>JAYKAV010000778.1:2971754-3220901 GCA_035582835.1 Phoebastria nigripes
GTCTAGGCCATGAGCCGCCAGCTTCTCTACGAGGATGCTGTGGGAGACAGTGTCGAAGGCTTTACTGAAGTCCAGGTAGACCACATCCACAGCCTTTCCCTCATCCACTGGGCGGGTCACCTGGTCATGGGAGGAGATCAGGTTGGTCAAGCAGGACCTGCCTTTCATGAACCCGTGCTGGCTGGGCCTGATCCCCTGGTTGTCCCGCACATGGCTTGTGAGCGGCCCCAAGATGAACCGCTCCATAATGTTCCCCGGCACCGAGGTCAGGCTGACAGGCCTGTAGTTCCCCGGGTCCTCCTTCTGGTGCTTCTTGTAGATGGGCGTCACATTGGCAAGCCTCCAGTTGTCCGGGATCTCCCCCGTTAACCAGGACTGCTGATAAATGATGGAGAGTGGCTTGGCAAGCTCCTCCRCCAGCTCCCTCAGCACTCTCAGGTGGATCCCATCCGGCCCCATAGACTTGTGAGCGTCCAGGTGGCGTAGCAGGTAGTTCACTGCTTCCTCTTGGATTATGGGGGGTTTATCCTGCTCGCTGTCCCCGTCTTCCAGCTCAGGGGGCTGAACACCCTGAGGATAACTGGTCTGACTATTAAAGACTGAGGCAAAGGCGGCATTAAGTACTTCAGCCTTTTCCTCATCCTCGGTGGCAATGTTCCCCCCCGCATCCAATAAAGGATGGAGGKTCTCCTTGGCTCTCTTTTTGTCATTAATATATTTGTAAAAACATTTTTCCTTACTTCAGTTCTTTTGTAGCTGGATAAAATTTGCATAACTCATCACAGATAACTTCACTGCATTTAACAAATGCTTTAAAATGCATTTAAAAGTTTCTTCAACAGAGTAGGAATCAAGTCTTCGAAAGAGCTGATTTTGTTTTTTCTAATTATTTTTTAATGGCTATTATTCTGTTTGTTTATTTGTGTATATACTAGGATTAAATATATAAATGTATAAACTAGGATTAAATGACCTCTGCAAGATACTGGGAAAAAACTGAAGATATTTTTTTGATTTGAGAAAAAACAGTTTCTACAGGGAAAATTAGGGTTTTTGCAGAGATGTGTAGAAAATAGTGAATGTCTCACATTCCTTTCCTCCAATCTGCAGCTTTAACACCAAAATCTGACTCCCATGTTGAACAATGCTAGAATGTAGGATTTTCAGTCTTCTACGAAAGAGTTCAGAGCAAGAGTTTTTAACCTTGGTGCTTTATGACATGTTGCATGATACAGAATCCATTTCAGTTAAAAATAAAATAATACAAGAAATTTAAAAGTATAAAAAGTAAAAAATAAGGTTTCTTGCTCTTAAGACATAGGAAGAAATTTAATCATTACATTAGGAAGGGGGCGAGCCTGAGGCAGAATTTATTCTAAAGTAGTTTTTCTGACTCTACATATCTTCTTAATTCAGCTGTTGTTCCTAGAAAAAGGAGCCTTTGTTGTTTTTTTGCAGTAGTTGTTAACAATAGGACAAATTACTTATTCCTTAAGAATAATGCTCTTGGTTTTTCCATTACGCAAACAATAGTTTTCTGTTTCATTTCTAAAATATAAATGTGAATACTTGAAGACACAACATAGAGAATGGAAGAGGGGAAAAAAGTACCATTCTAGCAGAAGATCTCGTAGTTATAAAACTCCTTTAGGAATTTTTTGTTTCATAAAAATATAAATGGAGTATAGGTGTACTGCAGGATAAGGGCAGGCAGAGCCATCTCATATCTGTAATGGTAAGTGAATCTGTATACGTGATGGAATCTATGCTGTGTCTGACAGACAAGTGGATGCAGTAAATCTTGTCAGGGATTTACTGATATAAAGGCCCCTGACATAAATAGAAAACAATGCAGTCTGGGTGCTGAACTTGTTATAGTGATGTGGAATCTGGACCAAAAGCTAGTACTGATGTTTTTGAAACTAGTAGTCGTAGAAATAATAAAAGTTGGGGTTGCATTTACTTCTAAAGATATTATAGTGGAAAGTAGGAACGAAGGGATTTTAAAGGACCACATGTCTCATAAGAGTGTTCTTAAGTCTCAATTTTAATCAACACCTGTTTCTCTTAGTGAATTTAGTTGTGAAGAGGAACATCTCGATGTCCTCGCACACTCATTGGCTTCAGAATTAACAGTGGCTCTGCAGAAGCAAAAACTGCAGGGTCAGCCTTTGAGACCTTTGTTTTGTGTTTGTATAGGAGCCTGTGTTTATAGTGTCTGTGTTTCTGACTCTGAGAAGTAACTGTTTTTATGCAGCTCCACATCTCAAAGCAGGAAGTATGACAGCGTTTGTTTTTGCTTTTGTTTGGCGATTTAAAAAGAATGATTAAAAATGAATGATCCCAAAGGCAGATTTTATAGCCTTTCCTTTTGCATTTTTAATGTTAATTGACCAGTTTCAATATGAATGAAAAGTTACTCCTAAATAAACACAAGGTCACATTTTCTGCAAGGAAAAAGTTCCTCATCTAGTCTTTCCTACCTCTGTGGGGAAAGGGTAAGTCAAACTTTCTACTTACTTATCCTCCCCAGTCACTATCAGGGGATATAGCCTCATCCTCTCAATGGCCTCTTTCTGGTTCTCTGTTAGTGATCGTATTTAATCACGTGTTCTCCTCCATGCACTTTTAAACTGGCTCCCTCTTGGTATCATGTATCAGAATGGTCTTGTCTGCTCTTCCTGAGGACTTTTGTGGCTTAGCTCTATTTCAATTACCGTTAAAATGTTGATTCCATCTCCAGTGGACCTATGATACCAGCCTTCATCATCCACTTATTAATCGTTGAAAAAAATGATGCTGTTTCCACCATGATCTTTCTAAATATCTGCAAACTGATTTAATTACCTTCTTTCAAATCCTTTCCTGTAACTCTCCTCTGGTGTTATATCCAAAAGAAGCTGTCACAATGCTCAGGAGGCTTATATTTTGAGGCTGCATCCCATCACTGTGACCACTGTTGTCCTATTGTTTCCTTGTGCTTTCTAATGCTTATTTATTTCTTGGCTTTAGTTTCAGATTACAAACTCTGCAGTGAGGACGAATTTTTTTTGTGGGTTTTTACAGCAGGGAATTCAGTTAGATACTGGGGCTAGACTAAAGCAATCCTCACAGTAAAACAAAACAGGTATACTGAAGAACTCTGTTACAATTGTGTTAGGGGGGTTATTAGGGATATAGCTCCAGCAGTACTGGAGACCTACTTGTAAGATTTGTTTGTATGGTTGTGAAAATTTTGTGTCCTTCAGCCCAGATGCTATGTGTTATAGAACTGTTTTTGCTCATGCCCTGCTATTTAAATGTCATGGAATTAGTTCAGAACACTTCCTAAGACAAAGGAAAAATTCTTAATGCAATGTCATAAAGCAGTTAACCCTTTCTTTATGCCACCATTGTATATCATTTGGGAATCAAATCCTACAACCAGACCTCCTCATAAGTGAAGATAGGTCTTTCCATGCAGTATGCAAAACACTTCGCATCCACAGACTTCTTGGGGCGGAGGGGAATACTATTGAGATCTAAGGGCTCTTAAAGGTCTTCCTGAGAGTTGCACAGTTGCTCTGCGTTTGTACTGCTGCATATTCCTCCTTGTTTCCAAACCCATGGATCGTGACATACTGCTCAAGATATTTCTGATTATTGTGCTTTGAGTTTGATGACTGAGCTTAGTAACTGTAGCACTTGGTATGTTAGCTTAGATTTAGAAAACTAAAGCATGTTGTTAGGATGTAATTCCTTCCATGTAAGTTCTGGTTAAGGTTAATGTGATATAAGCTCCACTGCTATCCTTTCTAAGTCACGAGCTGTGCAGTGACTTAGAAAGAGTATTAAAAAAGCTTCATTTGATCCTGGCTGTTGGGTCTTTGGGGAGAACAAATAACAGGGGATTAAAGGGAAAAGTGTACTGTAAGAATTTGGCAGGAAAATCTATAACAAAAGGATTAAGTAACTGTCCCTGATGAAAGAGAAGCAACTGAATGTGTCTTTTTGTCTTTTGAAAGACAGAAGAGGTTTTAATGTAATTTTATTCATTGGGACCTAAAAGGTCAGCTTAGTGCTCAAGTTTAACATAAAATGTGTAACTGGAAAGTGGTAAAAAGAATAGGTAAAAATGCTGTTGCATTGGTTCTATTTCTTGTTCCATTACTGCTTGCTTTTACCTTGGTAATTGCAAGAGAATTTGGATTTTATCATCTCCGTCTAAGGCTAAGTGCAGTGTAGGCAACCAAACTTCCCAGTTTTCTGAAGTATCTGAGCTTTTCTGTATGTCTGTATTTGCAATCCACTGTTGCCTGCAGAGAGAGATTTCTTAAAACTCTCAGCAAGACAACATAAAAACCCCCTGTATACTGCAAAATGGTAAATGTTTCTAAATTGAAAGAATGACTATGAATAGGCAGTGAGGCAGGAACCTGCACGTCAGAGTATTCAGACTAGTTTAAAATATTTGCTATTCCATAAGTGAGTTATGTTTCAGCCGACAAAGCATGTGGCTGCACTGTCAGATGGAAAAATCATCAAGGGACTTAACTCAGCTATTATCCTGTGATCTTCAAATAATCTCTTAAATTAAAAATATTTGGAATATGTTGATAACTACTTTGTATTTTAAACAGTATTCTGATTATTTACTATCAACTAATGATGACTTTGAAGTCACTTGAGGCATGGCAGAGCTAATTATTTTATTTGGCTGTGAAAGTGCAACACAGGAGATGGTTGTCGAAATACAATTTTTTTTTTTTTTTTTCCTCCATACATCTTTAAGTATGCATTACAGAAGTGCATCACAGCCCCTGTAAGCTATAATGCAAGTGATTCCTTGATTTACTTCTAACAACTACTGCATTCTAAATTTACTGTTGCCAGTGAATGTAGGTCTTAGTCTATATTACAGTCTTGTAACTATATATCTTTTACTGAATGACAGTGTTGTCACTGCAGTGTAGTGCAGGAAAGTTACTGTGAGTACTGCTTCAAGTTTGTAAATGAACATTCTTAGTCTGAGTTTATATGCTTATTATGTGTAAATAAGTCTGATAGGTATTAAATACAGTTTTGAAGCTAGCTACGAAAAACCTCATTCCATGTCCTTTGCTAATTTAATCAAGAAATAGATTTTACCCTGAAATGTGTGTGTCCTTTTAACATTAAAGAAATTCGTTTTTTAAATATGAGAAGTTCAAAACAAATCACTTCTGTGCAACATGTAGAAGAAAAGGAGTTAAGGGATTTTTGCCACAGGATTTGTGGCAGCTATTTCTGAGAGTTACTTTTATGTTGTGAGCTATTTATAAGCAGTCCACAGTCTTGAATGTGTCACAGTGCTCATAAATCCATCATAAAATCTCCAACTGTGTATAACTACTGTCAACTTTGACTGTGTCTACTTCTGTGTTAAATCAATACCTGAGGATCACTCAGATCCTCAAGGAGATTCCCCCATCCCACCCTTTGGCTGGGGTGCTCTATGGGCATCCATAGTGCAGCTCATCAGAATGTCTCTAGACCACCAAGGATGATAAATATTCATTTCATTATATGCTGTAAAAGATGTCTTTGAGCCCTTGTTCCACAGATCCTTGCTCTCTTTGGTATGCTGTTCTGCCCTCTATTTTCTCTCCGTTATCTCTCTGCTGGGAAATTCCCTCTCTACAAACTCTGCAGGCTTGGCCCAGAGTCAGGAGGACTCTCCAGAGGACAAAACGTAGGCCATTCAAGGGGGATTTTTTTTTTTCTTTTAAATTTTTTTTTTTTTTTAGATTTGCATGTATACAAATACAATTAATACCCTTCTCCAGACTAGAGGCTTGAGAGACCACACAGATATGGCACAAACTTTGCTGTCTCGCTTCGCTCTGGAATAAATCCACTTTTCTCTTACTTCATACAGTCTTGGACAAAGATGAGGCCCTTCATGAGTGGTAGATACCAGGCAGTGAATTTTTAATCAGCTAAGTTCTATGAAAGTCAAATTACTTGTCAAGAAGTTTAATAGACTGTCTTGTGGTCAATTCTAGTCTGTTTTGAAACTGCCACCCAATAGGCCATGAAGCACGACAATGTCAGAAGAAACTCCCTACACCCCAGTCTGTCCTTCCAAATGAAGAAAAAAGTCTGCTTCCCTTGCATACTTACAGAGCTGACCTGAATAGAAATAACATAAGGTAGCCCACATTTTAAGGGAAAATCCCCAGGTGAAAGAGTACACAAAACACTGCAAAGCCTACTCATATGTCTGTAAGATGTCTGGTTTCTGTTCTTGCCTCCAGCTCCCAGATTTGTGAGCTCTCTTCAGAGCAAGACCTGCCTGTACTCTTGCGGCGTAGCCATGCTGGTCTGTCCCAGCTGCCCTCGGCATTCAAGTATAGTAGTGAGGTGGGTGCTAGCTCCAGTGATGAACTCTTCTTTAGTCCCTGCTTGGCAGTCCCCAGTGGGAGATGTCCTCTGAGGCATAAGGGGCCCCCTGTCCTGGTGGGTTCCTTACAGTGTGATACAGACTGGGACACTAGGGAATGAGGTCAGAGGGCCGTTACTGGGGGTAGAAAACAGAGCCATAAAAGAATAGCCTTTGGGACCGCTGCAATAGTTAATACAGACAAGGTAGTCTGCCTTCATTGATTCAGATCCAATACCTGTTGCGAGTGCTAGATTGTAATGATGAAGAGAATTGGTATTTTCTGTATGGCATTGTGAATTGTTGAGACGATGGATTGATTTTGTTGTTTCTGTTTTCCTCTGAATTTTACCTAGACATTACTCGAGTGTTGGGAGAAATCATGTAAAAGAAAAATCTTTATGAGCAATTATGAATACTGAAGCAATCTACATAGTGTGCAGAAGATCATGGTAATGTGGCTGAGATTTGATTTGCACAACCCACTGAAATATAAGGGTTAATTGTCTGTGGAACTGTGGCATGTGGGTTAATTTGAACAGATTAGATTACCATGATTAGTGGTGCCTGGGGAACAGCATAAAATGATTCACCATTTAAACTGGTTTGCTGCTGCTAGAATGAAAATAACCTATGCAGAAAAATCAAATGATCGTTGCTGAGGAAAGAGAATATGAGTGTAAAGTTTGAGAGGGGATGTGTGTGGTTCTCTTATATGTCTAATTCAACCCAACTAAAACAATTTGCAAATTTGTTCTGAACTCAGAAAATGTATCTGAARAATAACCCTGAGATGTTGCACAGAGCTGAAGTATCTGGAATATCACACTTTAAAATGAGAGATTTAAAACGTTCAAGGTACTTTACTTTTTTTAGAAATGTGCCAAAATTAGATGGACATAATTTAAAATAAATGATAATAATAATAGCAACAATTACTTAGAGTAACAAATGCTGAAACATAATGGAAGGCTTATTTTTGACTTATATTTTTCTAAAATTCTTAAGTAGAAATGGAAGAATATTTCTGAGAAGCAGGACTGTTTCCAGTCTGTGTTTTCAGACAGAACTATGGTCATTCAAACAAGCTCTGCATAGCAGAATTTTCCACAATTTTCAATTTTTATCTGAGGTAAATTTATTGAAAATTAATGTCTATAGTATGAACAATGTGTTAATTATAGGCATATATTTATATATATGCTCTATGTGTATGTTCCTACTTGTCAGCAATAAATTTCTGTCTTTCAAAGCTAACACTTGCCATTAATTTTAGCCCTTAGTCATGCCCATTGGGTATTATCTTAAACAAAGATTTAATCAGACAAATTATTTTATTTAGAAAGTAATACTTGGATATTATGATTAGATAAACTCTTTAAACACATAACACTTGTAATTGCTGTACATGTATCTTACTGTTTATGTGATTATGTAAATTAATTGCTAATCATTGAACTGTATATGATGTCTTACTATTTATTAGTGCAATTTCTTAAAATAATTGCTCTAGAAATTATGTTTTCCATTTTAGATTTAAAATTGCTCTTTATAAAATCTATTTATTAAAATTTGGGCTATGTATATTTTATAATTAGTAGTCCCCAGTGATATTAATTATCAATCAGGATTCACTTAACATTCAACAAATAACCTAATAAATCTTAAGTGTGTAGCCAGTTGTCTAATGCTTAGAGTAAGTTATTGGGAAATAGGCTATATGTATCTGGTACTTAGCTATACCATACAGTGGTAAGAGTGAATTTACGTCATCATTTGATTCTGAATATGCATATAAAACAATCAAGCACTGGAGTCCGTAAGGCTGAGTGAATTATTCATAAAAAAACAAAGTCAAATTCATCTAGAGAGTGTATATGGCGCTGCTCGGAGTTTGACTAGGTGTGAAATGAGTCAAAACTATATTCTTCGCCAGGAAAACTGGTGGGGAGCAAGAGAGGTCCTGGCTTAGTTGCTGCCAGCAGTTTTTCATGGGACGTAGTAACTGGCAGACCCTACAGAAGCAAAGAGCATGCTTTATAAAGAGAGTTTTTCTGCCCATCCCATTTGTTCAGAACAATAGAAGTGTGGTGTCCATCTGAATCCATTCTCTAATATGTCTTTCTGTCATACGACTTCACGCTGAGGCAGCCTGTGAGGTTATAAGTTATCCCAAAGTAATCTGAGGGTTTTTTGGTGAAGATACATACAGTTTTTTTCCCTGCTGCTTTGAATGGTTCATTTTGTTTCTTAAACATATACAAAGTTACTTGGTGGTAAACAGCTGCTTATTCTAACAAAAGCCTGTGTGAATAAATTATTTTTATTAATATTGTATATGTCAAAACCTTGTAGTCATTCAAATAATAAAAGGAACATTCAGTCTTCCCCACTTCCCGCCCCTGATGTTGTTATGAGTTGGAGTTACTTACAAGATTCAGACATAAAGTAATACTTCAAAACATTTTTTTATCAATCTAAATATGCTGAAATAGTGGAAGATTATAAGAAAAGACTTTTTCATAAGGTATTTCTTACTAAAATAGTTTAGGTTGCTTTTTGTTTGTTCTTGACACTATTTTGAGTAATTCTGAGCTTCTAAGACATGCTCAAGACAATTAAATATTTACGCTCCCCAAACTGAAAAAGAACATTTTCTGTTTGCAGGAATCAGGTTTGCTTTGGTTTTATGGCTTGTCTTACAGGTTATGAGATACATCTTCTCTTCATTGGGGGAAAAAATGTGTATTTATGTGTTTGCAAAGACTTTGCTCTGCTGAAAAAGCAATAGGCAACCTGAGTATAACATTTTGTGTTCTTCCATATTTCTACTTTTAAGTCCTAGTACTTCTAATAATTTCCATTTTGTTTTCTGTTAGGCCTGAAATTGGAAACTATTTAAAACCTAACAAACCCCCAGATTTTTTCTCTGTTCTTTGAATAGCAACAAAAGTATGGCTGTTATAGTTTGAAATATAAATGAAGTACAACCTCTGCTTTTCAGCAGGTACTCAACTGGAACTCTTGCAAGTGGAATACAATAAGAAGTAAAACACCTAGCTGCTGACTCCGCTGCTTTTGGCTACAGACTGCTGCTTTTATGAGTAATTTTTGTCCTTCTGCCTTTTTTGTGGCTTCTATGGACTTTATGGAAAAAGAAGTACTTGTCGTTTTGCGTTGGAGGTCCAGCAGGTCAATCGGAGAAGGAGGAGTAACCTGGAAAACTGGCCACCATGTATGTGCAGATTCATTATAGGTTGTTCATACAATGATTCAGATATATCCAGAGTACATAGGGTATTATATTACACCATGTATGCAGTGCCCAGTCGATCTTCCAGAAGTCACAAGCAGAAACACAGAAGTCTAATGAACTATGGAAGCCCAGCTGTTAAAATGGATAGAGGTAAGATTAGGATTTACCACATGCTAGGTGATCAGTGGTCCTGAACAGCTACAGTACAAATATGCTTTATTTACTTATGCTAATAATTTTTTTTTTCTGCATTATTATTATGCTTTGTTTCCAAGGAGGAGGAAGGACCCTATTGTAAGTCCCTGCATCAACTACTGGTGATTAACAGTTAGGGTGCTATGTTTTGGATGAAAATCAATGATTTCAGCATGTTATTATCAGCTGACTCCCTTCAGCCAACCCTTTCCTTTTCCTCTCTCAGTTTGTCACCATTTTCACATGGGATCATAAAAAAAAAAAAAAAAGAACTTTTACAAAATTAGGTAAGGAACTTTCCTCCTAGGAACTTTCTACACTGGAGGAAATGATTATAATCCAACATATTTGCTTTTCTGCCCTCCACCACTGCTTCAATGTTACTAATAGCTTTTGCTTGAAAACAGAATGTCAGTGTGTTTCCCACATTGCCTAGAAACATTCCTCTCAAAATATCTTTTGTTTTGTCGTCTTTTTTTAACTGGCACACACTGCTTGCTTTGGATATTAGTGCTAAGGTATTGAAAGCCATTTTAGTTGTCTGAACACTGAAAAGTAGAGACTCCTTACTTAGTAGTCTGCCAGGTAAATTTGTGTCTATTCATTGCTCCTAATAGGAGTTATCTATTGTTCAATCACAGTTGTTGGCTGCCGAAAATATTCATGGGGATTTATGGATTCAGATACAAACAACTTCCAAGAACAGATTAATTCTGAGAGGAGTGTTTCTTTTTGCATCTGTATTCCCACAGCAGCTACAGAGAGAGCAGAAAAAAAATTGGTATTTGGGCAGGATTGTTTGGGAGTAGAGCATTGTTCAACATTTCATGGGATGCTGCCAGCGTTTGAAGTACGTTATATAAACACACTCTATAATGTGAATAGGAAATATGTTATTTCTGTTTGGGGCTGAACTTCTCTATTGTATTCATGCCCGTTTTGGTCTATCATGGAGGTTATAAAAGTTTTYCCAGTCCATGAAAAATATTCTTCCTATGATTTTTGCTTTCTCTTAGTAAAAAACAAACAAACAAACAAAAAAACCAACAAAAAACAACAACAAAAAAAAACCAAACCCCAAAAAAAAACCCCCCAAAAAACCCCACACCAACAAAAAACCCAACCACCTTTGCTTATAATTTCCAACCACCAAATAAAATACAGAAATTAAAAGGGCATATGCCTTAATCTTTCAGAACAGAAGATTTACAATGCAGTGCTATGACATAGGAACATGTAATACCTTGTAGTAAGATTGTTTCTAAAAAACGTCATTTAGCAAAGCAGAAGAAACGTCTTTTTTGTGTTGACATATTTGTAAATTATTATAACGCTGTAGAATCTCATTCTCTTTTTTTTTTTTTTTTTTTTTNTTTTTTTTTTTTTTTTTTCATTTAGTCACATGCTTTTTTTTAAACAAGCAAGGTGGTTGTTCTTTTGATTAAAAATTGTATCAGAATCCTGGTGCATACTCAAGATTTTATAGTGTTATGTTTGTATTGCAGTAGGCTTACTTAGGTATTACAGAAATATTGTGATAAATAACAAATTTGTGTGACTACATCTGAGCAAAGCATACTCAGGTTCGTTCTTAATTTTTCTTATGTATGTTAATTTACCTGCTGATTCACAAAAGTCGGTCGCAACATAATCCTGACTTGTTAGTGTTAATTAATGATGAGATTCTAGACTGAATGAAAGGATTGTACCTACCTTTCCTATAAATTAACTTGTTAGGATTTTTATTAAAGTGTCTTGTTAGGGAAGATGTTACATAATTGTTTATTTCATTCACATTATTAACACTTCTAACATTCACTTCTTTGAGTAATAAAGCCTGTAGTGAGCAGCTCATAAAAATAGGAATTTTAAAGCAGGAGCTCAGTCTTTTACAGCTTTATACTTCGCGTTGTGATTTACACCTATGCAAAATGAGTGTAAAACTACTACCCTGTCAGAAGGACAGGATTTTCATATACTCTTTGCAAAGGCAGAAACCACTGTGGCAATAAAGATCGGGACCAGAGGGGCAAATTCATTATCAGTGGAGTTCTGTTTACTTGGAGGGAGTAACATCAGTTTTGAGCATGTACTATCTTTCACTGATCCTGAAACATCAGTGGTAATTTAAAAAAACCAAAACAAACCAATAAAATTACAGAGTTTAGATTAATAACACTTAAGTTGCATTAGGGATGAATTTGATGTGGCCCTTTTGTGTCTTTTCTGTTCTTATTAACTAAAGTTTTGTTAAATGTTAACAACAGTCCCAAACTCTGATCTGGCAACTTGTTCCTCATGAATTACTAGATCACTAGCACTCTGGGTATTATCAGCTGCAGCACTGAATCACAGTCGGGCATGAGTTGTGATTGGATCACCTCTGTTAAAATTTTGATGTGTAACTCCATAACTCACTTTACCAGCAATACTTTGTTGAATTTCATCTTTCGCCTTAGCTCTTCCCGCTAAATATATCTTGAGCTAAGAAGTGATCCTGAACTGAGAGTAAACAGTAATCTTTAATTATGCCTTTATAGCTCATGAAACCACATTAACCTCACTTTCATTTTAGAACGTGAACGTTCTTTGGACAAACACTGAATTGTAGCTTCACTGACATCAGCTAAAACAAACTTCTTTAGTGGTCCTAGAGTGGTAGCTCTAAAAGGCATTGAGATTGTGAAGATCCTGAATAATTTGCTTTTCCAGCCAGCTTTTAATATATTTCCCCTGCAAATCAATTAATGTATCATAGAGCTCAATTACCTGTCCATAAAATGGAAATGATAATTCCCATAAATCAAATAATTGTTGCTCAGAACTGTGAAATTACGGTAACAAGAACCGAAATGATACAGTAGATAAATACTGTTGTAAGAATACTCTCTCAGCTCTCTTAGGGTATTTTAAATTTGCAGCAAGTCTCAGTAAAGATGATAAAGTGCTGATGTACATAAAAATAACAGGGGTTGGAGGAGAAATTGGCCTTGCAGTACTCTTCCTTTCAGACTCAACGTTACCAGCTACCACATGTGGTAGTGAAAATGTTGGTTCGTATTTGTAAAAACAAACTGCAATAATTTAGATAGACTGCCTAGTATTAAGTAATTTCTGTAAGTCAGTTCCTTTAGGAACTCTTCGTTAGGAAGAGGCCTGTTCCAAATCTGTTGTCTTATACAAAACCAAAGAGTCTCCATTTCACTTTTCCTAGACTTTTTTTTTTTTTTTTTTTATTTCTTTAAAGTCTGAAGGATGAATCAAGCAGCTGTAGTGGTGCCATCAGCCAGACAAAATGTAATCATTTGAATATTCTTAATTGGGGTTCTAGTTTTAATAGGCTTGCAGCATAGTGGAGAAGATTAGGTGTTTGTAGGTACTGGGGGAGGGGAGAAGTAATTAGAAAGGCTCTAAAAACTGACATCACAGTAAACTTTTCTGTCAGTTGTCTCTTCAGGGACTAATTTAAATCCAAAAATGTTAAAAGGGAATCGCTACACGAACAGAAGTTCAAACTGAATGAAACCAGAAGTAGGGGATATGGCAAATTCCCTGATCAAAAGAAAGGGAGAAAGGTGAAATTAATTTGGTGGGGCTCTGAATTCTCATTTCAGAAATATTATCATTCTTTAAATATAGGGAAAAAGTTGGGATTTTATTTTTCTGTGGTGTTTTTTGTTTTACAAGAATATATTCAAATATGTAATAGTTAATATATATGAGTAAAATCTTGTCATAAAAACATGCATATAGTTTTTTAAGAAATACTCAAAAGTATATGACGCACCTCACTGGATAGTAATTGTAGTCTCCATTGTTCTCAGAATGTCTTTTTGTGTGATTTGTACCTTACCTTGTTAAGATGCAAGAGACTTTCTCATTTTAATTTAGCACTGTTTTAAAAAGCAATTACTGCCCTTCCTTGTTTGTATAAGATAGGCAGTCTTCTTCATATCTAATAAAAAAACCCCTAAAACAGTAGGCAGATATCCCATGAGATAAAACCTCATGAAGTTCAACAGAGTCCTGTACCTGGGAAGTAACAGCCCCAGGCACCAGTACATACTGGGGAGGGACACACACGACTGTCTGGAAAGCAGCTTTGCAGAAAAGGACCTGGGGGTCCTGGAGGACACCAGGTTGAACATGGCCCAGCAATGTGCCCTTGCTACAAAGAAGGCTAACAGTATCCTGGGCTGCGTTAGCATGAGCATTGCCAGCCAGTTGAGGGAGGTGATCCTGCCCCTCTACTCAGCACTGGTGAGGCCATACGTGGCGTGTGGGGTCCAGTTCTGGGCTCCCCAGTACAAGAGAAACATGGAGCTACTGGTGAGAGTCTAACAAAGGCCCACTAAAATGCTTAAGGGACTGGAGGATCTCTGCTACAAGGAAATGCTGAGAGAGCTGGGACTGTTTAGCATGGAGAAGAGAAGGCTCAGGGATGATTTCTCAATGTGTAGAAATACCTGAAGGGAGGGTGCAAAGAAGGCAGAGCCAGGCTCTTTTCAGTGGTGCCCAAACTGAAACACAGGAGGGTCCCTCTGAACATCAGGAAACACTTTTTTACTGTGAGGGTGACCGAGCACTGGCACAGGTTGCCCAAAGAGGCTGTGGAGTCTCCATCTCTAGAGGTATGCAAAAGCCATCTGGACGTGGTCCTGGGCAGCCTTGTCTAGGTGGCCCTGCTTGAGCAGGGGATTTGAACAAGGTGACCTCCAGAGGTGCCATCCAACCTCAGACATTCTGTGTGTGTCTCTATGTAAGAAACATAATACATTTAGGTTACAAAAAAATGAGAAAAGTTGGAGATTCACCGGACGGAGGGACTTAGAAAGATTGTTTCAAAACCTCTGTAGAAAGATTTGGGGCCTGACCAGAGAAATAGTCAAAAATAGAGCAAGTCAGCTGTGAATGTTGTATGTGGCTGTCATATGAATATCATTAGCAAGGGATAAAAACCGGATTCATAAAGGTGGTGATTATAATAATGCACTGTCTTGTATCTTTAGCAAGCATCAGAAAAGCAAAGGCTGCTTTTCCTTCCTTGCTAGATTTGAAAGAAAATACTAATCCATTAAGAAAACCAAATGATGTTACAAGAAAAGTGGTTAGTCGCATGGGAATGATATGTTAAAAAGACATTTGAAAAACAACCCTGAAGTAGTAGCAAGGAAGCATTAAATTACGCTACATTCAAGATCTCAAGGGCAGGTTAACTGTACTGATAGCTTGCTCGCACATAATGGTTCAACAGTGATTCAGAAGTCAGTCCCAGATAGTAACAGGTACTAATCCAGAACTAAATTTCAGAATTAATAACTACTTATATATCTGCAAAACCCCACCATTTACATGGAATGTTCCATGCTTTCTCAGCTGTTTGGATCTCCAGTTCAGGATTGGTAGGGCAAAGAAAAATGGTGGTGGAATCAAATTTTTATTGTAAAAATTAGGACATTTCCATTCTTATACATAAATTTCCAATGCTTTCATTAGTCAGAAAAGATGGAATTTTAACAAACGTGCAATTTATACAGAAAATTACATTAATTTATCACCTTTATTTTTTCTGAAGATTGAAATTCTTCAGAAGCAGTTTAAATCATTCTAGGTTATCCTGGAACACCTTAAAAATCTGATGAAGCCATAGCTAACCAGATACCAGGATAATCCGTTGGATATGTCAAACAGTATGAAATTCCTCTTACAGTTGATTATAGTTAATTAAATTATAAATTGCTAAATTACAGTTAAGTCAGCACTGAGCTGTTAATAATTATAACACTCTTCCACAATCCAAGACCATTTCAATTAATTGAGGAATTGTAGTGACCTTGTTGCATACTCATTAAATCTCTACTTTCTCTTTCTGTGTTCATAGTGTTTGGACATTGCCCACCAGAACAGTCCTCACTATAGTCAGATGATTCTATCTTCTTACAGCAGTGCAAGTGATTGGAGACTGAACTTTAAAGAAGAGAATACTGAGATAGGTCTTTGGGTAAGTCCACAAGTAAGTTTGGGGTGCTCTTATCAAGGAATAAAGATGATAGACAAAACTAAAAATTATAATGGAGATTATTAGGGAGTGAAGAATACTACAGAAATGATCTGAGATTGTCTCCAATATCACTCTAGCACCACACTTCTAAAAACTCTTTGCATACCACAGTGGGATTAGGATCTTAGTGGTCATACATTAATTTTGGCTGCCCTGGTGGGGAAGTTGAGAAAGAATCCAGGAATCATGATGTGTATGAGAAAAGTACTGTAACATTCAAGTAACAGTTGATAAATGCTCTTGGTCAGGTTGTTACCCCTTCAGAAAACTTGGGGCAAGATTCTCAGACTTGTGGACAATGCTTAGCTGTTCAGGAATGCAAAATTAAAACAGCTTGATGTCATCATTCCAACTGTATTTCTTGGCTAGATGGTGTTAGATACAACACAGAACTGCCTTAAGATGATGAGGCTTCCTGAACTAGCACTTGATCTTAGCTGCTTATAATCTCTATAGCAGAATACTTCATTCAGCATAACTCTGCTATTCCTTCTGGTCTTTTTCTCCCTATAAGCAGGTTGCACTGCAGCTGTCTCATTTGTACATTGGAGTTTTTCTTCAGCCAAAACCAATGCTTGTAGGGCTTTGCAGCCCTTTATGGAAAAGCATTTGATGCCTGCCTGGAGCAACATGAAGACTTCCAGATTAAGGTGAGCTTCCTGCTAGAGCGAGGATTTTTGTATAGTGGGTCATAATTTGGATGGAAAGTTAACCTGTAGCAAATTGGGAATTTTTCATTTTTTCAATTGAAAAATGCCAGTGTTTCATAGAAGGACATTGTCTAGCATTTCTGATATAGATACCCGAATAATTCAGCTGGACAGCTAGTACGATACAGTAATATGATCCAGATACTAAAAGAATTTTTTGGCTGTGGCAGATTCAAGCTGAAGTTCCTGATTTATTCAGGCTTTTAACTCCCATGTCCCTCATCACCTAAGTCTTTCCTGTTGAAGCAATTCCATTTTATGTAAATACTGAAGTGTTCAGTAAACTAGAGGAAGGCAGATAGTAATTAGACTGTCTGTGAGTTAAAAGCCTCAAATTTGGTGTTACTCTAATGTAGATGTTAAAAGACAATTTTTAAAAGTTTGCTTCCTATAAGTTCTATCAAAGGATTCACTCTACCTTTCAATGTGTTTTTATTATCATTCTCCATAAATTTTCCTTGGTGTAATTTTTTTAGATTGAAAATGATTTACTGTGATAGCCTTTTCCATTGCAAGACAGTAAGAATCCATCATTACAAAATCATTTTTTTTGTGTGTTTTGAAGGCGATGGGAAATAATACGTTAATTTTATTTATTTGTATTACACTTGAGACTCCTTTGGAAATTTCATATATGCCTTCTAGAAGGGATTAGAGAATTCAAAAGTAGAAGCCTGCTGCAGAGTAGCTAATAACCTGCTGGTCAGGACAACCTGCTAGAAGCGGATGACTGAGAATCAGATTTGAATTTGATAGCAGAGACACTCAAATGTTAATCAGTGACAGCCTAGGTGAAGGCCTTTTTATATGATCTATGAGCTATGTTCAAGTAGAAACTTTCCTCAGCTCTCCTCTTCCTTACCCCCCTTCAAATACTGTTTTAAAATTACAGAACTCTGCATTCTCTATTAGAGACAAATGTCCTCCACCAAGAAAATCTAGACCATCTGCCTGGATAAGTCTAGAAGTAACTGTTTTTTGTGATCTTCAATAATGTTCTTCACCCAAGAACCTCAAAGCACAAATAATCTTAGTGAGGCAGGTAAGGGAGTCACTTCCATCTCCTCTTACAGTCTAACAGCTGTTTGAGTAGTTCACAGGACAGTATAATAATTTGGGCAGGAAAATAAAAGTTGAAACTATGGGATGAACTTGTCTTTACAATCTCTTAGTCAAGGGAACTTACGAATCACTCACACATAAAATGCATATGATATTTAATTAGCATAGGTGATCAGGCCAGACGTTTTGCATTTTTTGTTTTCTTGCAGCACTGGGGATGCTCTTTATAGAGTGCATCTTTCAAATGCCTCTTCCTGTAGCATTTTTGTACATCTTGGAGGACTCCCAACCAAATGATGGTGTAACTCAACACAGTTCAATACTGTGACAATATAACCAATTTGCTAAAGCAAATTGCTAGTAGCAATAATAAAGGAAAATTGCAATGCTGGTGCCTATTATGAATAATTTTAAACATCACAAATAAATAAAATCACTAACAAAAGCCTAAATTCCTAAGTTAACTTCCAAGATTGCAATTTTTAAGGACTCAAATATTCCAGGTTCTGAGAAACCTGGGGGTTAATTTCTTGTCTAGTTTTGTGTCGGAAAGTCACACACGGTGGAACTGTTTGTGCACTGAGGGAAATATCCCTCCTTTGTGGTTTTTTTTTGAGCTCAAGGTCTTCAAACAGTATTAGTGAGAACAGTACAAGCTGAAAATACTTATAAAGAAAGCATAAGTAACATGTTACTTTAAGAAGGTGTTTTTGAACCAGCTTTGGCAAAGTGATTAGCCTTTTCCAGTGTTTTAGTTTGATTTTGGCTTAACACTGTATTGTTTTAGCACTGGAATAGTTTAGAATATTCAGCACCTACAAATATAGTTTACCAGAGGAAGCAAGAATAAGATTTCCAGAGATTTGTTCTTAGTGTTCATTGTAATGTGAGTTATGTGGCTAAACCTTTAGTAATCTTGGGAAATTTTAAATTCTAAGGAGTCAAGGATTAGGTTTTGAGCTGGTTCTGTTACTCTGGTACAGATTGGAATGATTCATGTGCAAATACTGTGCGTATGTTATATGACAATAAGTGAGTCCTAGAAGATTTTAAGATCGATTTTGAGACTGTTTCAATCTTGAATATAATCCCAAAATGATTTTTATCTAGTCCCTGTAGATTGAAGCATCTTTGAGACTAATTACATTATGTATTGGGGATTAGAAGAAATGGGGAAAGTATGTGAGAATTGCGCAGAGAAAATTATTGCCTTTCAGTAAAACATCTACCAATCCAGATCTTGTCATATAATATGAATGATAAGCTCATTTTTGTTGGAATTCCTTTCATATATTCAGGACATTTATGGCTGGTAAAATTAGCTGTTGAAGTATTAGCCCCTTTTTCTTAGGTACTTTTGTACCAGAAGATGGAGCTGGAGAGCCTGTATTCAAGATCTCGGCAGCACAACAAAGTTTCTGTTAGTAGTGTTGACCTGAGTTTTGTAATCTCCATAGATGAGATCAAACAAGCAAAACTGTGATTGCAGCTATTTCACCATTTTATAGCCTTGTAGCCTTTAAAACATAGTAAAACTGAGAATAAAAACAGAATCTAAGTGAAGTCAACCTAAAGTAGTTAATGAACAAATACACGTTTCAATGGGAAACATTCATAAGATAACATTTAGATTTTTTTTTTTTGTCTAGGAAATACATACAGAGTAGTTTTAAATACCAGTGGGAGAAGTCTCAAAGCTTAAGCTGAATGGAGTTACATGTGTATAAGATTATTCATACCTAATTCTTTGCAGAATCAGGACTTTGTTTTATTAAATTGTGAAAAGTAAGGGATGTGATTCTGCAAATTTTTTCACAGGCAGAGCTCATATAGAAACTGGTGAGAATATGCTGTGGAATTTTTTAAGATGCCTAACACCAATTAGTATCAAGAGCTAATGCACGTTTGGATACTCTGATGGATGGCCCTGGTGGTCAGTATTTTGCATACTATTTTATACCTTACAGAGCTATAGTCATGAAACACGTGCACGTGAATGCCATTTTCAGAGTTTCTAAGCAAGATGAAAATACGTACGTTTTATTAACACAGATGGCAGCATTTTTAAAAAGAGTCCTAGTCATTCAGAAACATAGCAACTTCCCCCTCTCCCTCCCACTAATATTTCAGTTACTAAGGATCTAACTAACCCTGCAAAAATAATCTTACAGAAAGATTAAAATAAAATTTTATAATTTCCTTTTTTATAGCAAGTCTCCAATGTGTACATAATTTTGCTGCCACTTTATCTACTTACTGTAAATATCACATACAAAACAATGGTTTTCTTGCTTTCCTGTTTTCAAAACAAATCTTAAATGTTTGAAAAGCACTTTGAAGAGAAGTACTATTTTGATATTTAATTTAAATAGTATAGTCTGTCATTTACTTTTATGCAAAATCCACTCCTCAGGGAGTTTTGCATTATTGGGCATTAATTCATTGGTGGGTGGTACCATGTGGCTAAAATTCTTCCCTTTGAAATACTCTTACTGTCTTTTAGTCCATTTATTCAGTGGAAAGAGAAGTCCCTTCTTTCCTGAACCTTCTACCCAGTCTCTGAGCTTCTGTGTTTTACATCAGGTCTTTCTGCTTTTAATTATCATGTAAAACCTGCTGTATCATTCTTTGGCAAATGCTAAGCTACTTCCAGCCTGCCCTGTTCCCCTCGCTGACACCACGCCCCAACCACCCCCCCCCGCTACTACCAAAATTTATGAGGCTTGCACATCCACAGCTTTAATGGGCAATTATCTAATTGAGTTCCGCTAATGGATAACCCTTTTACATAATACTTATCTTCCTTTTATCAGTAAAGTTTAACAGTGCAGGGTAACAGTTCATGTGTTCTTTTGTTTGACAAAAGCTAAGAAAATAAATATTCTGACATATTTCCAAGCTGCTAGTAAAAAGTGCTTGGGACTGTATCTTGTAAATTCAGTGTTAGCAAGCTGGCAAGAAATGCATATGAAGAAAGGTTCACCTATCTCCGTCTCTGTAACCAGTAACAAATGTGCAGTGAAGGACTTTAAGGAGTTTCCTATAGTCTTCCCTGACCTATTATTCCACCTTCTAGAAAAACCAGTGCTTGTAGGACTTGATAAACTTGAGGTTGCTGCTGGAGTAATAGACAGCTATTTAATCTCTCTCATAGGCAACGCCTCCATGTTTGACCATCCTTGCCTTCTCTTTTTTTTTCTAGCACTCATTTGTGCTTTGTAGTTATTGTAAACATTGTCCATGACCAATAAAATACCAATAGTTCTGGTGTCATTATTTGGTTCTGTTTCCAAGGTTATGATGTGACACAGTGTGGGTCTGATTCACTGGCGTGTTATTGCAGATTTTTGAAACAACTGCTTTGAAATCAGTAGAATTACCACAATATGGAAGTGAGGTAATGTAGTGATGAATCAGCATAAAACTGAAGTAGCACAGGCTGGAATCAGCATTACTTCCGCTGCGCATAATTCTTAAATTGTGATGATAAAAATGACTCTATTTCTTGCAGAATTATTTCATAAATGGATATACCTGAGGAAGGGACTGAAGAAGGACGGAGTCTCAGCTGACAAGACTGTGAGTATGGTAAGTAGTGTTCAATAAGAACAAAATATGGAAACCTTATCCATAGAACTTTATGTCTTAATATTTTTCTGGTAATATTTTGTGTATCAGCTATTTCACAGTGCATTGAAAGTTCTCTAAGGTATAAAGAGGTGCACCATACTAAAGGACAAATCATATTTATGTTGGTCATATTCTGAAACCAGTCATTTTATGAAATAACTAAAATTTTTGAGTCACTTCACAAAATGACTTAAATGACAGACATTCTATTACGTTGTCTGTTTCACTTGGTTATTTCATGAGGTGCCTAAATGTTTCAAGCATTTCTTGAAATGACTATTACATTGCTATTACAGTTATATAATCTATTGCTATGAATGTTCTATTGCAGTGTTTCTCGTGAAAAGTAAATACTTCCATAGAAGAATAAGAACCTCAGGAACGTCTTTCCAGTAAGGATATTAATAAATACATGACAGAGCATGAAAAGGATCTTATACATGTATTTATGCATTTTGCTTTTACTGTCCTAGATTTTCTAGGAACTTTTTCTACTCACCACTTCTTTCAGTAGCCCTTGTTATTTATCTTTTTGGTCGTTTCTCTCCCCTGTATATTTGAGATTGAAGAAAAAAAGTTTCTGCGGTAGTGTTCAGCTCCTGGCCCCAGTACCTCTGGCTTCTTTTTAGAAAGATTCTTCTTAAGCTACAGACAGTTGTTTCACATTTTGTTGCTAAGATCCCAGGCTTAGACCCGTACTTGCTAAATTATTTGCTCCAGAGTGAGTCAGATGTCCCATTAGTCATGTCATGGTCTGGACTACTCCAGAGCAATCTGTGATGGGAACAGGTTTCTAGATCTGGCAGCCTTGACCTTGAGAGGAATAGTTTCACGTTCTTTCTCATGAACATTCCCAAAGACTTCACAGGCTCTACAGATGCCTGCTGATGAGGCTCTTTTGAGCTCTGAAGCAAACCTTTGGGTACTGCCGCTGTCGTAGCTGGAGCCAGTTTAGCAAAGAAACTTCTGCATCATCTTTGTACTCGGGCCATCGTGATATCAGGTTCTCATCTTTCCACACACCAGCCATCTCTGCAGTTCGATCTCAGATGAAACAGAGACTTTCCTGTCCATGACAAGAGGATTCATGCACTTCACAGTTCTCACAGATGTAGGACTGTGGTTCCAGAAATATGCCTACTTTTGATATTCCCAATGGCACCACGCTACTCTTTTAGTATGTAAAACATAAGCTCTCATAAAAGTCCAGTCCCTTTGCTTGTTTATTTATATTTATTTCTAAATAAATAATATACATAGATCTGTATATTGTATCCAACTGTATATGGGATTCTTGCTACGTTATTAGAATTCCGTATTAAGCCCAGAGTGTGATTATTAACAAATAACAGTAGCAAGTTATCATTCATGCTCAACTATAAACCAGTGGACTTGGAAATTAGAGAAAACATATTTCTCTTCATTTTCTGAAATGTAAAGCTTGACCATACAGTATTTTTATGTAGTGAACTCTCACGTAAATCGGAAGACTTGGCTCACAGAAGTAGCATAGTACTGCAGATTTACCTGATAGGTCTGTAATTTACATCTGGTTCTACTTGACTCTCTGTTCTAACTGTGTAGTGCCAATAACATCAGGTTCTCCATCCTCCTGCTTATATTAAAGATGACTAATAAGGAAAATATGGGGTCAGGGGATGCAGAAGTCATCTTTTTAATCTAAAAAACCAAATACTCAAAGCCATACCTGTTTCTTTTTGATGTAGAAAATAATGATTTAAAAATCTATTTTTGCATAAAATTGCTGTGTAATTTCTAATGGTTTTGCTATTACATTAATTCCATTGAAAATTGGTAGAGAGGTCTCAAGTCACTCTTCTCATGGGTCTAATTTCAGAACCTTGTGTACAGAGAGAAGTAATACTCCTTAGCCACATGACTAAATGAGTGACTGCTATAGTGAAACATTATCTATGCTATTTTTCCCTGGGGAAAAAATCATTGCAGTAATGGAATCTGCTTAGACCCACTGAAGGGGATTTTTCTCAGAGCATTAATACCTTTAGTGGGATTCAGGTCCACAGAACAAATGTTTATGCTCGCCCTTTATGAAAAACTAAGAAAGATGAGAATCTGGTCATAGTTTTCCAGTTTATAGCTTTAGCTGGTTGAACTAATGTTTATTGTAAGATATTATATTCCTAGGGCTATTACTCTAAAATTTGAAATAAGAACACAATTAGCTTGTGACCTCATTATAACCAACAGTTGCATTTGCTGTTTTGCATTTTTGTAGTTGAGACTAAATTGAGGGGAAGAAAAAAGCTGATCTCAAAGGTGAATGGATAATAAACCTTGCAGACCATTAATAATCTGCTAAAGCCCACAGTGCTTTATCTTACGTACTTTTTGTCAAATGGTTATACTTTCCCAGACATTTTCTAATTAGCCTCTTTCAATCTCCTTCTATCAGTTCTATCAGTTTCATTTCCCTGTACTACACTTAACACTCACATTTCAAAGCTTGTATTTTTATGCTAAAATGCTTCTGCTGCATAATTAATTTGTCTTAAAAGAAAGTGTGTATGAATAAAAGAGATTAATATTCTTCCCAGTCTTTCACAGTCTAAATTTATTTTGGAAAATTGTTAAGAAAGCTTTTTTCACTCTATTTCTGTCCTTGAATGTAATTCCCTAGGCAATATTGAATCTTTTCTACATAGAGGAGGGTAAAGACTTCAGTTGTTGCTGCAAACTCTCCCAGAACATCTCTACTGATGCTGTAGAATTCAGTGTAACCTGACTCTATGTTTAAAGTATAAAGGTTATAAATAGCATCTCTGCAAGATAAGAGAAAGCACAGTAGTGATTTTAACTTTAAACAATAAAGGCAAAGCCAAATATGCTTATCTCTTCTGTAGTTTCCCCTCTACCTCAGTTTCATCCCAAGTTTTTCCTCTTCTCTGCACAGAATAGAAGAAACATGTAAGTCTTGGTGCAAGGCCCACTGAAGCAAAGGAGAGTTTTCGCTCTGATTTCAGTGATCCGACTATCCCTTGTCATTCACATGATCCTGTAAGTGCATGAGATCATTCCTCTAAAAGAAATAAGTGGTATATCTATTGCTTCTCTACCACAAGAAGTGTGGAAATAATTTTCTGTTGTTTTATTTCTGAGTTGTTAGTTGTGTGAAAATTGCAGCTCCTCATGTTTCTGTCAGTATCCTATCTCATCATCACATTTAACCATGTGTAGGTGCTAAAGATGATCTTTTCTAAAGTGACTTGAGGTAGCAGGGATTCTTTGGTCTGGACTCTGTAATTGTGTGATTCAGTCAAAAGGCTGTAATCATATGACAACTGAGAAGAAATTAAATATAAAAATTATTCAGTGACTCTCAACATAGGGATTTAAGTGTGTTTTGTTGCATTGTAGTGCTTTAGAATATTTTATGTTACCTACACAGGCGTAAAGTCTGTAACCCATAAAACAAGGAAAAGGCCTAATTGCTCTATGCCTGGATTATTTATAACTAAGTGGTCTATGAAAGAGTAGGAGTCCGTAAAAAGAATGCCACTGAGTGTTAAAACCAATCTGTTTGCCTCATTTTAATAGGGATGAGAATATTAGCTCATACGTTTCGGAAACATTGCATTGTGAATATGATGCTTGAATTCTAATTTTAAAATGTAAAGACGAGAAGTAAATATCGATTAAGAAACCTTGTGTATCACGGATATAGTCACTATATGATAGATGAAGCCACTAGGCCTTGTGAGATTTATATTTGTCTTATTTGTTCAAAAGTTTAGATTTACTGATTTACTTGGGACGGGCAAGGAGAACTCAAGATTTCTTTAACATGGGATTTTCTTCATAGAGTAACTATGTCTGCGTATGGATTCATGGGGGTATAACCAGGCATAACTCGCGTATGCAAAGAGTGTTTATGTCAGCCTACCTTACTCTCTTCCTATTTTTTTCCTTGATTTATTTGTTCTCTCCTCCGTCTTACTGAACCCATGGATCTTGACCTCTTAGGACACATGATTAAGCTTCCTTCTTCTCATTCTCTCCTTGTCTGGAAGATACTAGCGTAGGTTATACCAGTGCACAATTTTTGTAGAATAATCTTGCGCCAGAATTTGTTTAAGTTGGCAAATGGGGATGTCAGGCATGCAAAATGTATTTAATTTTGTTGAATGCGTAAAATAATTTCCTCCTGGATTCCTTAAGTGCCACAGTTCAGCCCAGAGTCAAGTTTTATATCCAAGTTGTTACAGAAATAGTAATACTTCAGTCATATAATGGCTTGAACAGCACTGTTATAGTGCACAATTAAAATCTGTCCCTAAGGTGATACTAAAATCCATTATCACCCTTGAAAGCTACTACGGACACTTGACACTTAAATTGATACACCGATATGTTAATGCTCACCTTTTGCTAACTTATTGGTTAGTTAGTCTCATTTAATTTTCCCCTTTAGTGAAGCTATTGCTAGTGGTCTACATGTAATTAATAATTTTCCTGATTCATGGTCCAATATGCATGCCTTTCAAAAAGTACAGGTTGGGCAGCTTGTGATGGGTTTTTATGTGGGAGAAGTTAGGAAGTTGGCGTTAACCATACTGTCCGTGGGTGCTATCCAGAAAAGGAAAAAAAAAAACCAAACCCAAAGTTACTCTGCTATTATCTGTCTGATTTGTATTTCGTGTGAACTAACATTTACTACCTATGACTGAAAAGAAAGAAAGAAACAAAAACTACAAATGAATAAGACTGCATAATGGGAAGAGCTGTAGATTGTGAAAATTAATTGAAAAAAATGGCACTTGCAGTTGAAGTAGATGTAGCAGCAAATAGCTTGCTGTGTTCTGACAAACTGAGGGTAGAAGTAACCCTAATACTCAGAGGTCAGGGAGATATAATGTATGTTAATTTCCTTAACAGCATATTTTGATTCTAATATTACTCTCATAATTGGCAGCATAGCAGAATCTATATTTAGCAATGACAACAATAAATGTGTGCCGCATTCAGTTTAACACTTTTACCCATACAGTAGGAAAGCAATTCTATTGAATAAGGACAATGGAGGTCTAAATTGTGACTGGAAACACTTTTCCTTAGTAAAGTAAGTCTTTTGTTAAAATATCTTAAAAAATAAAATACTGCTTCAGTAGGGTGTCCTAAAAATGATATAGTTTGCTAAATGTATGTATTCAAATAGCTAGTAACTTTGTTAAATGTATATACTTATGTAGCTAGTAGTGCTCTCTCTGGAGACACCAGGGAAGATAAAAGACACTAAGTGGTTATTTTTCTTGGAAGAAATAATTTAGCTTCAGCAAATTGTCCACTGATACTGAGGGTTATCAGATGACACATACCTTCCCATACCTTAATTACCACCTGTCTTGAAATCCCATTTCAATACTTTTCATTATCTTATACTTTAAATAAGAAGAGAAAAACTGAAAACCCAGAAAATATATAACGCTAATGATATATGTGAAATGTGGTTATTTTTCTTCCATTTTTAATTAAAAATTGGTCAGGCTTTGAAAAGAAGCAAGCCCATGTACTATTTTGAAGCTAACTGCAAGATCACTACTTTTTGTAATAAAATTGTTATTTAGCACTCTTATATGCAGTAGTAAAAGGCATCAGATCAACCACTAACAGTTAACAGTAGATGCAGAATACATTTGAAATTAAATTATTACCAACTTGGTGTAGGCTTCAAAGATACAAGACCTGCAACCGTCAACTACTTCTGGTGCCTAGTCCCTATGTTCCTTTAGGTTTTGGTTTAACATCATCTCTGAGGCACCTCCCAGGTGTTCACATAAGGAAAAGACTTTTCCTGCTGTCCAGAATCTATCTTGGACTACATGGAAGTTTCTTAGGCATAGGTTGGGGCATAAGCAGTCAGAGTGAGAATCCACTCTAGGTCTTCAGCCATAAGCTTGGATACTATAGTAGTGAAAAATGTCCCTACAAAGGGAAAGAACAACTGTGGGGAGGGCATAAGTACAGTCTTCTGCTCAAAACAGCGAAGATGGAAGGTGAGGCTGAAAGTCAGTGCTTTGAAAGGCTTTAGTATGTGTGTGTGCATATGTGTGTCCCCAGTTTTTTGATGTATGACATATTGATTTAGCTCTTCACTTAACATTTCTTCGGAGAACCTAAGTAGATATTATATGACTCTTAGGAAACCCAGCTGTTAATACTGCATCACAGATATGGTGGCAGAACTCAAACTATTAAAAACAAGCCAAACAAACAAAATCTGGTAAGCAAAACTCCTATTTCATTTATACTTTTTTGCAGTCTTTTTTCTGACCTATGACAGTAGCGTGTCATAGATGTTCAAGATGAAAGTTCGTTTCAGGTAATAAAGTACACTTAAATTTTCATAAGTAATGTAAAGTCATGTAAAAAACAAATCCTAAGCTGATTGACTTGTACAATTTATGATTCACCCTTAGTCACTGGAGCTTAGAGCAGAGAATATACTCTAAAAATGCCATGTCATCAGTGGATTGTCAGGTCATTTCTGATTTAGCCCCTGGCTCTAACCAGACTGTCCTGCATTCCACAAGAGTAATAAAAAGATAAGCCCTGAGAGATATATTTTAAAAAAAAGCTCATTTGCATTCAGATGAGCTATTCTTCCAGCATCTCTTTCTATCTTGTCTTATAAAAATTATCGTAGATTTGATCAAAAGCAGAGAAAAGAAGCATAAATCCAAAGACAGGTTAACAGCAGAGTTTCTTATTATAACTTCAGTGGATAACTGATGCGTACAAAAAACGTTTTTCCACTCACTAAAATCTAGTGTATATTATTGATCAGGAGTACCAGATGCGTAACTTCACAACAAGCTGAAATACAGAATTTCATCTTAATAAGAGTCATCTTAAAATGCTGATATGGTCCCTTAAATTTGATGACATTTAATAAGTCTCATTTTGGCCACCATTGAACATAACATGCAAAATATTTTATTGCTAGAAACAATATTAAAGGGATATAGCAATGTGTTCATAATATATGCACTGTACACAGTATTTTCAATCACGTTATCTGATATGCCACTAGTAGGAGGCTATAGGGCAATCTATTTGTAAATTTACATATCTAATCTTCTAATGTAAATGTCCTTACATACATTTAGCACAAAGGAGTGAAGATCCTCAAGTAGTATAAAATGATTTTGCTCCACTAACCCAAGAACATTCGATAGTGGTATTTACTAGTACAAAATTTTGGTAGGATGCACAAATGTAGATCTCTTTCATGCAGAGCAGACCCTTTTCCAAGGATCCTTTAGCCTGTGCAAATAAGATTACAGGATAGGGATTAAAAGTTGGTGGCAGATAGCAAACACTGCTGTTTCTTCCTCTATGACAGACTATTCAAGGGGAACTTCACTTGTGGTAATATTTTTGACCAAAGAAATAAAAGTAAAATTTAGAAGATAAGTACCTTTGAGCATGGGTAAACTTAGAGTGTAGTATAAAAGGGGTGATTTCTACAAGATATAAAGCAAATACCGTTCTTTCGGATTTTTTTTACATGAGGCTTAGCTGTGAAGAATAGAAGCTGTTATATCASAAGATGTGAGGAAAACAAAACCAATAGAAATTACTGCTCCCAAACAGGACAGGAGTCTGCTGCGCATTACTGCATATTATGTGGCTGTCAGTGGTCAGGCAGTTACATTCTATGCACGGTTTTCAGTGGAAATGAGTTGCATAGGCTTAGACTATTATAAAAGATGAATCAGAAGATGGCAAGAAGCTCCTATGTACTCACTGTGTATAAGACACTTCCTTTCTTTCCACAAACTGGGGAGGAGGGGACCCAAAAAAGAGGGCGGGGAGGGAGAAGGACTAAACTGCTCATTACATTTGCCTTTGGAGGATCAAAGCTGTTGACTGAAACCTATCTCAGCTGAGTAAATCTTCAGTTTGTAAAAGTTTGCTACGTTATGAATATGTGTGTCTCAGCTGGATACTCGGCATCTGTATCTCAAGAATCCTCACCTTGCCCCTTTGCACTGCCACTAAAATATTTTCCTTTCATTTTAAAGTTAGTGAGACTTTTACTCAGATGGAATTTTGCAGTGTTAGGGAATGTAGTTTTTTATACATGTTCCGAGTGAGCCTTTCATAAGGGCTTATGTATTATGCAGAGGCTAAATATATTTGGGTGCAAAGGCTGATACAGTTCTAACCAGTTTAAAATTAAACCACTTTGATTTATATAAAAGGCAGCCATTCTCCATATTACTGCCTTTATAGAACAGTTTACTTAAGCTGAAGAAAACAAATGTCTGTTGGAGACAGATGAGAAAGTGCATAAAGATGGTATCACAGGGATGGTTAAGAACTTCATAAAAATACCATCAACTTCTTCATACCATCAGACTTGATATCAATATGCAGGCCTGCAGTTATGCTTTAATTTTACTCCATTATCATCTATAGTAAAACCTTTAATATTTAAAAAAGTAAATATTAAAAAGTTCAGAAATAGTTAAGCAAAGTCAGAAGGAGTTGGGTTTTTTAAACTTTCTTATTTACAGAAGGATGGAAGAGTCTTCGCCTCTTACGAAAGTAGTTTTTAAACTTCTGGGAATACTGATCTATGAAATACAAATTGATGGCTACGTGGTCTTGCTTCTAGCAGCTACATTACATCAAAGTGAGTAAAAGTACATTGTTTTAACTTCTGTGGAAGCAATGGTTATAATTGCCAGAAGGAAGTGGTGTAATGGCAGGGCATATGTTGTATGCTATTAGTCCACAGTATGAAAGGATTTGAAAATAGCAGTCATACACCAATGATAGGTCCATGTATGTAATTAAAAATTAGTTTGCACCATCTGTGCTAGTGTTCTCTGTATCAGCTTGGTGACTAGGTAGATGAATCTACTGGGATAAAATACTTAAATCTAAAGCAAAATAGTTGCTATATTTTAAATCACGACGATAAACCCATGAAGCAATCAAATAGGTCTTTCTTTGCCTTTGGCTTCTAGTAATAATTTAAAACATTGCCAACAAATAGACGCTGCATAAGATGTTTTTAATATATTTACTTTGAAACATGTACATATACACTATATTGCATAAATGTCATTTATTTACACATGCAATTTCACATTTAAATGGCTACAGGAAATTTGAGAGTTTTTGTTTCCTGTTGCTGCTGTTTTTTAATGCTTCAAGGTGTTGCTCTATATTTGTACGCAGCTTCCATGGCATTAGAACTAGAATGTTCTGAAAACAGGAGTAAAAAATAGTGTGGCTTTTTTTTTTTTTCTCTTCTGTCAGAGAAGCTAGTCTTTGCAGCAGATACAGATAACATTTAATACTAATTGTTTTTGCAGAGCATCTTAACTGAGACGCAGGTGTTAATAATACAAACTTCATATGTCTGCTTAGTACCTTCGGGATGGATTTAGAAAGAGCAGTGTTACAGAGAGGAAGGTCAAGTTTTTTCATCAACTAAGCATAAGCCATCCAGAACATCAGGGTCAATATTGCTAATATATATCAGGGTAAGTCAAGAATCAGGCCCATCTGCTAACAGAAATGAAAGTTATAGCTTTAGCAGCCAAATGATATGCAAATAAATGGCTTAGATGTATTGTAGAGTATTGAGCATAAAGCTTCTGTTTTGTACAGTTGTTTGAAAGCAACAGGGGATTCCAGAGCTCAGTGTTGGTATTACAACTTTGATTTCCTCATTTGCTGTTATTTAGACTTAAAACGTTCTGAAGTAGTAATAAAAAAAAAAAAAAAAAAAAAAAAAAAAAAAAAAAAAAAAAAAAAAGAAAAGAAAATGTTATTTGACAGAGACCATGCTAGGGCTTTTTTCACAGACTTGAAATGGTTTTAATCCTAATCAGATACTAACTTCCTGTTGAAACTCAAAGAACAGCACGTATCATATGTAAGATTGTTTCTGTACCAAACTGCTACAGCGTGTTTTGCAGTGTAAGTCTATACTAGCATTTTAGTTCAGCTCGGGAGTGCGTTTTTTAAGCTAACCTACCAGTCTCACCTATTTACTGTGCTTTAGTTCACATTGTCTTGGAACCTCAGGATCGGTCTTGGAAACTCAAGTTGTGTTCCCTTTAGATGAAACTAAATCATATGTGTGCTTCTGAAATAACGTGTAACATGCTACCACTCTAATGGGCATTCACTCCTTGGAACCAGACCATACCTGGTCTGAAGGAAAGCCTTCTGAAACATGTGTGATATGGTCTTTGGCTCCTCCTCACCAGCTCTTCTGAACAGCAGCTCTTCTGAACAGCAGCTCTTCTGTTATTGTACTGCACTACCTGATTATGGAGACATTGCCAGAAGCAGCCTATACAGCATCTTCTCAGGCCTTTCTCCTTAGATGCTTTTTCTTAGCTTTGATCTAAGAATTTCCTTATGCAGTAAGTTTTCTAAGCAGTGAGTCACCTGTGTTCGCCCCTCTAAAATGGAGTGGGAGCTGGCATTAGGAACCCATTAAAATGCACAGAATGGAGCTGCAGTTACTACTGTAATACTACCATATTTAAGTAGATTATTCCTCAATATGGTCCAACTTTTTCTAAAAATTTAACTTGCCCTCTGTAGGTGTAATTTCAATATCCATGTTTCTCAAATCAGCAGAAAAAGCTTTTATTCTGTAACTTCATGTTTTGTTTGCCTTTCACTAAGAAGGAAACATTTTTCTTACCCTCTGTTGCATGATTTTATGTATTACTGGCAGAGTTCTGAGCCTTTTCAAGTTCCGTGTGGTGAAAAGTCATTGCTAAGGACAGCTGAAGTCAAAAAGGGTCTTTTCTGACTTATTTGAAAAAGTAATTGGCACAGGAAACATTTCTAATCAAATCAGGAACAGACCTTTGATTGTACTCTGTATCTGTGAAACAGGAAAAAAAGGAAAAAGAAGCGGGGAGGAGAGGGGTAGATTGTAGCCCTTCCTCTTTTTAAGCCAGATTTTCAAGGAAGGATCTGAAATTGCATTTGAAGGTTGGGTTGGTTTTTTTCCCCTTTTCATTCGTGGTCTAAGAACTGCGATTTTACAGGCTTATTTAAAATTTGGTCCATAAAAATCAGTCCTTTGCTTTGTATTTTGGGAACTTCTTAATCTTGGGAACTTCTTAATCTCCTCAGGCCATTGAAGGTCAATCAAATGCTGCATGTTTCCTTCTTCCTTTAATACGGTTTGTTTATTGGGGTTTGACTTTCAGTCAAATAGATATTTTCTGTTAGCAGTCTAGCAATTGTAGCATGGAACTCTGTGCAGGTTCATTTACTCTAGAAAGATGGGTAAATTAGCTCCTGTGAAGATGTGCACTACCTGGGCCTGATGCTTCTGCTTCATGATATAGCATACTTAAGGTCAGTTCGGCTGTCTCCGACTATATAAGGTCTGCAGTGTTCACGTGCATTTTTCAGACTGTGCTTTTTAATGTAAAATACATGGTGTAGGTATGAACACTTGTGGAAAATGAATACTCTTTGGAGCGATTACTTAATCTAGTCCTGGTCCTTTTGTTATTTGTTATTTGTAATTCTGAAGGTAGATTAACCACACTTCTGTGGAATCAGGTTCTACCCTATATGATAATAAAAAGTAATTCATTCCCTGCAAAATGAAACAGTTTCAGTAACAGAAGTGCTGAAGTCAGAAAATGTGATAACCTCTGAAGTGGTTCATCATGACATTTCAAATAATGCCTTGCCATCTGCTGTTCAGCAGCAGGGTATTCACAGCTTCACCTAAGTTAGTTGATAACTGTATTGGGTGTCTGTGGCAAGGTTTTGGTAGTGGGGGAGCTGCAGGGGTGGCCTTTGCAGGAGGGGGTCAGGGGATGCCCCATGCTGGACAGAGTTGGTTCCAGCCAGCTCTGCAATGGACCCACTGCAGGACACAGCTGAGCCCATCAGTCAAGTTGGTGGTGCCTCTGTGAAAATATATTTAAGAAAGGACAAAAAATGCCAGAGAGGTAGAAGAGGAGGGAACAAAAGAGTGAGGAACAACAGAGGGAGCACCATGGTCAGAGCAGGAGGTGCTCCATAGCAGAGCAGGCACTCCCCATGAATGGACTGTGGATAAACCCGTCAGAGGAGGTGCACCCCTGAAGGAGCAGCAGCACATGGATAACTCCGTGCCAGAGCCGATATATCCCTGAAGGGTCTGCAGCCCATGGATGAACCCACGCCAGAGCAGGTACACCCCCAAAGGGGTTGCAGCCTGTGACAGACTCATGCCAGAGCATGGGAAAAGTGAGAAACAAAGAGTGGTAGAGAGAAACCCGTGTGTCCTGACCACAACTCCCCCAGCCCAACACTGCCCATTGCCTCACTGAAGGGACTGGGTGTAACCTGTGGCCATAACAAGGGGGGAGAAGAGGTGTCTGGGATGAAGTTGAGCCTGGAAGTGATGTTGAGCCTGGAAAAAGGAGAAGAAAGGTGTTTTCCCTAAGTGTAGAAATGTTTGTTTCTTTTCTTTAGTTTTTGTTTCCCAGCACCTGAATCAGTAATTAAATATGTATTTTAACTGGCAATAAATTAATTTCTCCGAGGCTGTTTCATCAGTGACAGTGCTTGGTAAGTGATCTCCCCGACTTTATCTTGAAGCAGCTTTCTTTTTCCTGTTTTTCTTATTTTCTCCTCCTGTCCCCTTAAGGAGAGGGGGTGAGCAAATGACTGGGTGGGAGTTTGGCTGCTAGCAAGGGCCAAGTCACCATGATAACCACGTATACTTGACCTTAGAGATCTGATCAAGAATCTACTATGTTTGTTCTTAGCCAATATTTGTCATGAACATGTGGCATGGTAAGTGGTAGATGATAAATCCATGCTCACCCCCAACTCCCACTTTTTTTTGTTCATCTGTTCTTGAGATACTCATGTGGCCTCAGGACTTGTCTGATATCATACTGTTGAGATGAGTGATCATTATCAGAGGAATCATTTCTTCATTGCCAGTCCTCAGGTTTCATTTGGCTTTCCCCTCCTTAAGACACTGCCAAATTGGTTACAGACCAGCTAAGGTAACATCTCAGTTATTCTTTCCAGACGAGCAATGTGAGAAGCTAGACTGTAGCTGTAGCCCCATACTGACAGTATTGATGTGTGCTCTGTGTCCTGATAGGTGCCTTGATAACACTGAATTAAGCTATGAAGAAAAAAGTTGAGAGAATTTGAATGTTTGCTCCTCATCTCAGAGGAATTTGGGGCTAATGAAATGCTCTTTTGGAAGATGTTACGGATTAAAGGTCTCTGAATACTTTAGCCCCTGATTTATTGCACCAAAGGGGAAACTTTTTATCATCACCTGCTCATCCTAGACATCCAGACATAAAATTAAAACACACCATCTGCTTCGCATTTGAAAGAAAGCGTGTACGCACTTACCATTCTGGAGTAGGTTTGCCTGGATTTGACTTGCTGTAGTGGTTGAGAGGATCAGAATTCAAAACATGTATTGGTCATCATGCAAGGCAAAGATGGACTTGTCTGTAATCTAGGATTACTGATGTTTTCTTTCCACTCACCCTCGCTTCAACTGTTTGGTGAATATGAGAAATTGTCACTAATTTGTAAAACTATCTTTGATGTGATCATGGACATCAGAATTATCAAAGAGTAGTTCTTAAAGTAGATTCATTGTAAGGAGTGACAATGCTGCCATCGCTGTGTTTTAGTAGATAGTTTTTATTTGTTTGACCAAAGCCAAGAACATACTTAATTTTAAACTAAGTGGAATTCTTCCTGGATGAGACTATGAAGAATATAGTCTTTATACTCACAGCATACTGGCAATAGAGTAGAACAACTTATAAGTGATTTGGCAATGAAGACTTATTTTTCTTCACTAAACCTCTACTAGCRAAATTCATAAGCTGGTGATATCTACCTCTACAGTGGAAAGTATTTATTGACTTTATTGACAATTTAATATACTTTGTCAAGTTTTGTTGGTTAGTTCTTATTGATCGTGAGACGTGGGATTACTTTTGCTTCCTAAGTGAATGAATGTGCAAACATTCCGGTTTTGGGAAGATTGGTGCATATGGCTTCGTAATTCACTTCTGAAAAGCATCATAATGATGAATATTTAACACAGAAATGATAATATTTAACATAAGAATATGTGAAAGGTCATAATGTGAATTTATTTTTTAAATTCTGGATAAATTAAATGAGGCTTTTGGGGAAAGCATGAGCTGGATTTCATGTTTGGTAACCTCAGATTCTTCTCTCTTTTCTCTTTCTGCTAGAACTTGTTATGAACTTCTTATGTCCAAGTGTAATGTATAATTTTATAATTATTTTCTTTCAAATGAAAGTGTTCTTGCTTGGTGTTGATCTATTTCGGGGGGGGGGGGGGGCAGAAATGGAGGAAAAAATACCCACTTAGGTGATTATAATTTAAATTTCATATTGCTGAAGTAACCCTTTCCAAGATTTCACTGAGCATTGGATGAGGTTAAAACCAACTGGATAACTCGTATCACTCAGGAGTGAAAACCAGAAGAAAGAAAAAACAAAAACAAAAACAAACCACAAAAAAACAAACAAACAAACAAACAAAACAACAAAAACCCACCAAGTTCCACCGAAAGTCCAGAGAAATGGGTGTAAAATTTCCTGTGCTATTTTTAGTTTACTCCTCTTTCTGCAGATGTCTTACCAACTGTAGAACACCTGAAAAACGTCGAACTACATCTTCATTGTTTTATGGGCTATATTGAACATCAGCTGTCATTGCTGCTGCTATAATTTTCTTGTGTCGGTATGCTGAATTTGTCCAAGGAATGCTAGTATCAGCAGTGACAGTAGTAACATTGTGAGAGATGAGTGAAACAGAAGTAGTTATTTGCAAAAATTAAACAAATGTATGCCATGTTCCTCTGGTAAAGCTATGCGTTCCTGATTAATAATACCTTTTTCATGAAACAAAATATGTATTTCCCCAGGTGTTTAATCATCTAATGAGTATAGAACTGTTTTGAATGAAGCAAATATCAAGCAGATTTAAAGCAAAACAGTGCTGGTTAATGTGTTTTGATTATAGGCTATGTACAAGTAAATATACATTTAGTTTAAAATTTCAGCTACCTTTAATCTCATACCTTATGCATATTGAAATTCAGACTGATGAATGTTGAATCAAAAGCAGACATAAAATAGTTCCTTTAAATTCTCCTAATTCAGAGGCAAACTATTTTTATAGCTTTTTTTTTTTTTTTTTTTTTTTTTCCCCCTGCTCAGGAAATGGCAAATATTTATTTATCCCAGCTACCTCCACATTTTCCACTATCATTATTCACAATGATCTCTGCTGTGATAAGTGGTCAATGACCCTAGTGCAGGGTGAACTACAGCAATCTTACAGAGTTCCCCGTTACTCATCACAGTGGTAGAACAACTGTGACAGCACAGTGACATTTTGCTAAAAGCTTACATTTTTCTCAGTAGGTTATTAAACAGGCGGAATAAAATGTTTTCTTCAAACCAACCACATCTTTTCTCTGCCTGAAAGGTCACTTTTGTTTGTTCTTTCTTATTTTGGTGAAAGATAAAGTTAAAAAAAAGAAGGGGAAGCTGAGATAGTAGAGGAAACTCCAAAACTACCAAATGGTAGTACTTCTGTATAAATGTCTCCATTTACACACTCGAACTTGCTCTTAGAGAACTTAGAACTAGATCTAAAACTTTGTTTGTTTGCTAGGTGGTATCAGCTGCTGATTATCTGAGTGAAATGAACATTTCTTCTCCCAGTTGTTTTCTGTGCTGTTTTGGTATCACTTCTGAATGTTGCCATTGGTGAAATTGTTGTGTAGCGGTTGAGGGAGTACATCCCTTTTACATCTTTGAAATTGTAAACTTGATTTGTAATCTTTTGTCCTATTGGATTTGTATGAGTGGGTAACTTTTTGGACAGAGCACTGAGAAGTTAGTTATAAGTTTCTCTGGGAAAATTCCTTTCCCACATGTACACACCTTTAAGTGGTGCTGTGGTTAAGAATACATTTTAGTAAGATACAACGTAGTTCCCGTGCTGCAGTTTGAGTTCATTGTGTCTCCTTCTCTCACTGTGCACATCCTAGAAGAAGCTGGCTCTCCTCTCTGTTCCTTCCCATGCTGAACAGAGGGGAAATAACATTCAGGGTCAGGTTGGAGGGGGCTCTGAGCAACCTGATGTAGCTGAAGATGGCCCTGCTCATCGCAGGGAGGGTTGGACTAGATGACCTTAAAGGTCCCTTCCAACCCAAACTAATCTATGATTTCTCTCAACCTGCTGGCTGCACTTTTGCTAATACAGCCCAGGATACTGTTGGCCGTCCTTGCCACCAGGGTGCACTGCTGATTCACGTTCAATTCTTTGTTGACCAGCTCTCCCAGACAATTTTCTGCAAAGCTGCTTTCTGGCCGGTTGGCCATGTAGTGTTGCATGGGCTTATTCTGTCCCAGATACAACACTATGCACCTGCTTTTCTTGCACTTCGAGGTTTTTGTGAGTTTGTTTCTCTGGCCTGTTACTATCACTCTGAATTGCCTTATCCTCTGGAGTGTTGATGACCATCCCCTGCCCTTTTGGTGTCATCTGCCAACTTGCTGAGTGTGTGCTCTGCCTCATTGTGCAGGCTGTTAATAGCAATGTTAAATGGTATTGGTGCCAGTATTGATCCCTGAGGGATGCCATTACTAACTGGCTGCCAGCTGGAGTTCATATAGCTGATCACAACCCTCGGAGTCCAGCTGTCCAGACAATTTTCCACCCACCTTATAGTCTGCTTATCCAGTTGATATCTCACTGATTTGGTTAAAGAATACTTTGGAAGACCATGTCTGGTGCTGGTGACTGTGCAGTATAACTATGGAGAAACAAGCTATTAGAGTTAACATTCTTCTGTAAATAGCAAGATTCTCTTGCTGGCAATGAGGGAACTGTATTTTAACAGAGGTGATTAACTGGTGGTGGTGTAAAGGAGCTATGTGCAGAATGTGTCGCAGAGAAGTCATTTAAGCAGAGAGTACACATGGTTAATTCTTAAAACTAAAATAAATTAGGTTTTGTTTTGAGGGAAAAAGATTCCTACTGCTATTTTGATTGTCGTAATAGAATAGATAAGAAATCGGTGTATTTCTTGTGACTGCTGTGGAAAGGAACATTTGTGCACGTTGTCACTTCTTGTAGGTGTACCCCAGATTTTCATTACTCTGGCAGCTGTCCTAGTGAAAGCAAGTCTGTTTTAGTAAGTATGTGAAAGGCAATCAAGCACAGAACCATCTCAGTAAAACTCTGTTGTTATAGTTTTATTGAGGTTTGGGGATGACTTGCAAAACCTGAAAATTGTCTCCTCGGGGAGCTAGTAATTTGACAATTCAGGTCCTAGGGAGATTCAGCACTCAACATGAAGGACATAATGCAGCTTTCAGGACCAGAAATTCTAAACATACAATTGGTTATCCCTGAAACAAAAACATTTTAAATCTCTTCTGTGGACAGGAGTTGCTTCTGTGTTACTTCACATAACCCATTAAAAATTTCATGCCTGGAGAAAACATAGTGCTGTGTTGTTTCCTTGATACAGTTCTTTGGAATAGCTTTTCCACCATTTTATGAAGCTGCCCACAGAAATGTAATGGACGTGTGAAAAGTTCTCAAAGGCAAATCTGTGTAGATCTCTACCTCCTGTGTAGAGGTCTGTGGTGAGTCATTAGTCAAGTAGCTAATTATACATGATGTTTAAAACACAAAATTAACTGTTTGGCAGCTGCATGTTTTGATAGATTCAAAGCATAGCATGCCTTAAACCAGTAAATGAATTAAAATTCTTATCTGGAATGTATCTGTTAAATTGTTATGCTAATACTGTGATAATAATTATGATGGCCAAAATAGCTGACTACTGAACAAACTAACACCTGATTTTTATCTGATTTTTTATCTTTAATGTAGTGAACAGATTTTTAAGAACTATGCTTTCTCTCATAGCTGAAGAATGTATGGTTCATGCTAACAGGATGATTCTTATTATCGCTTTGGTTTTGTAGAAGAATAGTTTCACCTCAAGATGATTTTCCTTACCCTCATTTTCGTTTGTATTTTATGTATTATTGCCTGACAAGTTGACCTTTTCAGGTTGCATGCTGTGAAATGTTGCTACTAGGGATAGTTGATACCAAAACAGGTTCTTTCCTAGCTTTTATTAAAAATATTGAAAGATGAAAGATTTCTAATTAAGCTACAGAACTGTATTATTAGAAACTTGTACTTTAAAAAAAGCAGATACTTCTTCCCTTCCTGTACCTAGAAGGACAGTTAGTGCCAATTGAACTTCTGAAATAATATGTAGAGTTCATCAGTGGTCACCACAAATGGTATTCAACTTCAAAAAATGTCGTTTTTGTTAGAAATCGTTGTTTTGCTTTAATAATACAAGCTTATATCCCAAACTGGGAAAATTAGGTATGTCCTTGCACATCTGCATTTGTTTTATATTAACCATGGCGTTGAGTTTCCCGTCTTTTTAGCCCAACTGCTTCAAATATCAGTTTTATATACTTGCTGGCTTGTTATTTATCTTTTTAAATGGTATATCTTAGGAATGTAACTTGATCTTATTGTGCACTGTGAAAACAATTTTTTTTTTAATCTGTCTTGATTAGATTAACAGATTTCTGTGAAAGAACCGGGAGGTTTTTGTGTTTTAAGATGTAAAATAAGATAAAAAGAAATGTCCAGAGACCAGTTATAGGCGAAAATATTTTTTAATGTTTATCAACAATATAGTTGTTATTCTCAATAATCAACGCTGTCCTGAGGTGAGGAAAACCCCCTCTTACTTGCAATTAGAAGACAGGGCTGATCAAGTTTTGTTTTCCCTCAAGGTTATATAGAAAGCTTGGAACTAGGCTTGGAGGACCTAAATCCAAGACACAGACAACAACCCAGTATCCTTTCTTCTATGATACCCTCCTAGAAAAAGGCACACACACCTATTCTTTTTTTTTTTTTTTTTTTTTTTTCCTTTTTTTCCTTCCCTCTTTCTTCCCCCAATGGTTAAAAACTGACCATACGTGTAAGGAAGTTCTAGGAGGAAGCTACCTGTATGGGAAAAAAAAACCCTGCCTTTACAGGAAAATTTTTAGTACATTTAAATCTTATCTGTTAGTTTATGTAGAAATTCCACTGATCCTCTAAAGGAACTGACTATTACAGTGTTTTAAAGTATCTCATCATTTTAAAGTATATTTTTACTTCAGGAATTACCCWAATACACACCATAGTTTTACTTCTGTCCATCTGAAATCCCTAAGATACTAGAAGCAATTTTCTTTCTAGTAATGGAAGTCTAACTACCCAGTTAATAGCCAATAACTAGCACAAATTAGGAAATCCTTCTCATACCAGAAAAACAACCTTTATATTTCTTGTTCTGTTTTTATCTTGTTTATGGTAAATCTTCAAAGACTAAAACTTCTCTCACAGTGTTGAGTAATAAAAAAGTTAACCTTTTTTTTTCTTGMGTTAGATCAAAGGTTTTAACAAGCTTTATTAATAATATGAAGGCAGTTTTGTGTCTCCCCATTTTCCTAGCAGATGTAAATCTATTAAGACTGGCAGATTTATTGGCAGTAATTTTTATTTGTAATCATCCAAAACCACTGCTTACTTATCTTGGCTGTATTTTTTTTAGTGTCTGACTAGTTGTGTTTTATAAATAATAACTGTAGAGACATTGCATCACTTTTCCTTAATTGAAGCTGCATATATTTATGGTTATAATTTAGTTTGGATCTTTGTGACAGTTAGGAGCTTTGTAGCTGCCTTGAGTACATAACATAACATGACAGAGAAGATAAAATGTGGTTTAAATAGATAGCAGCTCTGTGATTACAGCCTGGCAAGAAACTGAATGGTGCACACCAGTATTCTTCCCCAACTCATGTTTGATACTGTTTTTAGGGGTCACTGAAGTCAGTCTTCCTTCTTGCCACTTGGTCCCAATCTGCCTGCAATTCTGCAGTGTTCTCTTTCACAGGACGTGTAAGGTGAGCTGATACTGCACAATACTAGAAACTGAAAACCTCAAATTTCTTCTATCCAGCTTTAGGAGAGTATCTTCTAATGTCATGATCTACTGGAGGGTGGACTCTTTTGTGGAGCAAGTGCCTACACAGAAAATCCCGCTGACACTGAGGAAAGAAAATAATGTATGCATTTGGCAGTGAAACATTTTTTCTTCCTTTCCAACTCCAAAGAAAAGAAGGGTGACAAATATGATGAGGAAAAAGCAAAGCACGTAAGTCATCCTCTAGTCCTGGAGTTAGTGGAGTCTGTGCTGATAAGAGCACAACAGTGGGGAGCAAGGTATAAACACTTCATCTTTGGTGAATTTCCCCTCCTCTGTACATTGCTGGTGAGACCTCTTTTCCTGAGGGTGGAAGGCAAAGTCTAGCAAAGGTATGTCAGGGAGCACATTTTTACGTCTCCAATATTTCTTGAACCTCAACAGCAAGCTAGACGTCACTATTTTTTTGTCTGTCTTTCATAATCTTTTGCTTTCCTTTTTCCGCTATTTTTCTTTTTCAGTGTTATTCTGCAGACTTTCCCTCCATACTCTGTGCATGTCCTGTGTAGCTTGTGAGTCTTTACAAACCTTTGATTTCTTTTTGCATTGCTTTGCTCATCTACCTTGTCTGTCTTCTCCTTTTAGTATTTTTTGTTCCATGCCATCCATAACCCTGGTGTTTTCCCTTTGAAGATTCTTCATTTCCTTTCTGTGTCCTTCTTAGTACCTTTAAATATTTCTTTGAAGCTGACACCGCTTGCTTTCATCCAGTGTTGAACTCAGTCCTCGTTTCTTCTGCTTTCATTCTCAATTGATGGAATCCATTCTCACGGATTTTTACTAACCTAAACATTTTAGCAATGTATCTCAGCTGGTAGATAAAAGGAAAAAAACCAGCATTTGTTGTCTATTATTAATTCTTAAAAACTGTGGACCAGATTGTTCTCTGGGATATACAGAGCTAATAAAAAATTAGATAGGAATGTCTTATGCATCTGAGGGAAATTTTTGTCTCCAAAACACAAGCAATTATGAGAAATGCAAGAGATGAAGTGTAACATATACAGACTAAATGTACAAGAAAATCCTTATTAAATTTGACTTCACAGTTTTGCATATTCCTTTACTTTCATTGTCAAATTGGCAGATAATTGAAGTCTATAAATAAAAAACTGTAAGGGAAAATGAATAGGAAAAAAGTTGTTCGGTATTTATAACAATAAATTGAAGCCACTCATTGGTGGTACCAGGTGGCAGGTTACAGTTCTGTAATTATGTTGTGGAATTTATTTCCACAGGATCGAAGAATGGCAACAAGCAATTTAACTGAAGAAAACTGATGAGTACCTATTAAATACAGTGGTGTGGAAGCAGTCTGTGGCTCAGAAGCACTCCAAACTCTGAATGATTGCTGAAGTCAAAAGAATACTCAGGGAAAGGTTAACACTGTATTTGGCCTTTCTTCATATGTAACCAGTTTCTTCTTTGGGCTAAACTGATATGGCCACTCTGAAGTTTACAAAAAACATGAATTAAGTCATACACAATCGTCAGCACAAACAGAGAAATATTTTTTTGTTTGAACGTTTAAATTCTTATGTGCTCTTGAAAATAAGCATGATGAGTGACGAGAACTCTGACTGTCTCAGTGCAATCACCTGGCTTCAGACCATACTTCTTTTTCTAGTCACTCAAAGGCTCTTGCCTTTGTATCACAGCTCTAGGAAGCTTTGTTTGGCTCTTGGAGCAGGAGGTGCAGACTTGACTCTGTCAGACTACCAAGTCACTAACAGACTTTTTCAGATATGTTTCAGTTTCATTTTCCCTGAACTCGGGGACTCTCAAGTCAATTCAGAAAATGCTAAATGCATTTAAACACTTTTTCAGGATTTGAAGGCTTCTTAGCTAGATTCTAGGTATTTAAACACTCTTTGTATACAAGCCACAGCTCTATTACAGCTTACAGCCATTTCATCAAGCTTCTCAAAATGACAAACAGTAGAAATCTTACAGTGACAAAGGTGTGATCTTCCAGTGCGCTCTGGCAGAATTTTACGGTTCTTCTACAGTAGCTAGTTGAAAGTAATGGACATCCTGAATTGATTCCTGTGGTATTCACAGAGTCTATTGGATGATCCCTTCCAGTGGAGGTAGAATATTGTTTATGCTGCATTTTTCTTAATAGTTTGTGTCACTTAAGGTATGATAGCTTTTCTTAATGAACAAAGGTTCATTTTAGAAAAAAGCAAGTAAAATGATATGCTTAATACTGTCTTTCAGATTTGTGTTTATGATGTTTGGGGCTCAAAACGCTGAAATTACTATTTTTTTTTTTTTTTTTTTATAAGAAAGGAAGCTCCATTGAACCAAACAGTGCTAAAAGGAGTATTCTAGAGAAGAGAGTATTCAGGGATGCTGATATCCAGGGAAGCTGAGGAACTACTGCTGTTCCATATGAAGACTTAATCAGTTAAGACAGTTGTGCTCCCTTCGCAATCAAGGGGACTTGAAAGATAAAAGGTCAGGTTTAGTATCAGAAGGCCGTGCTGGATGAAGTACTATGGAAAAGGAGCAGTTTTTATCTTTCTGGATATTTCATTACTTTATTAAGCCGTAGGGCTTCCTGATATTTTGCCCCCCTCCCCATGTCTCTCTAATGGACAGTGGGTCTTTGCCATGTAATTTTCTTTCCTTTTCTTTCTTTGCTAGTTATGAACTTTTAAAATAGGTAATCTTTCTATAGACTTCATCACAACTTTAGCTTATTGCACAATGTTGTTCCTGATCATATATAAATTTCTAGTGGCTTGAATGAATTTGGTAAGGTAATCTGGTACTCTCTGACGTAAAGTCCAAAGTCTTTTAAAACTGCTATAACAAATTTTAAAATACGAATTTATTTTTATTTTATTCATAAAATACATAAACTTTATTATATAAATTTCATATTCTAAAACTCAAATTGATAATTAAAAATCTTTTAAATGTATATAAGAATTAAAAGCTAGATCAACAGAGGGTGCTTAGCTACTCAGTTGTTGAGTTTTCTGGCTGTAATTGTTAACTGTATACTGATCTAAGGGAGTTCATAGTCTTCAAGACAATATCTAGGGAGAGAGGAAAGCAAGGATGGAAGCTGGGGCACTAAGCTAGGAGCTAAAAAATAGGTAAGGACATATTGTAAAGTCTGCCACTTTCTAGCACATAGATAACTAACTTTATTTGGCACTGTATTCTGAAACTTCTTACTGGAGGTAAGTGTCTCTTCCACAAATCAGAATGAAGTCAATTTTCTCTCCCAAAACTGCACTAAGAGAGAGAAGTGGACTTTTTACTTAGTAATTTTGTGCTTATCTAGAATACTGCACATTTGGCTGTAAAGAACATTGACGTATTTGGAGCCAAGACAGAACTCTAGACTTTGCCTGCTTCTTGAGATTGCTATAGCATGGTTAGAAAATGAATTCTATGTCCCTTACACTCTTTTACGGACTTGATGGTTGTTTAGTTCATTATAAAATGGAGTAATTTTCACAGGAGTGAGGGAGGGACTTGAGGAATATCTTCTGTGCTATGGATGAGTAAACTCACATTTGAGGTGTTGTGTACAAGGAATACTGATATGACTTCTTTTTTTTTTTTCCAGCTATAGGTTATGTACCTCCTGATCCATTTAGAGATGTGCTTTGAGAACATACCTTAGATCATATCACCAGCAGATTTCAAACCCATTTTGTGAATACTAGCAAGGTGTAGGAAAGATGTAAGTCACTGAACTGCCATTTAGCAAGATTGAAGCACTTTGGGCATGACCAAAAGCAAAAATTTAGATACCTGGTAACTTCTATTTTGCAGGTATGAATACCCAGAGATTGTGAGCAGTTTCTACTAGTAGAAATGCGTACTCAGCTGCTATCTAGGCCTAAAATTTGGATTTATGATTAAGATGACTTGTGAGTATATTCTGCCCAAGTTACCCTATCTAATTCAAAGGATGTAAYAAAATATCTTCCTGATATTTTAAGAGCTGTAATTTGCTATCTGCATTGATGTAACTAACTATATGTATACTTCTGATTACTGATTGTACTGTCACATAAGTGACAGGTTATACTTTGAAGTGCAATAACAAGTGAATCCTCTGTGAACTATCCCAGTAGAAGTAGATCCGTTTCAATATTTTAAAGCAGTTCCTAGGAAGAAATAGATATAGGAGGCATGTGTGTGTCGCAGTTCAAAAGTAATGCAATTCAGTGCAGTAACCTCTCTTCTAGCGTACGAGTTTGCAAAAGGAGAAATGAAGCAGCTTGTTTTGACAAATTCCGTTAGCTGAGGTAAAACAGCAAAACTTCCCTTCTTCTGAACTAGGCATTTATTGCTTTTTTAAGGCTAACCACAGGTTTTTTTGAAAAAGAATGCAACGTAGATTGTATTAACACATTTTTGTGATTCTGATGTCAAGTGGTAGACAACTCAAGTCGTCTTTAAACAAATAAAAAATAACCTGCATGCGTGAAGGACACGACAAATGAGGAAATATGACAGCATTTGAAAGAGGCCAGCATTTTTGTGTATACAAATAAACTTCAAACAGTGGCAACTTGAGTGTCTTCTAAAGAGCAGTGCTTTAGGCCTCACTTTGCTTAGCCATTAAGTAGGATTTAATGCCATGAAAAAAATTCCCAGCACTGAGGCAAACGGTTGATACAAAAGTGACTACTGCATGAGCATCACAGGGATTTTGTTTTGCTTTTCTCTGAAGCACTGGCACAGGCAAGATAGCAGATTCTCTGCACCAATAATCTGATAGGGTATAGCAAATCTCGTCTTCCTTTGAAAGTGTTCTGCATGCATGTCTATCAGAATGAAGAGATTTTAAAGAGCAATAGGTGCTAGGGTTTTTATCTTTTATTCTTATTTCAGTTCTCTAATGCAGAGGTAAATTATTTTCCTCCAAGAAGACAGATTCCATATGTAAAGTTGAGCATGTTAAATGATGTTTTCTCAGATCTAAATCACTGTTGGAGGACAGGAAGATAGGGTGAGTCAGAAAGTCAGTTTTTGTGTGGAATTTAAAGCCAACATGAGTATGTCTGTATGCTTGATACTAAGCAAGCTGTTGCCATCTGATCAGAATAACTGGCTTCCATAGACAGACAGAGGAGAAGGAAGTAGAAGCAAGTGAAAACTGGAACAGCTACAGAAAAAACAGGTGAAGTCTTGGACATTACTGGGCAGAAAAGAACATCCAAATGCTTCCTGTATGGAGTAGTAGGGCTTGTTACCGCATAGTCTGTAATGGGAAAAAGAGAAAGAGGAGGGCAGATTGGTGTTTCTTGCTGTTGCTAGTATGTCCCTGGAAGAATGGCTTATGGTTTGCACAGATTCTTATAAAAAGCGGTCTAGAAAGAGTAACTAAGTCATGAAATCCACATGTTTCCCTACTCTACTTTGATTTGTAAGTCTCTGTAATTTCTACAGACGTATGGAGATAATAGCGTAGGAAGGGTTTTGAGCAAGTTATTACAAATAATAGTCTGATACAAACAGAAAACAAAACTATTAATTCCGCAAATTTGCTCTTCTTAATTCTAAGTAGTCTGGATTACTTTAACTCAGGTACATCTTTCATAAAGATTATAAACGTCCCAATATTCAAAGATTCTGAGAATATGCAAGGTATGGAGTTTGAATCAAGCAATGCTTACATAAAGGTTTAATGTTGTTGGGCTGTTTGGGATAAAGCTTGGAAGTACACAAACAGGCCTGGTAATTCAGGTAACCTGTGAATTTAAGAATGGAAGGTCATACCTTCCAAACCATCCTCACACTACAGTAAAACAAGACAAAACAAAAAACAACAACAAAAAAACCCAACTACCCCACCCCCAAAAAACTCAAAAATTCAAAGTTCAGTAGCCTTGGCAAGTAAGTGTGCCAGTTTAAAAGACTAATACCGAAACATCTGTGCTTCAGCTGGAAGATACACTATTTTAGTTTACTAGTGCTGGAGTGTTCTGTTTTGTCAGTCTGTGAACTCATATTCTATACAGTATCATTTGTCAGAAGTCCATTTCACTTTTACAGTCCCTCTGTTTTCCCACTTCTGAATTATGGTTTTCTCCATGCCTTCTATATGGGGAATTCTTGGTGATAAAAATAATACATGGTACAAAATGTCTTATGTTTCTGATTGGATTTTTTTTTTTCTAGTTTTTAAATAATTACCTTTTGTTTCCATCCTGTGGAGAAATGATTTTACGGTTTCAGTGGTTTTTTTCCTATTGCTAATCCTACTCAGGCACTAAATTAGGGGAGAAAAAAAGAAGTTTCAGGGAAAACGTTCTATGTTCTTAGTTACCCTTAAATTCATTAAAATATGGTTATATAGCTCTCTGTTCAGTTTCTTAATTAATTTAATTTTGTAGAGTTTAGAAATCTCTTAACGTGAAATAGGTAGTTAAGACTGCCTGCTTTCCTGTGTTTAAGTGCTGGGTAAGTATTGCAGGCTTAGTTTAGAGATTTGCTTTTAAACAACTCTTGTTCCCTATAAAATCTCTCTTTTCTGTTTGTTTGTTTGTAGTTTTGTTAGAACATAAATAGGAAGGGGATCATTCTGGAAAATTTGTCATCTGAACTGAATTTGTATCCCAGAGCTCAACAGTGAACATTACTTATTTTTCTAAAGGCATGAAGGACATGGGGAACTCCTCATAGACTCTCTTATTTTGGGACAGCAGTCATTTCTGTTTGGCTTCGTGAATGCTTAGCACAGTAGAGCTGGAGCTTTTAAGTGCAGGGACATTCCAGGAGGATGAATAATAATTTATATAACTTGAACTGTTTCAAACCTAACATAGCAAGGAGCTTAACATTAGAAACAAATTTATCCCTAATTCTAAGTATAATGGCACTCTTAAAAAGTTTTGCTGTTCAAGAGCTCCAGTCTAAGACGTGTAAGGGTTTATGTGGAGGATAAGCAGTTTGTGAGACTTGGCCTTCGTCCTGTGGGCAGACCTACAGTATTATGCAGGAGTCTAAGAGGTAGATGGATGTGGAATTTAATAAGGATTTGGAAGATTAGTAGATTTGTTGCTGGAGGCGGGGGGAAGTCTTCTAAAGTCATGGAGCCATTATTAGATAAGGTACTGGAGTAGCCTCTAAAAAAGGGTGTTGCTGTTGCATACAATTTTCCTGGAACTCAGCTGATGCACACAAGATTTGCTATGACTAATAGGATTGCAACAAAACAGAATACAGACATTTTTCTTGTAATTTAGTGAGGCATCTTTTAATCCATGATCATCCCTGAGCTGAGGGCTCACTGTGCAAGGCTGAAAGTGAATGACATGCTCTAAAAAGATTTTGGACTTTGTGACTTATGGAAGGTGGATAGAACATAATTCCTTTGCTCACTGGGACTGCATATTTTAGTTTTATCTCACTCCTGTTCTTCTAGGCAGTGTTAAAAAGGTGTTAATTCCCTCAAGTTTGATAGCAGCAGAGACTCAACTGATTAGTATAGATCTATGTAAGGTTTGTAAAAGAAGTAAAACAAAATAATTGTCTCACAAACTTTTAGACAACCCAATAAACAATCATAACAGAAAAGGAAGAAACTGAACTTCCATCTTAATTTCAGAGATGATTCCTCCAGAATAACGGTAAGGCACACTGTTGGATAGGGTAAACTGTGGAAGCTTCTTGGGCTATTCTCACAACTTCGGAGGATAAAAAGAGAAACTCATTCAAGACTCTACTGCATTACACTTAAGGTCTTGTTGAGGGGGAGCAGGAAAACACTGTATATACAAAGACAAGAATTTATTGCTAATCTAATTCAAGTCTTAACAATCTATTAAATACAACAACTATTGTTATTAACACTCCAGTTACAATGTTAGTAGCACTCCCAGGTCAGGCCTAGCTATTAAAGCAGAAACTTGCAGATCAAGTATATTCAGAGCTTTTTCAGCTGTGTTCACTGGTGACATGCATTTATATCAAGGGTCATGTTTTGTGGCAATCACAGCTCTTCCTGTTCTGCCTGTTTTCCCATTCTGGATACGTACCCAACACACCTCATTCTGATCTTTATCACTGACTGCATCAAGTTACCTACCTTCTGCTGCACATCTTTGCTTTCTTGTCAGATGGAATCAGTGAAATAGAAAACTTAGGCAAAAGACGGTCTTACTTAGTTTACTTCATTAAAATGTTTTGGCAATTTTTTAAATCCACTTTACACTTTTATCTTAGGCTGAATACTAGTGCTGGAATATATCAAGGTAGTAAATCTAGATGGAAATGCTGTACTGAACATAATGTAAATATGTTTAGAAGAACAGTCATTGCCACACTTCTATGGGGAAAAAAAAATTAAATTGAGCCTGTGAAACAATACGCCTGATTATGGTAATTGGCACCTGTTGTTTGTAATGTTTAGTAACTCTTCACACNCCCCCCCCCCCCCCCCCCCAACTGTGAAAGAAGACTTGGCTGTCTAATGTGGTCATGCAATTACTGCAACTTCATGTTACCATGCTGGGGCATGCACAAATGACCAGTTCAACATCTAACTCTCCATTTATGCATGTGACTATTACAACCCATTGTTATGGTGATGTCAGTTTGGCACGAGTACACATCTATTTCAAAAAATCATTAGCAGAGTTGTTAAGGTTTTCAGAACACTTGCTTTTGCTGGGTCCGATGTTGAAAGCTTTCATGAAATCTAATGATGAAGCTACCTGTTATGTGAGAGAATTTCTTACACTGCGAAAGGAAAGGTTTAGTGTTTCTCTCACACACAAGGACATTCTCTTTGGCAGAATTTCATGGTCTCTGAATTAGTCCTTTAACACAGCAGCATTCATTCTGATAGATTCATTGTTTCTGTATTCCTCAAGTAGATTATGAACCCTAGCAAAATACTGGTGGTTTTTGATTTTCCTGGAGCAGAAGCACAACTTACCGCTATCAGAGAGGTTACAGCAGAACAGAACCATGACTCTTTCTTTTATCTGCCATACAGGGACAGGAAAATCTTTAACAGCTCGCATTCCATTTTCTAATGCAGACCAAAACAACCTTGTCTCATCACAATAGCAGATGTTTTTGTTTCATCAAAGTCCCATAGATGACCAGACAAAGCCTCTCTTTTCCATGCTTGGTAAGTACCAAGGTCAGCATCTGCTTTTTCACCATTGGTTTAGCAAAACATTGCTTCTGATTATCAGGTGGCTAAATCATGCTCCAGTTATAGTTTATCTGTTGCTCTTGCTACCCCATTGAACAGAAGGAGCACTTCAATGTCTGTCTTTTCTTTTCCAGGATTATTAGCAGCATCTATGAGCTTTGACTAATTCTTATGATATATTTCAGTAGTGCCAAATGTTTCACTTTTTGTTGATAACATAAAGCAACCATAAAGTTATTGTTTAGTCCCTATGTGTATCTTTTAGAAACCCAAGCAGACTTGTTAATGTTGTGTGACAGGTAGCAGTAAACCACAGCTCTTGATTTTTAGTTCCCTTAAAAATTTTTATATATATGTATGTATTTATTTAAGAAAATTACCAAAGTCCATTCCTGTAACTGGTGCCTTGCTTTTGCAGTAGATGAAGAGATTTATTTTAAGAAGTTTAGTTAATTAAAGTATAGAGTATAGTTAATTATTATTAGGATAAAGTTTTCAGAGTATTCATTTTGTATTTTTATCTCTGATTCAGAATCCAAGGAGCCAAAACAATTGGAAATCACTGACTGTGTCAGTTATTTGTATGATTCAATATTGCACCAACTGGCTAACAAAATCACATTACCTTGGTCCTCCACTTCTTAGTATAAGTCTTTAATTCCTTTAATGAACTTTAACCGGGCAAGCAGAGCTAGCTTACTGGGACTAACACCTTCTGTCCCTTTACATTTGTTACCTTCTGTGAGACTGTAAAGAGGCAATGTGGTTAACTCCAGTCTGCTTTAGGCCTCTCTTCATTGATTTTCTGTAAATTTTAATGATAAAGCTTCCCAGATTGCTAGTCTGAGTTCTAAATGGATCTGGGATGAGCACTGCATGATCCATTCTTTCTTAACATGATACTGTCCCCAGTGCACTTGCTTGAATTAACACAGTGACTTCAATTTCCCATTAGTTGCTGACAGCTTCATGTTAAAAAGTCCTCTTCATTTGGGACCAAAGGTATCGGACACAAAGCACAAGAGACAGTTCTCATTCCAAACTCCAAGAAAAGGACTATTAGCATAGAGGGAAAAAGATTTTGTCTTAGGCTGAGCCAGAAAAGTTAGCATCTAGCCTTAGTGGGGGATTCTAGTTGTCTGAAGTGCTGTGTGCCTCTGGAATAGTTCAAATGGCCCTTCCCTGCTTGAATAGATCATGTGAGTGTAAGTGGGACTCTGCTGGTGCAAGACTGATCATAAATCCTTGCCTGGGAGAGGTAGTGAATGAGCAGGGTCTCCAGAGGTCGGAGTTAACAGGTCATGGTGGTACTTGGCTCTCTTCCCTGGAGATGCAATGGAATCACTTAGTCTCCTGTTTATCATGCTGGAAACACCCTCTGGTAGGTCCCCAGATTATGGAGTACACCTCAACTTGCTCTATTCCCCGCTAGCATCCTGAGATGTGTCATGTAGAGTCGGAGAGTCTGGTTATTCATCTCATCACTGTAACCCTTATGCTTTAGCAGGCCTAAGAAAACTTAATTTTTTTTTTTTTTYTTCCTCCCTGGCTTTCAAAACAGTTTCCCAGCTGGTTGCCTGTAAAACTTCTGCCATCCTGGGCATCTGGCTTTGTATGTATTTACATCTAGTTGCTCTAAAACATCAGGAGGCATTCCAGCTACAACGTGGCTGGATAGCTGGAAAACAAGACCACAAGAGATTTATAAGTAAGTCTTGTGCAGCTGGCTGCCAGCCTTATTTTCAAGCATCTTTTTTTTCCCCTGCATGTGTTATGGAAGTCAAGATGTCCATTAGGAAAGGTTGCCTTTTAAAAACAAACAACACACACACCCCCCCTGCACCCCCTCCCCCCCCCCAAAAAAAAAAAAAAAAAAAACCCAAAACCAAAAAAAACCCAAACCAACAAAAAAACCCACCCAAAACCCACCCAAACAAAATGATGAAAACCCCAAACCAGGATATTCTGAGAATGTGTTGTTACTGTTTCTTTGTTATAACCAGCCTGTATTTAGCATGAATTTAGATATGTTTTATCTGAGGATCGATGGATGAAAAAATGTAAAATCTGAATGCGTAGAAGAAAAAGGCATAGGAAAATCTAATTACCTTCCCTTCCAACCCACAATCCCCAACTAATTGGTGTATAAAGCTGGATTGGCATAAAGAAAGAAATTTCAGAACATATCCGTTTCCTGATGTTGAAGAAGGGGTGGGGGGAACCCAACACTTTGATTTCTATGCATTAAAGTTCCTATAAAGAAAGAGTTTTAATTCCAAAGGGGAAAACCAGGGGCTGTATTTTGCCCTCAAATACTTTCAGCAGGAAATCTTTCCTTAGGACAGAGCACCATGCAGATTTCATTGTTTATTTATAACTGCCGAAGGTGTTCAGTTCCATAATACCGGCCTACCACTCGTTTGAAGGTTGCAATAAAACTTCCCTTTTGAATAGAATGGCTATTTGCTAGATAGAACAGTAAAAGTTCTATTAAAAGCATGAGGCAAAAAAATGAGTAGTTTTTTTGACCTAATGCTACATCTTACAAGCATTCTCCATCTCCCACCCCGTCCACCCCACTCATGCTTATGTAGGTAGTTTAGATGAATAATGTTCTGATACAGCAAGAAATCTATGTTCAGCTGAAGTGCAAATGAACGTTACATCAACTCCTGTAATGTGCTCAAACATCCTTATTGGGGTTAGAGGATGCAGCCATGTGAGCAGTTCAACTTTGCAGTGAAATATAGTCCCTAGATAAGCCTGACCCCAAACTTGGCAGATGTTCCTGAATACCTTTTTGCTTATTTTAGTTAACATCCCTTCTGGATGTTGAACAGTTGATGGGAGATAATTAACAGAGGGAGCCTCCTTTCCTCTGCACCATACTTGCAAAGGAGGAAGTAGCCCAAATGCAACCTCACGTGGACGGGCTGGATTTTCTCATTTCTGGCTCTTCATGTCCAAAGTCAGCACTGCTAAACTTCTGTTAAGAATGCTTCCAACCTTACCTCTAATCTAATAGACCTAGTACTAGCCCTTCCGAAATGTTATCTTTCCACTTAAAAATTAAGGAAATAATATGAACTCTCCTCAAAAACTGAAAGCCTACAGACTTCATTATATCTTCAACTAGAAATAGATAGACAGGGTAAGTGGATGAGGAAATGATGTTCAGAAAGGTTAAATAAGTTAATAGGAAGCACTGTGCTTTAGCAGTCAAAAGATCTGGATTATTGTAGTGATGTTACTAAAATGTTTACCGTGTCATTAACAGACAAGTCTGTTAATCTCTCTAAGACTTTATTCCTCATATATAAAATCGAATATTTAACTGCTCTGTCATTTTAACTCATTGCTAAAGGATAACATGAAGGATAGGAAACTATGGATATATGAATAGATATACAATCCTTCCTGAAGGCTCATGATACATTTACTAGGTCTTTTTTTCCTCATTCGTAATACCAGGATCACAATATAGGATCATTTTAGGTTCCTTAAATTATGTCTTTAACAGATAAGCAAGAAACAAAAATTACTGTGGATGACATTTTATAATATTTCAGGCTGGGTTAACTGCAGTGAAAATCTGGATCTTGACTGCACAGACATGCCTCTAAGCAATTGAGTTCTGAGGTCTAGGATCAAGTACCTGAAATATATGTCTACACTTTGCTGTGTTCTAAGGGCATCTGTTCAACAAAATACTCTTCAGCCCTTTCTCTCTTCACCATAAATTGCTGAGTCCTTCTGGGCCTTTCAAACAATTCGAGGGTTTTTTGGGGGGTTTTTTGTTTTTGTTGTTTGTTTTTTTTTAAGCAGTCTGTAGTGTTTTTGCAGAACAGAAATTAAATTGATGGAAAATTGCATTATTTGCTAGTGTTTTCAATCTGCACCTATACCAGTGTCCAATGTTTGGATCAGATTGTTTTCAAGCAGTTAACTGTCTAACCGACTGAATGCTCAAGCATAATGAGGCTGATTATGTTCAAGCAGTTGAAAGTTCAATGCACAAAGAGAAATAGGATAGCAATTATCTTCTAAATTCCTTTACATGAACCACAGGAGGTGCTTGTGCTCAGGACTGGAGTCCTGGATAATTTGTATCATCAACACAGTTCCGGTTTTATTTTCCTAATGTGTTCTGGAAAAAATTCAGCATGGAAATGATTGAAGTCAATTTTTGTGTTAATCCTCAGACTGCTGTGAGTAGGAGTAGGAGATGCGTGTGATTTCAGACTTACAAAGCAAATAAAAGTCAAGTAGTTAAAATTCTGAGCTCTGAACATGCAAGACAATTGCTTATCCCAGGTATTCATTAAAACCAGATTCTAGTATATCCCAAAGATTAAAAATGAACGTTGGCAAAGAAAGTTAATTTGCAGCTAAGACACAGAAGGAAAGCATAGTGGCTATAGTAATGTTTTCTTCTTTGTTCATTAGGGTAGACTAAACTCTTGTGCCTTATGTATCATACCATACTCCTGTTGCACCTCTTACTATATTTCGAAGGTGTTGCTATTAAAAAAATTTTGTATGTGAAATGGTGGGGAGGTGGGGAAATACAGGACTCCTTTATCCGAAACAGAGAGCTTGGTAAAGAGGCAGCTTGTGAGTTCTAGTTGATAACAGTACAAAAGGCTTGGAAGGTGCCTGCGTATTAAAAGTATGGGATTACATTAGGCTTTTTAAACACTTTGTTTTATTGGCCTTTGAATATATGTGATATTTCAATATGTGGCATATCTTTTTAATCCTTAGTCTTTTATCTTTAAAACATATGTTCTTAAGAAGGCTCTTTTGTAACGGTACATAYGTATTTGGTGCAAGGAACGTTCTATCAAAATCAGTAATTTGACATTTTAAAATGATTATCTTTGTTTTCTAGAAAATGTGTGCAGGCAGAAGAGGTAAAATCTTGCAGGCCTTATCGGGCAAAACTGTTCATGTTAGTGGAAAAATGGCTTGAGTAAGGACTGAAGGAAAAAACTACTGAATCTGTATTAAAAGTAAATTCACAGGATTTTCTGATGGCAGAGGTGCAAATTTGTTTTTCTTTTTCTGCAGTTTGGCTTCTGGGTGGAGAATGGTTTGTCCAGTGATTATTAAAGATTTTATACAAAATAGAAGGCCATCAATAATAGTGCAGTTTCTTTCAGAACACTGTCTAGCTTGGCTGTTGTTAGAAATATATTAGATAAGTTAGGAAGTTCTTAAGTCAAATGCTCCCAATCTGAAGGGAATATATCTTTCTTCATCTTGGTAGTGGGCAGTAAGGTGACTTATTAAACACCTGGGGCTATTGTGTGGGGGTATTATAGGCTAGATGTCACATGGATTCCTCTGAGCAGTGCTGAGAATAAGAAAAGGACAATAGAATTTTTTTATCATCTTGAGACTAGACTTAAAGGAAGTACACGAATTAACCATATCTAAAATACAGAATCAATTTATGCTTAGTCAGCTTAACAAAGGGTGAATATATTAAAACAATAATATAGGTGTAAACTTTTTTTTTTACTCAGTTTCATTTTTCCTTTTCCAGCAGAAGATCTAAACCAGTTGTTTTCATGTAGTTAAAATGTAATTCTTTTCCAGTCAGAACTTTAAAAAGGTACAATTTTTACAGTTTTATTGCAGAGAAATATTCTCTTCATAAAGGTCACAGACAAATGCTATGAAGCACTGAGGTCCCAAATGCATTTGAATGAGTACACTGACATTCTCATTGTGTGTGTAGGTTAAATCATAGCCATGTGTTCTTTTTTTTTTTTTTTTTAAATTTTGTTTTACTAAAAAGGAAAAAAAAAATGTTGTTCAAGTTAGATATGCTTATGTTAGAAACCATACTAGATGCTATTGCTGAGGCTTTTTGCTAAGTTTGTTTTAGAGCTACATGTTTTGGCTAGGTATTAGCTTAGAAATTTTACCATACCGTTACATGGTTTGAACCACTTTGACTTGGTTCACTTAGAATCTAATAAAATTCAGTCTCGACACAAAGCTTAGATAAATTTAAAAGAAAGAAAAAGAAAAAAAAAAAAAAAAATCCAAACTCTGCTTTTTGTCAATACATCTTTATGATCTGTCCTCTACAAGGCGCACATGCTCCTTTAATAATGTGGGATTATAGACAATGGAACAATTGTTCTGTTCTCTGGCTGATCATACAAACAGGAAGAGATTAATGAAGTAATGTGACAAGTTGAAAACAGTGGTTTTGGTTTCACAGCACTCTTAAGATAGCACTTCAGGAAAACTGTAAAGTCTTGCTCCAAAGCCTCGTGATGCTGAAAAAGTAGATTGCTTGAGAGGCTTGAACCAAGCCCTAATTCCCTGTTTTCTAGATTGTTCTTCACATGTTTTTCTGATCCTCCCTGTTGATGGAAGGTTGCTTGGTAACAGTAGATGATGATTGGTAGTATGGAAATTTTGCTGGAAATACGTAATTTAGACATTATCTTTTAGTAGACGCAGACTCTGCTGGTAAATACTAGTTCAAAGTAGAGATCTAAGTACAAGAAAAAGTTAATCATAATTATCAGCATGCAATGATTCCTTCTGTAAATTGTCATTGATTACACTGAGGATTATATGCTCCTCTGCTTAATGATTCATAATGCAAATATGAAAAGTACATATGTATTATTTCTTGTATAAATACATTTTCAAGTAAATGATATGCACATTCTCATCCAATCAATGATATGTTCTGAACAATTGCATTTGAAGGCATTTGTCCAAAATGTTTCTCTATGAATTTCACACACATTAGCTATTTTTGGTTTTAGTTCTCTAAAATTCCTGATATTCAACATCCAGCTAAAGACCAAAACATATGATATACTATAATAAAGTCAGCTTTCACAGAAAACATGTTTCATATCATAGATGAGAAGTGTTCCCTCTCAGTAGCTATCAGTTGAAAACCCTTTTTGTAATTGGTTGTGATTAATATTTGTGAATCTGTAGGTATGATTAGGAGTGCATAAATGTCAGTGTTTTGAATGGGCTGAAGATTTCAAGAGGTATACCAGAAAAGGACCTGATTTAATGTTGTCCAAAAAACCCGAAGTCACCTTAGAAAAATTTTTATGTTTTTTAGCTCCTACCTGTCATCAGCCACAAGTTTAACTTGTTTTAATGGGACATTCCGCTGCAGTTTCGCATTATCTCACCTATGTGTATTTCAGATGGGTCACTTACCTCACTAAAAATTCATTTCCCACCGTCCTCTTTTATTATTTCTCAAACATAGGAATCTCCTGAGCATAAATGACTATTTTGAGATGGGGGTTCCCATTTATTCCAAAGCTTTTTGGTTTTGCATTCAGTGCAAGTTTTATTCACTAAGGAGCAAATACCTTCTCAGAATCATTCAACAGGGTCCCCCAACATCTATAGAAAGAGCACTCCACTGCTGAACTTGAAAAAACCTCCCCTCTTTCCAAGAAAGTACCATCTGAAATTGTTTCCCTGCACAAAGCTTGTCGGTATGTTCTCCATCTTGCTTGACAGTTTCCAGCACTCTCTGTGGGTAACACAAATGTGGTGAGAATACAAAGTACCCCATGTTCTCAGGCAGAAAGACACTGTCAAAGACTAAATTGTCAAAAGAAAAATTGTTAAAACATGTTGATAAGTAAAATAGCAACAATCACAATGACCAGATGGTGCTCATAGAAAACTGGAAAGAATTAATCATTTTGTTCTGTAGGATGGTAGCAAAAATATGTTTGCTATATTTAAATGAAGATACTTTACTGAAGAGTTTCAGAGTAATTGGAATTTTCTTAAAACTGTTTGTCAAAATGGTATTGAAAGAACTGTAGGCCAGGTGATTCAGAGCCAGGTAAATTGGTTCAAGCATTAGGTGATGGTAATTTAGAGAGCCAGTTTAAATGTAGGTAGAAGAGGACCCAAGCTTAGTTGGGAAAACAGTCACTGACAGCTCCATGGTTTTTTTTTTTTTTGATAGTGGCTTGTATAGTCCAGACCTTCCTCCCTTCCTTGTCTTTCCTGTTTTAGCCCTTGTGGCATCATCTGGTGAAGTATTTGGTAGAAGACTTTAAGTATGAAAGAAAAGAATTAAACTGGACTGTGCAGTATGTTGGAAACGAATATATTTTAGTATTTTATAAATTATTGTTATGAACCCTGATCTCACTGATACCCCCAGTGGTTTCAGTAGAGCCATGATTCTTAGCTTTAAGAATCCTAACTATTTATTCACTGTTGCTTTAAGTACCAGATTACAGTTTAGATGGCTGTGAAAAACTTTTTCGTGCTTTAAGATAGTTTTCTGTGTTTTCACCTTWAAAATATATTTAAAGACTCATGAAACAATTGCTTAAAAGTTCTACTACAATAATTTGGATGCTTACTTGTTAAAAATTGTCTGTTCCTGAGCTTTATACGGAGTGCTATTATGTTTTCTACAGCTTAGACAGAAGTGTAAGATTTTGTTGGCTTGCACTCTCTTGCTGTTGATCATTTTATTTACTGTGATTAAAAAAAAAAGGGGGGGGGGGGAGAACACACCAAAATGAGAATATTGTGTTTTCACAGTCTGGCTAAATGACGTGGCACATCTTCCCTTCTTGCCAGTGCTATCACTTAGTCTACTAACAATGAGAGACACCATTTGTAAATACTTATTTTAGGGTTTTGTCACAGAGCCGTTGCTATTACTTTCAGTTTACATTTTATTTTTCAAACCTTTGTATTTCTGGTCCCTGTTTGATGGAGAAATATATATTCTTATATTCAGAAATTAAAATAAATCCATGCTGTTCCTGAGCACAGGATTAGAAATGCTCCAGTGATCTCCTTTGGATTTTCCTCATTATGTSTGGATGAGTTCTCCCTAGAACATGTAAGATGCGCTCATTGCAATCTGGTACTTCTGCTTGCTGTGAACTCTCTGTTCACAGCTGTGATTCTGTGATTCTTCAGTTGTAAATTAACCTTTTTCAGTATCGTGTTGCCTGCTAGAGCCAAAGTAAACATAAGATTTTCTACCATTATGGACAGGCAGCTCTCTTCATTTTCTTCTGTCTTTAAACTGACACAGTTCTACTATAAAGCTTTTTCAGAGAGAACATTTTGTCAATATATACACATAATTACATAAATATAGTTTGTCTCCTAAGAAAACATAGCATTACAAGCTGTGTGCCTGGGGTACTCAGGGAGAGTATTATTTTCATCTTGAAATGGTGTGAGAGTGATTCGTTTTATGAATAGTGTAAGAAGAAATATTTGTAAAGAGATTATTAAAAAAGAGAGGTATTAACAAAAGTTTGTTGGGGTTGCTACCCTCTAGTCAGGGTAACATTTTMAAAGATGTTTTGGGTAATTAAGCTTGTCAATAGAAATAGAGTTTTTAATGAGTATTCAGTCCCTAACGGTCATTTTGTCTGTCCATTGTTTAATTACGGGAACAAAATTATTTCTACCCTTACCTATTTGTGGATTTGAGAAGCAATGTGTACCTTATGCTCACTATTCTTCAATGTCAGCAATGTAGTATTAAAGGCAGTGGAGAATAAACCCAATTAAGATCGAAGAAAACACAAGCATAAATAAAAATGATAGTATGTCATTTGTCTGTTTGATTACAGTTATGTTGAAGTATAAATTTACATAACCAGTGAGATTATATCAGCATAAATCTATGCCAAAAGAATCAGCTTAAGGAGAAAGAAGCATTTTTTCCTTATATTTAGCCTTTGTTGCACTTCTAGTTTCTCTTTTTGCGCCTCTTTTGCTGTTGCCACATTTCCTTCTTCTTTTGTTTTTCCTTTATTCTTCCATTGTCACATTTTCCACTGAAATCAGTGAACTCTGCACGGTAATTGCAGATACTGTTACATTTTTCTCAATTAAAAAAAACCCCACCACCAACGAACTTCAGCCATGTCACGCTTACCTTCCTTTCAGTAATGAATGTGTGTTTCTCTAATTCACTCTTGCACAACATGTGGGGGGAATTAAAAAAAAAAAAAAAAAAGTCAGCAATGAATATACAAGTTCTCTCTTTTTGTAATGAAGCCTGCTCTTGAACGTTGAGGTTACCACTGGGAATTAAAAAAAAAAAAAAAAAAAGGCATTGGTTGGTCTTCCTTCCTTCTTCCTTTTCCTTAAAGGAGAGGACAACAATGTTTCTGATAGATTTACCCTTGGAAGACAAATGAGAGTATCCAAAGCTTTGTGGATTGGAAATCAATGTGTGTAAAGCAAGAAAAATGGGCAATGTTATCAAGCGAATAGTTTGCAGAGTCAGTGAACTCCAGAAAAAATAGGCCATTTTCCTATCCCTAGTTAAGCTGGCAAACTCCAGCATAATCAATTCCAACTATGTTTCTCAACCTCTCTTTTAAAGCATTCCCCTTTTTGCCACAAYACATGGTGTTTGTGCTTGCCTTACAATGGTCCCAGCTGTGTACAGATAGAAGTTTAGTGCGTTTTTTGGTGCTATCTGATTATTTTTTTAAAAGGTTGGTCAGCAATAATATTTTTCCTCTGTATTTGAAATGGTTGCCCACACCTTGTGTGCCAAATTCTTAATCTTTCTTTGTTAAAACTTACCCTGAAATTCCCTCACTTTGCTACACTGAAGTTCCATATTGGGAACTGTATTAGGGAAAATATTTGTAGCTAAGTGCATTCAGCTGAATCCAGTAGAGCTCTTTCGTGATGAGTAAGTCCTATAACCAATTTTAGAACAGAGCATTAGCTGTTCTTCTGCATCAGGGAACGTGACTTTTGCATCAGTAAGGCTTTGTACCGATTGATTGTGCTTTTTAAGTATGAAAGTGGCTATTCTAATTCTTAACTATTCTGTCTGGCATTTTCCATGTGTAGAACGTAATTAGGTTTATTTGGAGGACTCTGCAGAATGTCTGTTAAGTGAAAATGTGTAGGTGGAATCTTGGCCCTATTAAAATAGATGAAAAGTTTCCATTGCCTGGAATGAAGTTAAAGTTTCTAACTGTGGTTTTGTACAAAATGGGCTAAGAAGCAGCAGGCAAAGTTCATCGGTTGTGGATATTTCTTATCTCAGATGTATGTTCTCATAAGAAACTAAGCCTAGACTGCTCAGTTTCCATGGCTTAAAATCTTCTGACCCTTACATCGTCAATTCTCAAAGTAGCAAAAAAGATACCATTTGAGTCAATGAAAAATCGGGATAGTTGAAGAAAGAATCAAGTGTAAATCTTTAGAAAATATTCTTTTCAGTCAAATTGAGCTAGATTTCTTGCCACTGAAGCTCGCATTTTGTATTGGAAAATGTATTTATTTATGAGAGCTAAGAATTTAATGAAAATAACTGCCTTGGAGAAGAAGCTCTTTCATTAGTGCAGAAGTAACTGTAGGTTAATTTTAAAGGTCTTTTGCAGTCAAATTATTTTGATCTGCCAGAAAATTTACGTGGATCTATACAAAGATATTACCTATCCACATCCATTTGAATAATAGAAAGTCACACCATCTTCTTGCTTAATCTATGGAGAGACATTAGGTTTAAATTTCTATAAGTAACTGCTGGCTTTGAATTTGTACATTATAGGGGAAACTATAACTACCACGGAGGAAAGTTTTGGACTGTTCTCCATGAAAACAGGGTTGGTCATTCTCTGTGGGACAGAGAAGATCTTAAAGCTAAAACCAAAGAAGCTCTGCCCTCTTTCAGTATTTTTTCCAGAAGTCACTATCCCAATTAGCTTGAAAAATTTATGGGATAACATATAGACAACCAGTTAACCTTATTCCTTCGCTTGTAAATAAAGCTACAATCAACTTCACAAATTGAGTTCTATTCTCAACTTATCTTCTGTTGTCAAAAGAATTTAAAATCTGCCAAATTGAAAACAAGCAAGGAAAGCACACTTGGCTTATTTCGTCTTGAGCATATAATAACTTTCCTCAGTCTGCTGGCCATGCCATTCTGAAATAAATTATGCTTGTTTTTGCAATATAGGACAATACCTGTTGATAATACACCATCTTGTCATCCATTTCAAAAACATTTGTGACTGCTGACAGCTCTAGAGTCTTGAATTTTGATTAAGGAATTGAATTTGGAAATTACTGTTTACTACTTCTCTAAAATGTTCCATTACAAATGTCATTACTGCACTTTGATTTTTGTTTCCTTTAATCACCTTCACCGAATAAAGGTGAAAATGCGAATCAAGCATTAAGGGTTATTAGGAAAGGAATAGAGAATATGAAAATTCATGCCCACATCTAGAACAATGTGTGCAATTCTAGTTTCTTTATTTCAAGAAGTGCATCAGAAGTATGGAACAGCTTCTCCTATGTAAGTAGGACATACATATGTGTGTATGTAAAGAGACTTTTACTGATATGGAGGGGGAACAGGGGATGGGAAGGGGAGCAAAGACTAGGACTTGAGGGCCAGTCAGATGGGAGTATTAGAATAGGGCTAGTAATGTGCTAAGTCCAGAAATTAGAAGGTAGTAGTATGTCATTAAGCAAGGTCATTCATATGTCTCCCAAGAGAYAGTTAAACCAGAAGTCATCTAACTTTTGTAGCTTTCTATGACTCAATGAAATCAGGATTTCATCAAAGCATGCACATTCCTTAATGAGCCTGAGGTTCTAGCATGTCACTTGTTTCTTCATATTTGCTTCTTCGGTCAGTTTGTATATTTTACTGCAGTAATATCTCAAGATGGAAATAATAAATAGAGATGAATAATGCAAAGATGGCCATTATACCAGACAGTTCGTAATAGAGCTTATAGACAACACCCAGGAATGAATAAGAAGCTGAGTAATGATGAGGAGAAAACTAAATAATAATGGAGAAAAATATGTTTTCGCAAACTAGTACACAGACTTCAAACCCATGGATACATCAAGGAGGAAAGCAAATCTTTGGACATTTTCCAGCTGTTGCTGTTCTAATTTCAGAGATGCATTTGATTCTCTTCACCCATTGTGTATATGAAAATACTGAATCTAGCACTAGCAGAAATTTTCCTTGCTTATGTTAAACGCTGTAAAAATAGTCTATATTTTATCTGGATTGTCTTGTAGCTATTTTTTAAAATTATATTTCGGTTTTCTTTAAAGGGGAAGAGTAAGGTATTAATGAGTAATCAGACCAGACTCTATTATCAACATCACTAAGGAAGAAATCAGTGTAAGTTCAGTTTAGGGGTAGAGGAACCTAGCAACATTATTTTCTCTGATAATGGAATAATTATGTAAAGAGATCAATGTATTCACAGGAAAGGCTGTTGGAATCGTCTTACTGTAGTATAATTTTGCTTTGTTGCTGATGAGTTTTTCTCTGCTCTTCTCACTGGCTTTCCAAATTCTAGTCAAAACCAAATCATTTTTTTTCATGGATAAAATTATTTTTCAACTATAAACTAGACCAAGAGAAATGAAATTACTTTCATGTCTTGCATTAATTTTATCTCTGTTTTCTCTTTATCGTGCATGGGTTATTGCAAGAACTAAGTGGAATTAGCTTTTTAAAACTAGCAATATTGATTATTATTATTATTATTTTTGTTAATTTCAATAAGAAGCATCTAGTGCTTGTGCAAATGCACGTACACATGGAGAAAGCTTAATTTAGCTGTTGAAGAACCACTATCTAGCCTAAAAACTGTTGTCAGTATTGCAGGGCTAGAGCTAAAGAGCTTGTGGGTATTTCATAGCAGGTATGTATTTATTGTGCAGTTAAGGGTAGCTGACACTGTGTCTATCCTTTATTCCTAGATAAAATGGTTTGAAAATGCAGAATAATTTAGGATTGTTCTAGACAAAATAGCCTGGAGTTTGTTGGTTTATTTGTAAATGTCGCTTTGAACTGTGACTTTCGCTTAATCAATGTATTCATGAGCCTCAGGCCTCTGTGCTCTTGTGCGTGGCCCCACGTCACTATTTCTGTGACTGGATGTCAGCTTTGAGAAATGATCTGTCTTTGCATATGGACTGAGGGGTATGTACCGTGTTTGGGATGACTCATATGGATTGTCTTAAAACCGACATATATTACGAAGCGGAAAAATAACAGTAAAACTTTTAACGACTTGCAATGATTTAGCTTAGTTGTAGACAAAACAAAACAGATCTTGCAACTTCAAAAATTGCCACCTTCTGATAAATCATTATCAGGATACTAATTCTCTTATTTATAAAACACTTCTCTTACCTGATCCATTTTCTGCTTGTAGGTATAACCGTAACTGTCAAAGTAAGGTTGCAAAGAGCTGTTGCAATAACCAAGGATTTAGGATATTCAACCATTGAGACACATTCATGGAAAGAGACTTTTCTCTTGGAGGATTTTCTTTCTGGAGATAAACTTGCCAARAGTACCCTATAGAAACCTTGGAGGCTTGTCAGTCATGGGGGATGTTTAGGATATAAAGGCTGGTGATCGGGAAAGGCTTTTATTAATTTCTATATCTGTTTGTAAAGGAAAAATTGGCAAATGAGTTTATGACAATAGATAATGAAATATTACTGGATAGGAGAAAGAGCAACGTGGAAACAGCACCTCTTATTAATGATGAGAACGGTAGTCAGATAAATAGCAGAGTGGGTGGAAAAAATAGCAGCTAGAGCGAGGCCCAACAGTGTCATCAGGAACAAGAGTCTGCTTTTTAATTCAAGGACCCTATGGGACAAAACGGAGGCACTTAGTGAATTCATGAAGAATATATAGTATTATACTACTGAAAAAACCAACATGGTGGAATAACATCTGTAACAGATGTGTTGAAGGTTTTGCATAGTTCAGGGAAGGAAAATGGGAGAGAGAAGAGTATGCAAAATCCAGATTAGGTATGAGTTGATTCATTCTAAGTGAGAAGAATTATAGGCAAAAGCATAGCTGTGATTGAAGTTGCCAGTTTTAATAGGACATATTTTGATTCACAGGAGCTCTTAGCATTAAGTCAATTTGGTGGATATGAATGGGGAGAGACTGGAATTTCTTTGAGTCAAAAGAGGAAAATCTGTTACAAATGTATATAAAAAGTGTGGGAAAGGGGAGGGAAAATGTTCAAAGAGCTCTGAAAATAATGAGAAAAAGATAATTTCTAGAAATTTAAGGAATTTTTTTTAAGGAAATTTAGGATTTAAGAAAAAGAGCCTCCAGAGTAGAACAAATGGATTGATGAGGAAAACGGTCGTATTTTGGAGATTAAGAAATACACGGGTAAAATCAGATTTGACAAAAGTTAAACAAAATTAGATTTTACAAAGATTATTAAAACAAATTTTCAAGTGTATTTTAATCTATATAAATAAAAAGAGAATAAAATGAGGGACATTGTCGATCAAACAGAAAGTCTGGATATCATACAGAGAGAACTGGATTATCTTCAAAACTAAAATAATGGGATTTATGAAACTATGCAATATTTTCTTGGTGACAGGTAACAAGAACTTACATTAAAAACTGGATAGATGATCTTGAGGAAATCATAGAGAAGGAGAAGGACCTGGTATAAATGTCAGAATGGCTGTGAGAGACCAACAAGACACAACAGTGAAGGAAAGGCAGATGTGATTGTAGAATGTGTCCAGCAAGGTATTTCCAACAGAAAAATATTCATACTATTGCACAAGATTGTATATGGCTTCCCACGTGAGATCTCATCAATCTGAGTCACCCATTGAAGAAAGATGGGGGCTGGAGAGATGCAGAGGGCCTAGACGGGAATGAAAAATGTGTAGTAGAAGAAGAGTGCTTGATAGGCATAGACGCAAGGGAGACTGACAGATGATATTATATACATATTAAAAATGTGTCAGAAGTATGAATACTAGAGAGGTAGAAGACATATACAAATATGTTTCAACTAGCCATAGATAAATCTACTCTGAAAATTAGAAGTAGATTTCTAACCATTAAACACGGCAAAGTTTGCAACAGTCTTCAAAAAAGAGCAGTGAAATAATTGCAAAAATTGTCCCAAGTGTGAGGTTACACAGCACCTGAAAGATTTTGTATTTTGCTAAGTAATTGTCAATTTCTTGTTTTAGCTTTTCTTACTATATATATATTTAACCTTTTATGAGCAATGACTTAAAAATTAAGCTTTTCATGTTTTGAGACTCATTTTCAGGCCCTGCAGACAGGCATTTATTCATTAGACTCTATGATGCATTAGAGCTACTTGTCTGCTCTTGGATATTATGAATACAAACATTCATGATCTAGTTGTTTACAGTGTCAGCACTGAATAGACATACATGAATTACTAGGTGGTTACCTTGTTTTAGGTATGACAGATCTGTGGCATGGTATTCCTGCTTTATTATCTGTTTATTTTAAAACACTTAATTTAGTGCTGGGGGAGTAGACTCCTCTGAAGCAGTAAACATCTTACTATTATTAGTCTGAGCATTTTCACTCCATGATGTTCTTGTCTTGAAGGGAGCATCACGTAAGTGTCAGTGTGTGGGGACCTGAGTGGGGAGAGGGCTATGTGTGCATACAGCATTAGGTAAGAATTTCTTTTGCCAGATCTGAAAACATTTTTTCTGTGGTAGTTCATGCATAAATAATAGGAAAATCAGAATTTAAATGATAGTCTAGTATCAAAAAATGGATTTCAAAATGGATATATTATTCTTGCATCCATATATTCAAAAAAACCCCAAACCACCACCTCCCCAAAAAACAGTGGAGAATAATGCTACCTTTGGGCCAATGTTTTTAAACCTGAAGTTAGATTTCCACTCGGTTTAGACTACTTTCTTTCAGCATTTAAGTTTGAAAAGATTGTAAGTGGTTATGTTTACCTCAGGTAGTTGGTATTCCATAGATACGAAAGGTGGACTTGATAGTGCTTCTTATTGTCACAGTTCTCCATCACTTTTTACTGTAAGACCTTATTTTCAGATACGTTTGTAGCTTTAAAATGCATGTGACCTTCCCTCCTTCCACTCACCACATACAGGGTGTCTCTTTTAGATATCTTTTTCCTGCTATTTCAGCTAAAATAGCTCAGCCATTTTCTGAAACTGAATTAAGGAAAAATTCTTATTACCCATGCTAATAAAATCATACAACCATTTAATCCAAATTATCTCATATCCTCTGTATGGTGGAGCAGAGGCATGAGATCAGAGGAACTATCTTTTGCCTGGGATGAGTTTTTTCCATCTTTATGAAATTTGCCTATCAAGTCACTAGTCTCTGAAAAATCTCATTTTACAGACGTTTATTAGAAACATATGAAGTTTGGTAGCGGAAGTCTCTGAAAATGCCCTCGGCAGTAAACCTTCTCCAGAAATACAGCTTCTGAGTGAACTGTTGCTGTTATCACTCCTCCCCGCTGCAATTAATTTTCCTGCAGGGACTCAGACCATGGAGACCTCACAGCCTGAATTCCTTACTAGCTCTCTAAATAGCATCTGCAAATGATACCTATGGTACCAGAAGGGAAGAGTCCATTGCATCCTGACCAGGACGACTGACCTTGGTTGTTCATGCTATTATCAGTTCTTGACTACAGGACACGCTGAGACAGTAAAACATGGAGTGCTTAGGGCACTGCACTAATACAGAAAACTGAAGTGTCCTCTTGAATATGGACTACACAAAGCACAACAGAGACGCACTGAACTAATTTGCTATATCATGTTTAATTAAGTTCAAGATTTCAAGTCCATGTACTCAGAAGTACTTTTCTGGCTTTATGAAAAGTGAATTTAAGAAGGCTTTCCAGATGGGTGGCTGGCAAGATGAAACATTCAGGGTCTAATTTTAGTAGCATTGGATTCCTTTCTTTTTTTTTTTTTTTATTTTATTGTTTCTAGGGAAAGGAGGGAGGAGAAAAAAGGAAGTGTTCTGGCTTTTTTTTTTTTATTTTTTTGGAAGGAAATTAATTTTCTGTACTATTTTAATCATAGTGTTGAACATTATACAAGAACTTGGAATTACTAGAAGAGAAATTGTGCCCTTTCAGGAAATGAAAGGTCTTTTACTCAGCACTGTGTTTAGATATATAGCAAGGATGGGTAATTAAGTAGTGATAGGTGCTCACTTACCAACCATAGAACATACAGATCTCACCACAGCATACACATGAAAATACTCATGTATCATGCATTCAGATTGCCTTTAGTAGGTACCTCTTCACATTCCATAGTTACGGCATCTTTATTTCATGTTGTGTCATAACAAATGGGAAGATAACCTCACTTTTCTGCCCGTTCATCTTTCTTTTCTTCACTCAAATTCTTAAACAGAAAGTGATAAACACGGCAATTTTAGTATTGGAGGAAACTGCCATTTTTTTTTTGACTCCATCTTTCTTTTAGGGATATTTGTCAGGCTCCATTTTCTTTATACATGTGAAAAGAATGCAAAACATAAACCCTGCTGAATCATATTTTCTAAGCCATTTTTGTCATCTTTGTTGTTCTCATCTGCTTGGTTTTCAATTTGTCTTTTTAAAATGTCATGTCCCAAACTGAATCCAGTCAGTCCTGCTGTTGAAGCTTGAGCATTGCTGAGCAGAGCAGAAGGATTATTGTACTGGTTTGACACATGCTGTTACTGTTAATATAATCAAGTGTAGCATTTGTCCTTTTTCAGTATAAGCATCTTATATTTGATTCTCAAGCAATTTATGACTTAACATATAATAACCATATCTGTCTTTGTAGGAATGTTCCTTGGCCCACATTTCTCATAAATATTTGCTTTAGGTTCAATATTCACTACCATTGCAATTTTTTGGACTGTAAAAAAATATATTTTAAAAAATACATATAAAATACATTAGGCAATGGAAAACTAAGGCAAAAGCAGTCTCTGTGGCAGGGAATATGCAGAGAATATGTTACAGGTTAAAACAAAGTTTTAAAAAATGGTAAATAAAATACACTCTGAAAGGCCTAATTCAGGTGTGATTTAAAGGTCCCCACCAGAGAGAGCTGTTTATCCAAAGTACCAGAAGCAGTTTGGAATTACGAGGTGGTTGTAAGTAGATGCAGAAAACTGAGGAGCAGAGGATCAGATAAGAGACTCCAGAAAAAAAGGCGCAACTAGGTTAGGTCATGTAGTACGCAAGTTGCAAGTTAGTTAAGTTCAGGTGAAAAGACACTCCATAGAAATAAGCTTAGCAAGTGCTCTTGACTGAAAAGAGAGCTCTGCCCAGGAAAGCTATGGCCTGGCACTAGGGAAGGGTACTGGGTAAATTGAGGAATGCGAGTAACTGGATGCTAAATCCCTCAGCATAACGGGGGTAAATGCTTCTCCATTCACTTTTATATGTACAGAATTAGTGAGTCTCAGTTCATCAATCAGATACCTGATGTAGATCAGTTACAGTCTTTTTTTATGGCAGATCAGCACCCCAAAGATAATTTTTTTCATTGTTGTTTAATGAATCTGCAGTAACTTGATTGTCGTGGAGAATACAGATAGCCATGAGTGCCAGCATTTTAATCATTCTGACATACTGCAGCAAAATGCAATGCTATTGTTATTAATTCAGCAAAAATAAACACAGTAATAGTGACATTTGAAATAGAAAGGACAGTAGACACTTAGTGGTAGAGTGCAAAAATTTGCTACCAAGATGTCTTAGCTATAGATACCACCTATTGAGTGTTGAAATTGATTTTGAAATCAATAGTTGAAATAAATGGAAACTACTACTCCAGATCAGTTTACTTTTTCACTACCAAATGGACATGTAGCCATGCACTCTGCTGCAGATGTCAGTAATGTGATAGATTGACACTGCAGTAGGAAGGGAAAGGCTAAATTAACTTATTTTGGATATTAAATGCCATATGCCTGCCTGATGGTTGTTTCTTTTTTTACGTCAGGAGAAGCAGTCTTGGGAAACCCACATAAGACACTACTATAACTTACGTTGTCATAGTATCTAGCTAACCCAACAGGTCAGACTCCTGCTGTGGTATACACTGTACATACAAGTACTCTCTTGGATTCAATCTATGTAAATAAACAAAAGTCTACATGTTTTAATTTCTGCTAAATCTTCCAGTCAGTGATCTTTTCACCTTTACAATAAACCAAATATTTTGCCTTCTTAATACGTAAGTTCTAAGGATGCAATAGTCTGTTGTCTGTTTTCTGTTTTCTCTCCTGTGACCAGGCTGACCAACTTTCACATCTTCCCAGAGAAAAAAAGAGTAGAGCTCTTCAAGTTCCCGTTGCCTCTCAGAGCAGACTAGATACAGTTTTACTACTTCCTCTGCAGATCAGAGAAAAAAAAAAAATCTTTCCTGAGATCCTCTGAGTTCAAAGTGGAAGGTCAAGAATATGTGCTAGGCAGGGGAAGGTAATAAGACAATCAAAGCTCGCAGATGTTAAAAATATCAGGAAATCAGAAATATGAAATAACCAGTCATTGACTGTTATTAATGAAAATTGCCTAGTATTTACTTTAATGTGGTTAATCTCAGTGAAAGACATTAGCTGGAATATAATGTAATTAATGCATGGATCCACCCATACGTGGAGCCTTGGATAATGTTTCTTGATTTTGTTTGCTTTTATCTATCTAACCTACTTCTACCATCTCTGCAATATTTACTTGTAAATGCTGAAATTAATTATTCTCATACCATAAAAAAAAGGAAAAAGGATTGTCCTCTCTCTGAAACAGCCCTACTTTTAGGCAACTGGGAGTTGAGCCAGATTATCTTTAATTGTTTGAATAGCCTTCTTGGCATCCTTTTACCACTTCCGTGGGTAGAGTGAATGGTGTTTGAGATCCAGCTGTAAAACGCACTGAGCAGCCCCAGTTCCCATTGTGTGCAAAATCCTTACGCTTGTTTTTAAAATAATCCAGAATGGCAATTCTACAGTAGCTCCCCTGTGGGCACTCTGATTCCATGCTAGGAATGTTTTTGTTCGGACTAAATGTTGGGGGTTAGTGGAGAACAGCTATTAGACTTGAAATCTACTCCCTAATTTATCTCATAGTGGCTTCCAGCTGCAAACAAGCCCGTATCATTCCTTATTCCTCATTTGTACAAACTCCTTCTGCAAGAGAAGTCAAGAGAAGTTCGCTTGAATAAGAACAGGTTAAAATCTCAGAATGTAGATTATTTCTCTGAGTTGTGGGCACTTGGCACCTTGCAGGATTGAGCCTATAGGCACTTATTTTTTCTTCACATTCAGACAAGTTTTCAGTTCCTGAAATGAGACTGAATACCGTATAAAAATGAATGCTCAGTATTTCTGTTGCTGTAATTCTATTAGAGAAAGTGGCTGACATATGAGGAAAGCCAAATGTTACATTAACACATTAACTAGTCCTAGCACTATCAAACTTCCCTTACTTTTCATTATAAAAGTAGTGAAGTCAGCTTTTTATGGCAGTTATCAGCATTATGGAATGAGGGATAAGACATCTACTAAATTCTCTGTTGGGCCATTTTCTCTAGGTGAATTTTAGGATAATGATTTCAGCAGAGAAGAAGAATTCTTGAGAGCAAAAACCCCTCATAGCAGTGTATTCAGTTTGATTTCAGTGGGGAAGAAGGTGCATGTAGACTAGGAAAATGGGCAAGCACAGGGGATTTGAGAGCTGTCTTTTGTTCTGTTGTACACTGATGTGTAGCACAGTGGATTTTTGATCCCTGAGGTGGCCTTCACTGCAATGCTATGGACTAGAGTAAAAGCACTGAAAGTACTGAATTATAAAAATGCTTATTTCATGACTAGATGGTACCTCTATGGTGAAAAAGCCTACCCATGGGGCTGGGACAGCTTTGTTTCTCTTCAGAATCTTTCTTTGAATCCTGTACCCTGAAGAAGACCAAAGGAGAGCGGAGGGACCCCCACTCTTTACCCTTCTATCTGCTCTAAGCTTCTCATCTTATTACGGAGCACATTGAAATGCCATTCCTTAGAATGGCATTGTATGTTGTGGTATTCCTTTTATTTCATGGCATTTGCCAAGGCGTGCTGTCGATGTGTTTCTCCAAGTCAATGCTTCCATGTGCTAAGAACCATGCAAAAGTAGTGCAGTTTGCCTCTTACTGAATTATTCACAGAACCAGACAAAAGCAAGTTTGTCCCATAACCCTAATCAAAATACGTATTTCTGTCTCATCTTTTAAGCCTTTGCCCTGTGGAAAATCTTTCTGAGGAAAGGCTAACAGTGAGTCAAGGCTCCTCTACCTCCCATGCTGCGAGCAAGGGATTTGCATACAAAGGGGTCCATCTCATAAAAAGATCCCAGAACAGTCAAGCACTCTGCTATGGCAAGAGAAACCTGGGGAAATCATGTAAGGTCAGGTGAATTATTCTGACATATAGGCAAAAAAATTTATTGGTGTAACTTACAAAAAATACAAACAAATCTGTGCTGCATGCCCAACCACTGGATTACACGTGGCAATGTCTATGGTCAGTAATGAGTGGGTAAACACTGTTGTGGGTGAACGAGTAATAAATCTCCATCTGAATTGATTACAATTTTACTGTATACAAAAACCCATATTAAGTTTTTTATAATTTTAGGTTTTGTATGCCCAATCAAAATTCTGCCTTGTGATTATGGTGAAAGATAAAATTTTATGATAAAGACCAAAAGTGAGAAATCTATGTAAATCTATTTATGCAAATATTCTGATTTTGGTTACATTAACCATTTAAACCTCCAGGTTTTAATGGAAATCTATGTAAAGTTAAAAAAACCCCAAACACCTCAATGGCGGAGGTTAAAAATCATGCTGAACCTGGACATACTGTCCAGTTGCTGTACTATTGCTTTGTATTATTCAAGATTAAGAATAAAGTGACTTAGTTGCATTCTGGCACCGTGAATTTCTATTTTAGTCGGGTACAGGCTAAATGTGCTTTAACTACCCAATACAAGCTGGAAACTGAGGCTAACCTCCATTTTGCTCTCAGAGGGAAAAGCTGATACTTTCACGTGTACTCTTTGAAAATACGTATGTTGTTATGGGATATATTTTAAGTCTCCTTATATTGGACATTATTATAAGTCTTTACCTGCAGGATACTCCCTGCACACATTTTAAAATGAGGATATCATGAAATACACTATAATTCTTTTTTTTTTTTTTTTCTGTCAGTAAAACTTAAGTTGCATATAGTGTCAATTTGGGTTACAAACTATGAGTTGAAATTTTTTTTAGATTGTGATTTAAATAAATCTTTCACCATTAAATTCAGTGTACTTTGAGGAGGGGTTATAACAAAATGAGAGTGAGTTATAAGGTAGAAATTCATAAAAGACTTCTTTGGTGTTTGGGAGTCCTGTGCAAGCAGCTAAAAAAGTCTTTGGAACAGAACCAATCTTTCTGTGAAAGCCTTATTGATTACACAGAGAAAAGTCTATTTTAAACACTTTCATAGCACTGTGTTGCCTGAGGAAGCAAAATGTATTACACTTAGATTATGAACTTTTTGTTTATGAACTCAGCTGTCTTAGTGGACAGCTGGAAGAAACTAGCATTATTATTTCTTCTGTCTATAAAGCAGAGTTTTTAAAAAGCCCATATTTTTCCCATCTGTGTACTGCTGCTGTTTTCAAAAACATACGTAGCGTGAAGTGGTTTGTCATGTGCTCCAGCTGGACCCAGTGCATGCTGCTGCCTTCTGGAATGGTTTTTCAGGACAGGCAGCTTCTCAGGTCTGGACCCTTGGGGCAATGTGTGTACCACACACCTCTAATGGATAAGAGCTGGGCTGTAGTCTCTGATTAGTATTTTTGTAATTACTCCAGTTGCTTCAGGCATTTATCTAGCTGTAGGCGATTTAGTTGTGTTAGGAGAATGACTCAGATATATCTATGGTTAAATAAGCTGTGAAATAAGCTACCCAAATAACTATCGCTCATCAGTGTGAATGCTGCTTTATACAAAGAATTTCCGCTTCTCTTTGACCTAAGGAAAGGTCTAAGCAAGAAAGATGAGGGAGAAGAGAGTGAGTACTTCTCTTTTCCTTTACTTAAGATGGATGAATGTTAGGCTGCAGTTGAGGATAATCTGAATTTGGAAGGTGCCTTCCCTTGCAAGGGAAGGCTGCAAGAAATCTCCACCAGATGGGGAGAATAATAGATGCTGGTGCTGGCAGGGGGTAGGAAAAGAGCAGGGAAGGGCATGGTGAAGCTCAGAAAGAGCACAGTGTCTCAGCCTAAACCAGCAGTGGCTGTGAAACTTGTGGGCAGCACGGGTCATCTCTGCATGCGGTGTTTGAGATTGGAGCCATTGGGACTGAACTAATTCTTGGAGACCAGAAAAGGTGAATTGCATGTATACTATGTGTTCACATATTTCTTTTTGTCTCCAGGGATGGGCCTGACATTTGGCATCTCATTGAGGGTGAAATGATGTGACCTGCTTGTTCTAGCACTGGGTCTTTTTTCAATTTGTGCTCATCTGATCAAGCCAGCTGAAGTTGGTACCTGTAAGTTCTTTAACTCCCAGGAACTGTGCAGTTGATTAAATTTACTCAGAAACAACATCTTCAAACAACACTTCCCCCTCCGCCCCCCCACCCCCAAAGGCTCAAAGCACATAGAGAAAAGGGTGAAAATGATAAAAAGCCTTACTTACTTTCACCTAAATTTTTCCTTGGAGCTTACAGTTCTTTTCACTCCAGCTGACCCTCATTTCTGCTGTGAGAAACAGACTGTGCTGTGCACAGCATGTTTTCTCTGTCCTCTTGTAATACCTTGCCAGGCTGACAATTTTAATGTCTCCTTGGAAATTTTTTTAGCAACAAAATAGAAAAGGATGTGAGAAAGATTTCTTGCCTGTAGTATCAAAAGTAAGAGTATGCTCATTTGTACAACAGTGCTAGATAGTTACTCTTTTACCAGAGATTTAAGTCTCATACAAGTTGTGGACAAACACATAGAAAGACTGAGAAAATGCCTCAAAGCACTCACAGTTCTATTCTCTTTTACTCAGCCGCTCGTTTCAATATAACTCAGCTTTAGCAGTAGAATTCTGGCAGGTTATCAGGCATTCAAGTACATTAAAGTTCTTTCTTAGGAAGGTTATTTTTTTGTTTTTGTTTTTTTTCTGAAACAGAAGAAGATTGTAGGAAGATTTACAGGGGAGTTAAGTAATAATGAAATGATAGAATAGTTATAAAATAAACAAACTCCCGAGATTTAAGATCTAGGCATACCAACTTTCATGAGATTCTTGTTAGCTGTGAACTTGCATTTTCTATGATAGTCTTACAGAAGTATGTTTAAAATATAAAACATTTAAAACATTCCAAAAATAGTGTGTTAGGTTTAGCACTTTTCTCTGTACAAGTATTAGTCAAAATTAATCCAAATGTTTGCTCTTAATATGAACAGTAAGGGTTTGTAAAAATTGCTGCAAGTGTAGCAAACTGCATGATTGGATGAGTGGGAACTGTTTTTTTTCCTCAAAATGGCTTTGCCTAGATGAGTTTCTTACCAGCAGAAGCTCAGTGATGACTGTGCACTGGTATACCTTAAAGCAGTAGCCACACTTAAATGTTCAGGAGAATTTCCAGAACCTCTGTAGTGGGCAGTGTGGGAATCATTGATTTTAGGGAAAGATTACTCCTGATTTCAATTAACTAGCATTTTGAATGATTAAAAAAAAGTGCAATTCTGTCTTACCAAATGGACTGTTTGTGTTTGCTTTCTGGTATAAGTGTATTTGGTGAAACTGTTAATTTTATTAAGCTCTGTGGCACAGAACCTGCAGCTCACAAGAGTGGGCTGACTCAAGTGTTTTGAAACTATCTTGCACTCTTCTGATTTTTGGTTTGCTCCTAGTTGTGAAGTACCCCTCACTGTAATTCAGATACCTTTACACAAGCACTATTGGATCAGTGTGAGACGAGTAATAGAGGGAAGCACTCTAGATAGACTCTGGATGCTGCTGTCCTTAGAAGATGTTTCCATATGAGACAGCCTCTCAAGAGTGACTACCTTCTTTCTATAGGAGAGTAATTCTCAGATGTGTTCTACTACTTTGAAAGAAAGAACTGAAACATAATAGGTAATATTATTATTGAGTCCCTTTTGGAATCTAGCCCAACTGCTAGACAGTGAGATAATTATCACAATGGGCTTCACAGCTTAAGTTTGAAAAAAGAAATTATGTGAACCAGCTCTCCTTCTGTGGATATCCCATTTTTCTTACAGCATGATAGAAGCTGAATAAAGGTCCCAGATCCACTTTTTAGTAGAGCTTCTTTTAGGTTCCTCTCTCTTGTGGGTTCTTTTTTTTATTTTTCTTAAAGACCACTGAAGCATTATTCTACTCTTGATCCAAAGGCCCCTGAAGTTAATGGAAAAGTACTCTCTGCCTTTGGGTTTTGATTTGCACAGCATATATTAAGCCATTTCTGAAAGCATTCTCAGCAGTGCTAGCTGGTAATCTGTGAGCAGTATTATATAGGAATACAGTCAGTTCAGTTTGGAAATACTCATATAAATACTCATATATTCTGAGCATTGCCATTTCTATAACTTTCATTCTGAATAAGAAGACACTGCAATGTCACATTTTGGGGAGCCAACTGTAAATTCTGCTTTTTCTGCTTTTTTACCATTAACTATATTAGCTTCCACTACTTTATGTCATTTTGCAAAGCAGTCTAAGCTCCAAGAAATCTATGTTTCCTTTAAAGGTACCTCAATTTAGAACTTGCCAGGTACTTTATATCTGCTGAAACAGTGCTCTGTGAGTAAATATGGGCCTCGAAAATTAAATAAATGTTTGTGATCTTTAAACAATTTACCTTAATTCGAGGTTTCTGGCTGACAAGGACACCTGATTTATCTGTGTTGTCTAAAACTGCACTACCTGAAAGGATGAATGGTATTGACAGCTTTAAATTGTGCTGTTTGGTTTTACTGAATTTTAATTAAAAAAGAATTGGAGTTCCCGCAAGTAGTCACTGGGAAGGAAGATTATATTAGTGAAAAATCGTGTGGGTAATTTACAAATACACCTACAAATACCAGCCAGACATTTTCGGTGCAAACTGGATTCTTCAGGCTACGTTAGTCGAATTTAACTTAATTGACCTTCATCTATCTGTTTTGCATAATGTTAATCTTCTTTTTAGGCTTTAACAGACTTTAACAACCAGACCAGAAAATACGTGTTTCTGCACATAGGTATATGAACAGTTGCTATGGGCTAGCTGCAGCTTTGAAAATGAGGTATGTGCTGACAAGGAATGATAACGGCTTAAATTCCTCTTCTGAGCCTTTCCTGCTGCTTCTGTGCTTACGGAGAGAAAGCATGTAGTTTTGAAAAAGAAGCATCCCACTCCCTCCCCAATGCCTGGGATGTAGGAAATGGGCAAAAAGGGGTTTTACCCTTTGTCACCTACTTTCTGCTCCTTGTAACTCAGTTGGCTCATTCACAGAACTGCATGCACTAATCACATGTTATTGCCCCAAAAATATGAGAGCAGAATGTGGCATCCCCGGAGCCACTCTGTGCAGCAGAACTGATTCAACTTTATATTCTGTGCAGATGTGAGCCTCAAACTTTGGTGATCTAGTCTTTAAGATTTTCTGTGTCTTCTCTACATCAGTTTTTATCAAGAAATGCTCCAAAGTAATTACTCTCAGATAGTATTTTTTGTTCTATTTGTAATATTAAAATTTCAGGTTAGAGTTTGGTTTAGTACTTCTAAGTAAGCAATGGCATGCATGCTGTGATTAAAAAAAAAACAGATTCAAGAGATGAGGAGCAGTAATGTAAATAGTAAAGTAGAAGAAAAAAATGGTTCTTGGTTTCTCTCTGAAAGTTTACTTAACTTTTTGTCTGGGCAGACTTTTGATAGATTCTAACTATGTAACTGTAGAAATAAAACTTACTTTTATCTGCATGTACTATTAGCAATGTGGTGGTGAAAGCTTGCTTGCTCCCCTCACCTACCATATCACCACACTAAATTATTTTCAACACATAGCAGCCTAGATCTTCCAACTGAGTATAAATTTTATGTAGCCATGCCAATTTATGCAAACACTTAAAAAATAATTTCAAAATTAAGTACATGCTTCATTAGTCTGATTTGTAGGAAATGGAGAATTAACAATTATAAATAGAATGCTTTAAATACAGCTTAATTAATTCCATGTGTGAATGCATTAGCTAAATATGGTTCTGCTATTATAAAAATAATGCTTTAGATAAGCTAAATCGGCATCTTTTTACCTCATCTCCAGTATCTTTGAAGCTTGCCTTCTCTCGGCGTCTTCATTCGTAGTGTCATTTCCTTGCTACTGGGTGTAAGGCAGTCTTTTGAAGACTGAGCTCATGATTTTTAATTGTACACTTGGGGGCACATTTTCTTAGTTTGGCTAAATCTCATGTCTTTTGTTATATTAGGCTTATCTGAGAAACCAGTCTCATAAGAGTCTCTCCTCACCCACAACAAGTAACGTCCATCCCCTGGTGACCCAGGGCGTGCTTCCTGGCCTTGGAGGTTGGGTCACAGCTGCAGCTTACAGCTCTAAGACCAGAGACTGTAGTACGTGGAGAACAACACAGTGTTTGTATACAAAATACATAGAATGATCAAAAATATGYGCCAAGTTCCCCTTTGGGCAGCTGGGTTCAAGGAACAGAAAACTCTGAGGTCATTGGTTTTATTACAGAAGTTGTTTCAACCTCAGTGCTTCCTGCGGGAATTAATGAGGACACTGGCATCTTCAAGACACCTCATCTCGTGTAGTTTGTTAATGTTTTAAAAGATGTTCCTTGGGATCACAGGTAACATCATCTGTGTGAGAAGAATCTGGACTTTGTATGAAGTTTGTTGTTTTCTCTGCTCCGAGGCAGTAACACATTTCCTTGGAACCAACAGCTTGGTTTTCAAATTTCAACTTTGATGTTTCATTTAGAACATCAAAAACAAACCCCTTGAATTAAAACAGAATTGACATCCTTGTGCAAACCTTTGGACAGACTGATTACAAGTGCCATTGGTTGGCTCTTTCAGCACTGAAAAACATTCTCCTGTCGCATGCTGATCCTGGGATGTCCATACTGACAGTAATCTGTCAGTTTGCCAGCTGGCCTCATTCACAGGTTGAGTCAATTTGTGCTTGATAGGGAGATAGATTTAGCTCACTTCAGTGTTCCCTCAATCTGAGGGTATAAACTTGTTCAAATCTGGTCACAAAATTCTTCTGCTTGTGTTGAATACCTACATTTCTGATACATACTTGCGTCAGAAATAGTGTGGCCAGCAGGACTAGGAAAGTGATTGTCCCCCTGTACTCAGCACTGGTGAGGCCGCACCTTGAATACTCTGTTCAGTTTTGAGCCCCTCACTACAAGAAAGACATTGAGGTGCTGGAGCGTGTCCAAAGAAGGGCAATGAAGCTGGTGAAGGGTCTGGAGAGCAAGTCTTATGAGGAGTGGCTGATGGAATTGGGGTTGTTTAGCCTGGAGAGAAGGAGGCTGAGGGGAGACCTTATTGCCCTCTACAACTACCTGAAAGGAGGTTGCAGCGAGGTGGGTGTTGGTCTCTTCTCCCAAGTAACAAGTGATAGGATGAGAGGAAATGGCCTCAAGTTGCACCAGGGGAGGTTTAGATTGGATATTAGGAAAAATTTCTTCACCAAAAGCGTTGTCAAGCATTGGAACAGGCTGCCCAGGGAAGTGGTGGAGTCACCATTCCTGGAGGTATTTAAAAGGTGTGTAGACGTGGCACTTAGGGACATGGTTTAGTGGTGGACTTGGCAGTGTTAGGTTAACAGTTGGATGTGATGATCTTAAAGGTCTTTTCCAACCTAAATGATTCTATGATTCTATGTCTAGGTAGGATATTCTTTGATGCTGTGGGAGCGCCATTGAAGTCTGACCTCAGAACAGATTTTTTTCATCTCTTGATTGCTCTGAATCTCTTGAAGCAGGGACTTGAACATGAGCCTTACTCAACTGAGGCAGTTATCTTGGTCTTCTGATTACTGAGCATGAAAAAAAGCCAGTGTAGAAGCCTGCTACCCCTTCTAAGTAGTTACCCCTTCTGATTAGCCATTTCATAATCCAAATAAAAGTAGAGGTTACAAAATTTTTTCATAAATGTGACTGAACGTTTCTTTGGTATTCATCTTTCTGGGATGTTTCTTTTGTTTCTCTGTTGAATAAAATTAATGTCTCTAGTTGTTAGAAGCATTTTGTATTTTTTGTTGATGGTTAGTCCTCTTCTGCGGTCTTTGATTTCTTTAAAAAATGCTTCTGAGCCAAACCTCAGTTCTATCCTTTATCCAAAAATAAAAAGGGAAATTGTCAGAACAATACTTCAGAAGTCTTTTTTTTGTGCCGTGTTTGAATGGTAGTCAGGCTTGACATTTTCTTTGGTGTCTTAGATGTATACATCAGAGAAAAAATACATTGTCAAAATTCCAAATACTTCTGAATAATCTGTTAGTGAATTCTGATCCTAACTTCAATTATCCTATTTAGTAGTAAAATATTACAATATTAAATTATTATATTTGGTTAGTTTTCCCAAACTCCTGCTAGCCCTACTGCATTTTTGTAGTTTTTTCTGGGTTTGTTTTACATATGTTTTAAACTATATATATTGCATATGTTAAGTTATTATAAATAGATTAATAATTTTATATAATACATTACATATAATTGCACTTTGTTTTTTTTATTAGTAGTTTGACATACACGCAGCTAAATGTGATTACCTTAAGTAATACTTTGAATTAATCAGTGGATAAATCACAAGCTTGTTTGGAATACAGAGTGGGTCAGTATTGTTGGTATAGATGGAAGGTTTTATGTAGTAATTAATTCAAATAGGAATTAGTTTCTTAAGGTTAAAAAACTCATGTTTGCAACATGGTGGTTTTCAAATTGCGGAGGTATAAAATGGTATTTAAGATGATCAGTTGCAAAATAGGTAATAGTTACAGTTTAGACAAGCAAAGGTCCAGAAAACAGTCCTGAATTTTAAGATGTGATATTTAAAATTAGACTCCTTTCTGGTGTTTTAATAAGCATCTCACAGACTGCTCTTAATGTGATGTTTCTGTTAGAGAATAAGAGAAATCGTGAAATTGCTTCACAATCTTTTTCTGGAGTATACTTAAAAAGATGATAATAAAAATAACGTAGGATGTAAAATAAGAATACTTTCAAGGCTATTTAGGTTATCTTCTTACCTGAAGGCAAGATGACCTATACTTGTCATTTCTGTCAGATGTTTCTCTAACCTGTTCCTAATGACCTCTAGTGTTGGATACTCCATGACTTCACTGATGCAACCTGTCCCAGTATTGTGCTAATGTAGTATTCCTTGCTGTTATTGGATGCCATTACATCTTGTTTATGGACATGAAAACAGACTCTTCTTCCTCTTTACAGCAGACTTCTGTGCATTTCAAAACTGTTACTAAGTCTTGCTCAGGCTTCTCTAGCTTGAGGAGTCTCATTAGGTCCATTTCTCAAAGTAGATCGTACTTTCTAGACTTACTGTTGTTCTCAGTGATCTTCTTTGGTCTCTCTCCAGCTGGCCTGTATCTTTATTGAAGGAACGCCCCTGACTAGACAGAACTGCATAGAGTAATAGTACTTCTAGCAGATCACACATTTATGAAAAAATTCTTCATAGGCTGAAAAATAGTTCCTTTATTTATCTGCTCATCTAAAGCAAATTTAATTAGAATGATTTGGCTCCAGATACATACCTTTTTTCTGTTATTAACTCAGGGGTTAAATTGAAACCAAACAAACAAGCAAACCTGTAGTTCACTAATATGACTGTTTCATAGGACTGCTTTGAAAACAACTGACTATGAGTACCAAAATTTGCATGTGGCAAAGTAGGGTAAAAAGTATTTTACTTGTGTATTTGAAGGACTTACTTTTCGGAGTTGTGATACGGACATTGTGAAGACAAAGCAGTTTGTGGTTGCACAGGAAATAGCAGTTTTAGGTGCGTCTTTGACATGCTGACTCGTGTGAAAAACACAAGCTGCCTCTGTTCCAAGATTGATCTTATGTTAATTAATGCAAGAGTATGTGTTCCTTCTCCCCTTGTTCTTCCAGTGATCACCCAACCTTGCTGGGCTAAAGGTTAGGTTGGGATTTTTGGCATGTGCCTAAAAGGACATGTCATATTCTTATCAGATAAGTTCCTGTAAGTATAACAGAAATGGGGTCTTAAAAGGTGTTCACAGCTTTGCAGGCACACAAAAACCAACCAACTAAACTGAAACTTTATTCCTTATACAGGTTGGTCCTAATAAAATATACAGCATAGGATTCAGTCAACAAAATTCCCCCACTGACCTCCGTAAGTACATCAAGTTTAGCACATGCATACTACTACTGTTGCTCTGCTTTCAGTATCTGACCTAGATGTTATGTAGCCAAATAATTTATATTGTAGCAATGCAGATACTTGTTTTCAAAATCTCATTCATGTAATTATTCAGATGTATTTACTTTTTTTGTGTCATTGTTTTTTGGTTGGTTGGTTGGTTTGTTTGTTTTTTAATCTGTTTTATAACAGTGCAGTAGGAAAACTTTTCCTGGTTTTAGCTTGTCTCTGGATGCTGTTAATGGATTTATTTATAACAATCTTTAAGGTTTATCTATTAAAAAGTCTTCAGAAATCTTAAGCAAGTAGCTGGTATATTAGAAAATTGCAAAGATGTGTAGTATCGGGATATTCCTCATATTTATATTCATTTTTTTGAATACAAAAGCAGCAGACAAACTGCTAACGTGATCTTCCAGGAAGGATATAGCTAAGTTTACACACGTTCACGCACGTGTGTATACAGAAATACACAGACAATGAATTGCATACTTACACTGATATGCTGAAACTTTGAATCGGTATTCTGGAAGCAAGAATATGTTTTTGATGTCTCTGTGTAAATCTATCCAAATTGAGCCAATTTATAAATCATCAGATATACATCTCATGTGAAAGAGGTGGAGGATCTGAGGGTGGTGAGACACTGGCACAGGTTGCCCAGAGAGGTGGTAGATGCCCCATCCCTGGAAACATTCAAGGTCAGATTGGACGGGGCTCTGAGCAACCTGATCTAGTTGAAGATGTCCCTGCACATTGCAGGGGGATTGGACTAGATGATCTTTAACGGTCCTTTCCAACCCAAACCATTCTGTGATTCTAATATCTAAAGGAAAAGGGCAGAATTCTGAAGGGATTTCAACAGAAAAAAAAGTTTAATTTACTAAAGAAAAGGATGGTATGGAAATCAGGAACAAAGATCATGAGAGTTTTGACAGTTTTAGTAAAGGTGGCATATTATCAATATTACTTAGTCTATGACACTTTAAAATAATTGAGGAATAAGATCTCTGCTAATTTTGCGATGATAGCAAGTCATCCATGTGCAGAAGCCAAAGATAGAGAAAATTATTTGGAGACATCTGTAGTTCAGAGGTAAATCTGGAAGTGTTGATGTAGAGATGTCATTTGAATTTAGGTTGGCAGACGAGATTACCCAAACATAAGGTATGAAAAAGAAAAAAAGTGCTCAATCAAAGATTGAGCCTAATGAGATGCCTTACTGAAAGCTGGAGGGGCAATGAGACAGGTTCTGCGAAGGATGAGTTAAAAGAACAGTCAGGGCCATAGACAGAAAACAAGCAAAAGGTGGGGTGAGAAAAGTCAAGCTGGTAAAAGAAAGAATGAAAAGAAGTATAAATAAGATAGAAAAATGTTAAGGGTGGCTGACAGGTCAGACGGTATGAAAATCTAGTAATGGATCAGAGACTGGAAAGGAGAAGGTCATTGCAGACTGTCAAGATGAGTTTCTATTAACAGCTGGATTTTGGTTGGTGTTGAGAGAAAGGGACCTCAGGCAGTTTCTGTAAACAATGAGCTTAGAGGTGAGAGGGAGAAGAGTGATATTTAGTCCATGAAGCGGGGTTGAGGTTGGGGCATTAGTAGTTCCATCCAAAAAGGCCAGCTAAATCATACAATGTCAGCAAGGAGGCTCAGATTTTAGGGGAAAATTCTAGTGTACTGGTTCATCTTCAAATTGCATTTTAACCCAAAGAGAATAAGGAGTTTATAGCAAGGTGACAAAATATGGCTGGAGGAGTATAGAGGTGGGGTGCATTCACCAATTTGCTTAAGTGTTCATGAGACTTTGCCACATTATCAACTTCACTCCAGTACAATATGTAAGGGAAGATGATGCATAGAACTTGCTTATTTCAAAGGAAGAGTTTGAGACTAAAATTGTTGAGTCCTGTAATCCATGGACACAAATTTTATGAATATATTGAATACATTTAATGACTAAAATTATCTGACTCTAAAGGAATGGCTAGGATAACATGCCAATATTTCTGCATGAAACACGTTTGTATCTTTCAAATTAATGTCTGAACTACTATGAAAACAATTTTTTTTGTTTAAAACCTCGTGTAGCCACTCTGATATTTCTATTTAGTCATATATGCTAGCTATTAAAACGATACTAAAAGTAAAGTATGTTAGTGATTGATTTTGATGTTTTCATATTTTACTGTTGAAAATTTCAATTTCCATTGGGGGTCTGAAAGTGAAAAAGAAAAATTCCCACTTAAGTACTGTGTGACCTGGAGCTAAGAATGTAAATGCTCTGTTGTTCGATTGATCCATACAAACGTGAGTTGAGCAGTATTTAGCGTAAGTAGTTATGAAGCTGGTAAAGTAGTATGCTCAGAATTGATCATGATACAACTGTTGTCAAAACTCTGAAATTAATTTCTTCTGTGCCCTTGTTTCTTAATGATGGATTCTTTTTTTTTTTTCTTGTAGAGTTCTTAGATATCCAACTAGACATACGGAGGACTGTCATTATTTTCCTTCATTATCTTGACTTTTCAATTAAGGTAGTAGGTGGTAAGGACACTCTATCATATCTGCAGAATCATTTTCTTTTAGCCAGATCACATTAATCTCTCAGGTTTTCTTTATATGATTTAGTAACATGTGATTAGAGAAGTAAAATGCCAGAGCTATATTTGTCCTTTTAGAAGATACTAGATATTAAAAGAAAGCCCTCCCGTTAAATGAATTTTTATAATGTAAGCTGGGCATGAATTCAAAAACACTATTACACTTGGAACATAAATGTGTTAGACTGAAATAACAAAATTAGAGTGGACAATAAATAAAATTCCGGGGGTGCACTTTTACTGTCTTAGCAAAATGAATTCTTTATAGTCATGGAAATTAGCACAATATCACTAATGGAAGAATTTTTCTGGGAAACAGACCAGACTATCTGTCTCATTCCAGCAAATTCAGGCGTTATCCAGTAGAGTTCAGTCAGTGCTATTCTTTTATCTGTTGCAGATTGCCATATACAGTTGTTGTGATGAAAGCATTGGATAACAATAGCAAACCCCAAAAAGACACGTCCAGAGCAAATCCTTCTCAGTTTATTCATGCCACTGAAGAATGGCACTACTCTCTTGAACAGATGGGTAGGCTTTAATGTTAAAGTACAATAAAAAAATTCCTTAATCAAAGAACAGTACATTAAAAGAATTAAAAGAGGATTAATATTGGTCGCTTAATGCATAGTAACAGCTTTTTTTATTGAAATACATTGAAACAAATTTGACCTTTCTGCACACTTCAGCATGCTATGTAGCAGAAGAAAATGGTAGTTGAGTACAGGACAAGAACAAGAGAGGCAGAAGTTAAAGAAAGAACGGATGTAAATAGAGGTCCAAGCATAATTTCCTGATCAGTCTAAGATTTGGGTGTGTTGAAGTTCTGTTTGATAGTTAATTTTAGAACTCTTAGTTAAAAGGATTCTCCAATATCTTTAAATACTTCTGTTTGCAAAAGGGGATGCTTAAACTAACGTGATTCTATTTGAAGTGGAGCTTCGTGATGCCAGAACGGTCATTTGCTACATTTGCTATTGTATATCGTTGCAAAATCAGAGTCTATACGGATCCAAATTTTTGGCAAGTTCAATCTGAGAAATGACCAAGACACTGGAATATGCATTTAAGTTTCTTATATCTGAACAATTGGTTTGTGAAACCAAGAGGGCATATGTGGGTGTAGATTAAAGAGATGCATTTCCACTAAATTCCTGAAACCTAATCTGAGTTTCTGTAATGTTCCTGGTAAATCACGTCAAGTAAAAAACTTCCTGAAATTGTTTCTCTTATTTCAGCACTAATCTATGCCTTTTCAGTGTCTCAATATTGAAATAAAATGGTACTCTATTTTTAGATCCTGCATCCAAACATCTACTGTTTCTTATTTTCAGAATTTGGATGCTAATGGCAAAACATTAGAAATAGCAGTCCTTAAAAATGGAATTTATTCTCATTTTTAATTTTGCTTATGACTTTTATACTGCATTATTTAGGAAAAAAAAAAGTACTGTTCCGTTGTCTGTATTTCAAAACAGCTTTGACTTAGTGTGTGCAGTAAAGTGCTAGGTATTTGAACTTATCTATGGGATATATGAACCCCCATTGCTTGTTTCTAATGCTTTTCAAATGTATAGAGCATGCCTAACATCTGATTAATCTACATCTGCATTAGTATTTTCATTAAAGCTATGTTATAGTTCAACACGTTATCTCACAGATCTGTAAAAGTGTGCTCGCAGAAATTATATATTGATGAATGTGATGATTGTAGTCTGTGCAGCTCAAAGAACTGTGGAAGAAAAGTAATGTGCTGAGTTTTCTTAGATACTGTCTCCACTCAGAATTGATTCTTCATAGCCAAAAGCCACACGTGTACCTCTTGAATGGTCTCACTTTCAACATTTGGAGGAATCGCAGTTTCTGTGAGGCAAGACATTATTAAGTCTCATAGTACTACAGCTTCCTTTTAGAACCTAGTCTTTTTAATTACTGACCACAGTGTTTAGACGATAGGTACTTAAATCCAGGAGTTTGGGTGGGACAATTTTGGTTTTGGTTTTTAATGTGAGAGAGAAGTGCATTTTAAGCTTTCCCTTAATTGGCCTTATCTGAGTTAACTGTGGCCAGGCATTTTCTTGAAATTTCCCTGGAGAGCACGCATACAAGGCTTCTTGTAAAATTTAATTTTAATAGCTATATAATCCTAATAATGTTGGTCAGGAGAAATGTTGTATAATGTCCCACAGAGAACCTTTCTGTAAATTATTTAAGAATGATTGTAGACATACACACAACTAATTAACCGTGCCTATTTGAACTGCAGGAAATAGATCAGGATGTATGTGTCTGATTGTTTCACATCCCTTTCCCTTGTTTTCAGAAATAATAGGCAAAATACTATTGGTGATGTCCACTGATATTAAATTTTGCAGCTAAAAATGGAAATTTGGGGGAACTAATTTCAACTGCTGTATTTCCTATATTATTCACTCTGTAGGGCTCTTTGCATCTGTACCTGATTCTGAGGACTGCGTTTTGTACCGAGTCTCRTTGCCAATGACTGTGCTAGCAGGGTTTCCATAGCACTCTTGTTTATTTCCCCCCATGCTGGCATCTGTGAGCTCTCAAATACATGAAAAAAAACCACCAACAACAAAAAACCCACAAAAACCAAAACAACAAACCCACCAAAAAACCCAACAACAACCACAAATAAAATAAATGATGTTCAGAATCTGTAATTCTATTCATTCCTCTCTGATGATCATTAAATCTCATGATCTGGTCTATGTAAAAATCTCTTAGACTGGAATCAAGTTCTGAAGTCCTGTCTAGGTGCTAGCAACAAACTCTTCCTACTTTGCAGAATCTGACTTTTGGCTCAGTCTTCTCTGAGATGCAATTTGTACTAGAATCGTGTCTAGTTGCTTGGGTTGCCAGTGGGTTTTTTTTAATCCCCTGCTTTACCCAGGATTGGGGTGGTCAGGAGTTGATTAATAACATACACAGTATATCATCTTTTAGTCTGTGTGAAGTCTGTGACTCTGCGTTTTGGAGTATGAGCTGGTATTGTTAGATTCTATCTGAAATTAAGATCCTCCAACTGATCTGCAATCCTGCCCAAAATAGATGCCAACTCAGTTGAAATAAACTGTGTAACTGTCTAGGGGGAACTGACATACCTGTGGTACTCCAAAAATTACAAATCTTACATGCAGCTACTTAAAAACCATGAAATGTGTTGATTCTGACTTTAAAAGGGTATGAAGTTAAGCACATTTCATGATAAACAAATACAAAGAACCTTGATGAAGGGAAACTACCATTTGAAATTTTGGCTGAAGCCAAGATTTCAGATGCTACATAAGATTCATATGTTTCAAATAAGTATGAGTTTCAAACCAACTAGTTTTGATACATGTGCCTGATTGACGCAGGTTTGGTTTTTTTCTCTGTATCAGAAGGAGAGCTTGAAATCTCAGTAATGCATCTATTGCTTAAAATAGCCTTCTGAAAACAAAGTCAGTAAAGCACAAATTGCTTTAGTTGACCTGTAGTAGAAGAGGCTTTTCTAACAGTGCATTAGTTATGGCATCTCTGCAGCCTTAGGAGCTGAACTTGCAGTCTACATCTGTACTTCTAAAAAAAAAAAAAAAAAACCTAATTCAGGCTATTTTGCACCCAGAAGCCAAAAGGTGCGATATCACACAAGTTCATGGAGCTGAACTCTCTTAACCTCTCAGACAGGATGGCTGCATCGAGGCTGCCTAAGGGGAATGGTTCCTGGACTGTGCTAATGCCTGACTTGTGCTCAGGAGCTGTTTTGGAAAGCGCTAATTGGTATGGGCCAAAATCAGGCCATGGACATGGCCCCAGTGTAACAGAAGAGATGATTGTGTGCCAGGGTCTCTCTCTGCCCAAGCCCCTGCCCTGGCAGTGTTTAGTTTCCAGCACAGGCACAGTTATAGTGTTAAGAAGAAGGGAAAATGTTCCTCCTTGGATTGTAACTCTAAAGCTTTATTTTCCCTTGATCATAATGATGTCTCTCACCATTAAATGAACTTCTTTTCATGCATTTTCTCACTCCAGAGTTGCTGGTGGGGAAAAAAAAAAAAGGTGCTTGTGATGTTTATTCTTTCTTCTGTGAAAGAGAAAATAACACCACCCAGCTGCCTTCTAGCAGTTCATTAAGCCATACAACTAAGCACTTTTCACAAAGGAAGGATAAATCTTGATATTTATGTTTTGACAGACTTTTTAGCATGGTTTCCTAAGGAAACTAGACCTATGCAATCACATGGGAAATGGCAGAGGGGATGGAGGAAAGGAAGGAGTCTGTCTGTTTGTGTGAGCCCGTTGTTGTGCCACCAGCTATTCTTTCCCCCTCTGTCGGCTGATAGCTTTGGAAACTGTTAGCTGCTTTCAGGCAGGTTTGATAAAGGATACAATGACTGTTGAGTAGAGGAGAGTCATTGTTCCCACTCAGAAATGCCCTAGCTAAAAAAGAAGTTGCAGCCCATGCCTTTTTCGATTAAACAAACACCACCACACGCTTTCTGAGAGAGATACCTTTTTATTCTTTAACAGTTGGAAAGATGTTAGCCAGACCTTCTTTGTCGCTGACATAAGCAACCAGCAGACTAAACTCATAAGAAAGTAGACTTCATTAATTCATGTTCATTAGCAGAACTGCTTCTTTTGCTCTTTTATATTTTTTCCATGGGAACTTCAACAAAACCTATATGAACATGAAAAAAATCAGTTTTGCTGAAATAGCTTTCTCAAATGAAAAACCTTCAACTATTACATGATACGCAGACATGTACACATGTGCACACAGACATGCAATTTTTTTCTGTGAAACATATACACACACACAACAGATTTTTTTCTGTGAAGAAACCTTCATAGTTTAAAGTTACATAATAATCCCATTATTTTCTTGCTAGGGTTTTCTTCCTCCGTCTGGTAGATGGGCATTTTACAAAGCGGTTAAAATAGCCTAGCTTTTAAAAACATTTTGAATTGTCTGGTCTGATAGACTTCAGATGAAGGTAGAATTATTTTTGTGATAATCAGTTGTTCTGCTGAGACGCAGCTGAAATTCAATCCAAGTGTCTGAAGGCCCAAGTCACTATAGACCATCTTGTTGATTATAAACACATGACATTCAGAACAGCTTTTTCTTCTCATAAATCTACATGCTTTTATAAACAAAGGAAGAGAAAAATCACCAAGTTTAAAACAGATAGTGTTGGAAATATCCTGGCTTCTCCCCAAACTAGATCCAAATTCAGTCATGTAGATGGCACTTCTTGAAAATGGATAGTGTCCAGATGCAATACTATATACCACAGCTACTCTGCTGTATTTTTTTAAACACTACGCTGTTGTTTAAACTAGAAAGATAGTATGTAGGAATGGAAAAGAAAGGTAAACTTCCCAGCCTATGATTCTCTGTTCTATCCTTGCTGAGAAGAAAAATAGAATAACATATGAATCTCATATATCAGTAAATCTGTTTTTTTCTAAGTAGTAGTCCAAGAATATATGTTATTTCTGTTAGGAAAAAAGTTAAATTAATATTGTTTTCTTTACCTTCTGCAGTTATCAGTCTAGTAGGAGTAGAAGTAGAAAATATTTTTGTAAAATAGCTTTGAATAAGTCATGAACCTCTGATAGAATGAAAAATGACAAACATTAGTTACATTAGCTGTGTAGATGACTGGATGGATGGATCTGCATACATATAAAAGTTCATAATGCAGCAGAGATACTGCAAATGCTTCTCTGACTCATTGATAGCACTGAAGCTATGTCTCCAATTGGACATAAAAACAAGAGCATTTTAAGTAGAAAAATAAAAATATTGAAACATTCACAAACATCTATTAAATCTAGTTTGTGATACAAATTACGTCTTTTTGTTTGATTGAATTCTTACATGCTCTGTGTCATTTCATTTTGCACTGTGGGAAAGAGGGATCGTGGGAAATCATTAAAATGAGTCTATGAAATTTTGGAATAGCAGAGTTGTGTGGGTTTTAGGACCCACATGCATGTTGGCAAGTATGCAGTTGCATAGGTCCCTTATACTAGAGTTACCAATGAAGCAAAAAATGAGCAAGGTTAAAAAAGTCCCTCTCTTACAGACAAAAGACATAGGTAACTTCTTTGTTATACTAAAATAGAAGAAAATCTCTTGAAGCAACTGAGTTCTCAGTGAAGATTCCCATTTTAAAAATCATGAGCTAAAATTATGAGGGACACTTGTGTGGGTTTTTTCCCAGATGTGAATATGCAATTCCTTGTTTGTTTAAATGAATAAACATACATGAATCACTCTGACATTTAGAATCTATATTCCGAGCAGAATAGTGCTTAGTAAAGGAAGCCTGAGGCCACACATTAAACAAAGGGAAGAAAACTAAATGCTGACTGGCTGTCCATTTATCTGAGCATTGACCACTCTGTGTGGAGAGTTAAGCAGAAGTCCTCTTCAGAGAGTTTGTCCTCAGGCAGTTAAATTTGTATTTAGAGCAGATGCACATGGGTAGCATGGTCTGCCTACATTTTGCATTTCCCAGTGTTTTAGTGCTTGTGTTTGCTTTGGGTTTCATACCTAATTAATGTGTGTTGGAGGGAAAAGGGATGGGAACTTGCTTGTGATACTTCATTGCAGTCTATTAAATAAATTTTGTACTTCAAGAGAATTAGACCTTACACATCACAAGAAAAAAAGGGACACTGCACCGCTGTCTTGCAAGAGGCTTCTTTGCAAGGAGAGGTTTAGCTGAAGGATATAGTGCTAGTACAAATTTACTGGCAATGTAAAAGACTGTGAGACTTCTCCTGCYAGCACCTGTCATGTTGACACCCATTTCAAAGCTTTGTGATGTGGTGAGGGTGCACAGGGTGCTCCCTCCTGCCTGCTAGGTTGTGACTGCTGCCACCGCGAGTCCTCGTGCAAAGGGCTGGGAGCAGGAGCAAGGCTGCAGGGCGGTATGAGGAGGAGCAGTCCAGTCCCTCTTGGGGGTCTCTGCCAGGACTGCATGGCTTTTACTGCCGAATGAAGCATGAGAAATCCTCATGCTTTTGAGCGCTTCCTTCGTGCTCCATGTATTTTTGAAACTTCATAATACTTGAAGGAAAAGTCACTTCAAGAAATCTTAATAGTCTCTGTGAGTAACATGGTGATTTTGCTGACGTTTGTCTGTACAGCACAATTCATGGAATCATGGTTTTATGATGGAATTACGCATAAGGCCATACCATACAATGAAATGGGGGGGTCATAGTTTTGATCCATCATCATCTGCATTGCTTCTAGAGCTGGAAATTATATTTTCACATCCCTGCACCTAAGATAATAAATGCCTTCCAGTCTGATATGAGAAATATGAAGTATTCTTTCTGCTCTGTGTTGTACCAGTTGGGTAGATACCAGAATGGGAACAGTATCTAGGATCTCTGCACTGTATAGGATAGACAAATCCTTAATTTATCAATAATGTTACTGATTTTCCTCAAGGATCTAAATTTCTCAAATATGTTGACAAACATAACAAGAAAATGATGATGCTGATATCTGTCATTTTCAGATGCAAGGCTTCCCAAATGCTGTAAGAATACAAGACATGATTCTGTAATAACTACCTGGCAGTATGGCTGAGATGTTGGCAGATCATCCATAAGTCACTGAGGAATGTTCTTCAGGGTTTTCTTAGTGCTGCTGGGTAACTCTGCTCATTGTGAGGCTCAAACCTAAAACTTGGGGTATACATAGCAATATGCAGAGATCACGATTATCTCTAGAATTCATGGACTTAAGAGCCTGTGCCATTTTGGGAAGCAAAATTATCTGGAGTACATCATTCTACTGTTAAAATATAGTGCATCAAGATAATCTCTTACATGGCTAGTGAGCTATACATACGTGTCACAGTCTAATCGCACTTGTAGGCATCTAAGAATGACTCTAACGTTACTTTAAAAGCATGCCAATGATTTTTTTTTTTTTCATTTTCTACTGTTTTCCATCTTCTTTCGTATGCATGTCATGGCATGATTTATAAGAATTGGTATGTCTACTAGTGATATGTAGTAACATGCCATTCAGCAAGGAGAAAGAAGTTTCATCTTGTTAATATTCTATATTTCATTTGGTTGGCTCAGTGAACCTTTACATATGTATTCATGAGACTGTGCCTGTAGATGAATGTGGAGGTGGAATTACCAGCGAAACCAAATGCAGAATGTTAAAAATGATCCGTAAAAGGTTTCAAATTCTTCATTTCTGTGACAAGAATTATAACCGACTAGAAAATGCTACCGGGTAAATTAATTGTAATGACACTGACTGTAACAATGGAGAAGAAAGGTAGAAATCCTAGTCATTCTTTTGAGAACTTCAAGGTCATCATATTTTGGTTACTCTTAGATGTTGCAGCATGGAGAATTAAATAACTGTACCAAAACTACATATACATTAGTTAATTTTATATGATTTTTCCGTTAAGGCTCCAATTCTCATTATTAGGATTGCACTTTTAAAATATATTTTTTCTATTAATTTCCTTTTTGAGACTATCATGCAAATAGTTTACATTGAACAATAAGAATTGATTTTCATTCTTTCTTGCTCTGTCTTCATTTGAATGACTAAAATCATAACCAAAGTAGAAAATAGTGCAGATGTAATCCATTCTTATGTCACAAATCATAAAAAGAAAAAAGTAAGGCAACAATTTATATTTTTGACATGCCTAAATTACTCATAAGAGTTACTACCTTTTTTTCTTTGTCAAATTCTTGTTTGAATCTCACAGTGGTTTAAAAGTAATTCACGTGCAAAACATTGTAGCAGGCGTACAAGATGGTATCTAATTATTCCGTTCAGAGAAATTTTAAAGCTGCAAATTTTAGGACTTCAAATATGCCACATGTTATGGTCTGGCTGCAGGGTACATAAAAAATTTGGAAGATACTAATTCTAGAAGTCCAGGTTTTCCAACACAAAAATGTTGCGGGATACATGGAGTAAAATCCTGTTAAATATACAGGACTTAACACACAGAGGTGTAGGAGATCTTTTGCTATGTGCTAATTAGAAATAGGAAATCTGTCAAACCACTACTGTAGCTTGAGTTAAAGTAGCATAGAATACATATTTTAGTCAACTTTCTATTAAAGTGTTTACATTCTTCACCTCAAACTGCAGAAAACATCTATTAGATTTATCTTGAACTATGTCATCACAGTCAATTTCACATCACTCAGTTTTACATGTTTTAACCCCTAGCTGCATACCACACCTAATTATTATGGCATAACAATTGTGTTTGTATCAGGAAATGTTCCCTGGGGGATGTGCTTGTAGAAGAAAAAAGAAAAAACAGAAAGTAATTTCAACACTATCTGGCACAGGTTTGTAAACTTCATGTAGGCGAAAGTTATGCCAACAGTGATGAGGACACTTTCTCTGCTACTTGGTACAGGACAAGAAGTTAGAAGAGTTGCTGTGATGCTGGATAAGCCTACCCAGAAAAAAGTAGATGTGAGTGCAGCCTGTCTTGACATGCTAAGTACAAGAGCAGAAATCCTGCAGCACCCTGGGAGCTCTTATGCAAGCCAGCAGGATCCTGCTACCATGAACGTGCCAACACGTGCTACTTAGATCTCCTTTCTGTGACTTGGGTACACATACAGTAGAAAGTCTTCTCTTCTGATGCTTTGTCTTGAATCAAACAGTAGTAGAAGCTACTAGCTACAGTGGCAGCTGCAGCTAGTCCCAGGCATGGCTGGGGTCATTGTCTCTAACCTTCCCATCCACGGATAAGCCAGCATGCAAAGAGGAGGGCTCTGCGGCAGAAAGGGTCCTGCTATTGTCATAATGGAGAAGATAGAGCAGATTATGTATGCATTGCTCAATAATTTAACTTTAATGTTTCTCATACAGTCTGAAATACTCTTGTTTACTGACTTGGAAAACTCAGACTGCTACAGCTATTGTATTTTTTTTTAGTCTCATAGAGGAAGTTGTTATCTAGCTTTTATTTTCTCATTGTTGAATTATCCTCTGCTGTTGCAGTGCAGTATGCTAGGTAGGGCTTCTCTTGCCTGCTACTTTTGTTCAACAGGTGATTCTTAGGAACACTGGATTGCTTCGTATGTATTGTACATGAACAATAACTGTCAATATGCCTTTTCTTAAAGTATATACTAGTTTCCTAACAGCTAATGTTGTTGCAGCTGATTTAACGTGTAATACATAACATTTGAGGTCAAGTTTCTCAGAGTTCTTCAGCTTGTCACCAACTTGAAAATTGTTCATTTTCTTCCAGGCTGAAAATATCTCCTTAATCTGTTGCATAAATCCAGTGCAATGTGATATTAGCAAGCTAACACAACTAAGAGAAATTAACAAATAAAGGAGCGCTGTTACGTTTTGTTCAACTCTTCAGACTGGAGGAATGTAAGATAAATCTAATGTCCAAAGAATGCCAATTGCTAGCAGTCCTAGCTGTAAAATGTGAAGGAAATGTTGGGTTTCCATACTCATAAACCAGCTAAGAAATTGCTACAGTGGCATTAAGAAAAGGGATGAAATCTTGGCTTTGTAAAATTGATAAGAATTATGCTTCTGAGTTCAGCGGAGGCAGAACTTCCCTATTTTGCCTTGTATCTCTTCAATCCTAGTTTCTCTGTGAGTACTATTTTTAGTAGAAGCTTTTTTTGCGTTTTCAGTAACATGCAGAAGGTATGGATCCTAGCCATTTTTAGGTCAGTTAAATCCTAAAAATGCTATCGGAGATAGCAGAGAGAGAGCAGAATTATGAAACCAGGCTTTGGTAGTTCATGTTGTGTCAGAAATGCCATCAGTAATCGGGGGGTGGAGAGCACTTGCTAAAATACATAGACTATGAGAAGGTGCTATATCAGTGGTGAGAGTAGTCTTAATTCTGGAATTGCTTGCTATTTTTATGTTTCAGTGCTTCATCTCAAACTGTGATTCTGCCATTGTATGGTATAAAAATGGTATGTGCTTGCATATATGTTGCTCACAGTGACTTTGTATTAAATATGTTTAATTGTCAGAAACAAAAGAAAAGAGAAGAAAAGATGTTAGCAGATCTTTGGAAGCTTTGTCTGTAGTCTGAAAGCCAAAGCTGTGCCTTTTCTCGTTTCTGCCTCATCAGTCATGAAGATTTTGCAGTGAGAGCTCAGTTTATGCCAATGCTGGTAAGCCAAAATTGAAACCAGCTCACTTTTCTAGGACTCTATTAGCTTTGCAGTGCTAGCAGGACTTAAAATGAACAACCATTTATTTTAGTTACTAGGGAAATCAGCCATGTCTCTGAATTTATACAGGTAGTAGCTCAGTTAAATAAAAAGGCATTCCATTTAGAGTAGAATTGTGCTTTAATGTTGAATGAATGCTCCTCTGGGGTTGTTGGCTCTTACTTCTCTGTTTCTATACATACATACATTCATCACAGAGACAAGATGGACCATGGGGCTCCTTCACTTCATATGATACAGCGTTTGGCAGTGCATTGATTGTTGCTTAACTTGGAAATGTATGCACAGTGGTACCTGCCAGCAGTATTTACAAAGTTCCCATTGCCAGAATGTTTCTTCTCATACTTACTTAAATTACCTTATTTAAACCATCTGCTTTGCAGCCATGGGAAACGCTAGATTAACAATTGTGTTTTTAATCAAAAATATCTTGAACTAATTCAGTTTCTCCAATGTATATAGTCTGTTGTTCATATTACAAGCAAATATTTGAGGATGTCTAAATTATAGTCAGTAATATTTAGTCAAGGATATTAAGAAAGTAATATTAAATTAGAAATGTGCTGCTCCAATATTAAACTATTCTTATTTCAGTGAGGTTTTTTAGTGATTACTGTAGGTGTCATCCATTATCTCCCTGTCCCGAATGTATATTACCAGTTTGCATTTTAATACGGCAGGCCAGTGAATTTCATTCTGAAAGAAATCCGTGATCCATTCTTTTTGATATACATGTTAAATTTTGGTATCTTCTCAAAAGTTCATCTTATGATCACAATATTCTTAGTCTATAAAGGCCTAATTCCAGCAACTGTACAAGTCAGGTCAGGATCTGTGAAGATATCCTAATTTCTGAAAGCTTTTTCCCCCCCCCACATTTACGTTATAAATAGGCACCTCCCTTCCCCCAATCTTAAAGATCAGTCAAAGAAGTATGAACTGTATCGATTTATACAGTTCTGTTAATCTACTGAAAGAATGAAAAGAAAATATGAAGAAATTTGAATTGGTTGTCCACACTCTTATTTTATTAGCAGTACAAAGTACTGATTGCTATAGTAATATATTAAATATTGCAATACTGTTTCATAGTTCAAAGTGAAAACTAGTCAGATAACTAAGTTAATTATTTTTCCAGTTTGAAAACCATATAGTTTAAATCCTTATTACTCAGCTTCTGTACTAAAAGTTAAATCAGTTAAACTAGAGTAAGTGTGAATGTATCGAAGATACACCTTGAGCTGGTGAAAATTTTAATAACTAATAGAGATAAAATTTTTACCAGAGATGTATCTGTTAACTCTTCTGGGAATTAGATATCATGTTATTCTGCAATTCTGTTTTTGAAATTCGAATACTGCTAGAGTGATACTCCATTCATGTACTAACTCTGTAGCTGCAGACTAATTTGTTTGATGTCAGATCCTTGTTCTTATGGCAAATACGGGGTGTGCTTTTAAACCTAACAAAGGGGCAGTGTTTTAAAAAATAAACAGAAGAGGCAGTGTGAGGGAAGGCAGATAGCTTGGTGGCAAACAGGTTCAAAGACAGGCAGCCAGTCCTTCTGGCTGTGCTGGAGGGGCCTCCAGTCTCGTGTGCCAGCTAGCATCTCCCTAGTGTGAAAGTTGGAAGCAGGAGGAGAGAAGCATCTTACTTCTGCTTATCTGACTAGAGTAACATTCCTCTGAGCTTGTCCCCACAGGGGATGGAAAAGAAGCAAGAGTGTCTACGATACGTAGTGCTGTTGGCCACTCACTGGCTGAGGCTGGAAAGGAAAAGCGAAGCAGGGGGCTTTGTGCAACCCTGGCAGAAGGGGCAGATTCTCCATGGGATAGACCAATGTGTCAGCCTGCTCTGAGAAATTACTGGGTTGGCAACATGTAAACTGTTAAGAACTCCAGACAATATTGAACACCTGTGCTTAACCCCACAAACACATTTGGAATGATGTTCCAGATCCAAACCTTTTGGACTTCACTCAAACAATTGCTAAATATTCCTTTTTAGCAAAAGGAAATATTAGGTTGAAGTCCATCTGAAATTTCTAGCCTGAGGGGTTTCTGATTTTATCTCCCTAGGTAAGCAGAATTTTGCTTCCATTCAGCAYACTGATGAGTTTTGTCTAGGTTCATCACAGGGAGGCCAGGCTTGGATCCAACCCATTCTTACTTGGCATGCACAAGCATACAGAGCTTTTTAAGGCAGCAACAGCACCATCAACTGAAAATGCCTTTCATTTTACAGATGGGGAACCTGGGGAGGAGATGCCACRAGACAGGAAGACGCAAGAATTCAGGCAAGATCCACAAGAGAAAGGTAATTGAAAAAGATTGTAGTGAGATCTGTCAGAATACTCCGTAGTGTTTTAATTCCAGCTCTCAAAATCTCTTTGCTGCTACAGAGACTATGGAATAAAAGTTTCACAAGTTCTGAAAGCCTGTTTCGGGGCCTGCCCAGATATATTTTTGGTGCTCAGCACCCATCAGTACGCGTCTCATGTTCAAGCACAGTCAAGGTTCACAGTTAAAGACTTCAGCTCTGTGTTATTCACTGCAGGGCCTAATGACATAGACCTTCGGAGAGCATCGCTAGTTTTTCTGTTGCACTGTACAGGGAACCACCGTGCCAATTCAGTTGTTCAGATTCTGTTTAGTGGAAGGGTGCTAGCTGTTACTCAGAGCTGTGGTATCCGCATCCCTTGACGGAGTGAATCCCCTTGCTTTGTTTTGACCTCGTCCTTGAAAAAGGAATGGTGTTTCCTCAGGCCATCTGGTTTAGGGAGGTGGAAGGAGAACACGTCAGAGTGTATGCGTACAAGCATAGCTCGTTTAGACCTACTGTGTCAGCAGGCTGTCTGGATAAAATCACTGTCTGTTTTTATGCAAGTGAATGTTCATTATTGCCTGTATTGCAGTTGTTTTTGCATAAATAACAAGAACAAATTCACCACCATGGCATTACAGTGACATAAGAGGAGGTTCCAGTATTATTGTAAAATAGTAGTCATGCGGCAGTCGTCTTAAATCGATACCTCTGTCCAGGTACATTAGGATCCCTTTTGGAGCTTCATTGCTGCTGTACATAGTGTTATTATACTTGCTGAATCTGTCTGTATCTACCTAAATTAATAAACAAAAGCCAGTGTGTTCTTGCATGTGCTGTTACACAGAGGAAGTGTCAGTAGTTTAAGTATTCAGATATCACAGCTATTGGTAACTGCATGAAAACCCAACTCAGTAACATACAGTGCCAAAACAGATATTAAATCAAAGTTACATCTGAAGAGTACACGTTTCTCACAGTAAAATACATATTTTTATGTTTTATGGCATCACATTTACTGCCTGAATTTGGATTATCTATGATACCATTATACATATAACAGCAGGACTCAAAATATTTTTATATCTGAATAAGTTAAATTTCTTCCATAATAAACATTAAAGATACACTGCTGTATTTAATTTCTGGAGAAAATGAAAGGCAAGGAAATAGAAAAGTGGTTACAATAGGTTGTTTAAAACTGCTCCTGCTATGCAGAATTGGACAGTAAACAAATGAAGTTTTATGGAAAATCAGTTAATATTCAGTGATTCAAAATTTGGCTTTGCCAAGGACACATGAGCCAGACCCATTAGTTGCAAAATGTTCATCCCTCAAAAATATTCTACAATATTTTTATTTAATTACTGCATGAAAAAAAATATGGCAGCTTGTAAACTATATATACACAAAACATCCAAGCTTGCTGTTCAGGCTTATGCATTGGAATCCTCCAGTCACAAGGATTGCACGTTACACTGTATTGAATATGCAGAACATCATCCCAAATGTAGACTCTGGTTTCAAATGATCTATGTAGTCTCGTTTAGAAATTTACAGTCTTAGGAAAGCCAGAAGTGCAGCAGTCTCCTGGAGGAGGCAGAGGGGAAGGGGACTCAGGAGGGTTCCTTGTTTGATACAGCTCACTGATTTCTGTGTCAAACTTTCTTAGCTTACAAGTACAAATATGGTTTTCTTTCTTTCTTTGTTTTCTTTCTTTCTTTTTTTTTTTTTTTTTTTTTTTTTTTTTTTTTTTTTNTGGCAGCCTGCTCAGCACAGGCTCTTGACAGTCAACCTGGGTTCTTTCCATTTCATGTCTCATTGCTGGTAATAGTCTCTGCAGGCTTTATTATGCCTCCAACACTTCTCTATGTGGTTGTCTTCGGATTATGCTATCAGTGACGCCTGTGCAACCTATTAATCTTCAGTGGTGTGGTTAAAGTATTGTGAAAGGCGTAATGAAAAGACAGTTGTAGTTTCTTTGTATACAGGAGAGCAAAACTGAGTCCTTGGACCATTTCCTATTGTGGGCTGCCTGACTTAACATGAAATGGGAAAGAAGTGAGCTGGTTTCAGCTTGTGAAATCAGATCTTGGGAGAAAACAGTGCAAACATTTACTTCAAAACTAAGAAATGTTAAATAGAAATCTATAACCTGATGTTGTCACTACCTAGAAGTCAATGCCAGGATTAATTACCTGATAAGTCCTGAGACCGTTAGTTAATTTCTGTGTGTAAAGCATTTTGTGTTTTATTTATTTCTTTATGAAAATCCAGACCACTGTGTGGGCATTTTCCATAGCTGCCTGAGATTAAGAGCCACTCTGAGGCTGCTCTTGAGTTACACTTGGGTCAGTTCATCCTGCCCATCTTAAAGTTCAGTACAATGTGAAGAGGTTCAGAGGCTCTTTCCCGTCCAATCCAACGAGATCCTTTTCACAGCCGGAAGCCTGACCAGGTAGGTTATGTATCAGACTGGCCTCTTCTCAGACAACAGAAGGCAGGTTTTGAGATTGACTGAGAACTAACTTCTCGGGGGGGGGGGGGGAAGCCATTTGTTTCCAGTCAAGCTTCAAGGGAATGAAAATAAAAAGAATTGAATCAGAGGGCAATAAATGCTGAAGAGACTTCTCTGAAAATGACAGTACTGTGCCAGTTCTTGAATGCCTGTCTGCAGTTAAATAAAGCAACAAACAAAACTGCTCCATAATGTCTTCTGCCTTGTGCATGCCTTGAGTCTCTTTCCAAATTAATTCTTCGCTGACCCACTCAGGCTCCGATAGCTCAAGCAAGGTGACTCTACGTGACAGCAGAACACAGAACTGGCTGAGAGCTGACAGTTTGGTGTCTTTGGGGCTGTGTTTGGCTCCAGTGTCATGAGCTCTGGCAACAGCATAGCAGCCTTGGTGAGAAAGCTGCTAGAGCACAAGCTGTTTTCCTGACTTGACAAGTAAAGTGTTTGCAGATGCAGATGAAAAGAGGAGGATACGAAGCTTGCATAGTCTGCTGATGATTTTCCTCCATTCAGAAATGCAAAGATTATTGAATAGTATAACGGAGAAACTGAAAAATTGTCTAGGGGGCATACTACCCTTTTTTTTCCTCCTATTACATTAGATGGGGAAAAACTAGCAGGGCTGGAAGAAGGAATGGAGCAATGAAAGAAGACAGGAGTTCCCTTGCAGGCTTTTGTCACTCAAACTTCCTAAAATCGTCCTCGCTTCTGGAGGGGACAAATGGGTTGTAAACACTGGAGGCTGACTGTTCACAGAGACCCAGGAGCTAATTTATACTCACAGCTTCTGCTTTGCTGAGTATACCTCCAAGGGGGAGACTCCAAGCAATAGCTGTTCTTCAGTGAATTATCTCCTCTGGTTTTCCTACACGGAAATCTAGCCACAGGGAAGGATAACCCTTCCAGCCAGTCGTGCCCCAAACGCTTCCAAAACTCCGAGAATCTCTTTTTGTATGGAGCTGCTGCTGAACAGCATCTGCTCCTCAGAAGGTGTCGTGACAGCTGCATTAATCCCTCCTGTTGTAAAAGCAACAGCTAAATGAATGCTTCCTTGAAATACATACATCAGATTGAGATCAAAAAAGATCTTTGAAATAGGGGTGATAAACCACAGGTATGTCTTCAGTATATTGCAGATTGCTTTCTGCAGGGTGCTAACCCTCCTGTTGTGACTGATTTTTCTAGGATCGGAAAAACGCCTTTATGCCTCTTTTGCTTCTGCCTCTTTTTCGCATCCCTCTAGAGTTGGCCATGGCAACCTGTCCCTAGGTTTTCAGTCAGGTCAGATTTATTATCAATAATTTGCTGAATGATATCCTGTTTATGATTTCTTGGAAGATTTCACTATGTGTCAYGCAAGAGGCAAAATCAGTTTCCATATCTGCTTTTGTTTCAGAGTTGCATGTTTTCCAATTTTTGAATAGTTCTTCATTTTTTGCCCTGTTGCCTTATTTTCGGTGAATAACTCCACATATATTTGCATTGAATCACAGCTGATTCACTGCAATGCATCTATTCTTTTAAATATTTGACAGTGTTACATTTCAAATGCCCATTATCTAGATAACTTAGAAATTTCCAAACAGTGAATAATTCTTCAACCTTGAGACACTTGCAGAAATAGCTTGGGATTTTCAAAATTATTCTGAATTTCTTGTAAAAAAATCAGTGGTGTTTTTAATGTACTCATCCAGAATAGAGGAAGGCAAATAAAACTTTAACAGTTTTTCCTCTTATTCCACCCAATATAGTAGTATGTGTATTCATGTATTTTATGTCTACCTTCCTCTCTCTAGCTTTCTCCATCTCTTTATCTATGAATATTGGTATCCTTATCTATGTTCAGGTTATTTAAAAATGCAAAAGGAATGTTCTTTGGAAATAAGTTACCATGTATTTTGCCTGGATACTAGCATAATACTTCTGATCCATTGAAAGTAATGATTATGTATTTATAACATTTCATTGATCCTTTTTTAAAGCAAAGAGTATGCATTTTTCAATAGTATTTGCTAGTGTTGCCATTTTCACTCTTATTTTTAAAGCAGAATTTCAGTAACTGTCCCTATTATTGCTAGGCTGGTCCTGGTCCTGACGAAATGCATGTGCTATGAAACAGTTCAGTAGGACCATGCTGAGTAGGGGGAGGTGAAAGATAAAAGTAAATTTTCTGTGTGGAATCTTTTTTTTTTCTTTTTTTTTTTCCTTTCCCCCCTTCTTTTCAGGAGCCAACCCAGGTAACCTTCTCATCACTTTCTAATGTGTTCGTGATGTGATCCAGCTGAGTATTGTTGCGAGGACTGAAAATTTGGCTAGAAGCAGAAGCTAGTAAGAACCCATTGCTTCACTAAACACAATCCACAACCTTCCAGGTGCTTATGTTTATTTAAGACATACATAGATACTAACTGTCATGTCTATATTCTACTGGTGTTTCTTCTATAAATGGGAGATGTGCTGGGAGGAAAGGGAATGTTTGTTGTCAGTCCTTAAATATGTCACCTATTGTTTATTTTTCACGTTTCTCCAATATGTTTGTCATGTATGTAGTATATGTAATCATTTATAATATAGTAGAATTAAGGAATATATAAATGCTATTTTAAAATAAGATTCCCCCCCCCACACACACACATTGGTAAATTAGATGTTGTCACATGTTGAAGTGAATTTGCATTTACAGATTCATAGTTTTCATAGACACCTTTCTGAAAACAGTATTCAGAAATATCAGTAGAAATGAGACAAATGAAATTTTCTATGACTGAATGTATCTTGAAATTAATATAGCAAAGCTTAAAGCATTAACCCTATTCCCAAAGCATACCTTCTGAGTGAAAAGTAAGTGAAATAAGTGTGACAGTAACTCAGGTTACTTGAGTAACCTAGTCAGTTTTGGCTGTCTGATCAAATACGCTACTCCACGAAAAAAACAGTCACTTTTTTAATGGTTTAAAAGCAAAGTGGAAGCTTGTTAAGATTAGTTGCAGAAGTCTGAACTTGAGGAGTCTTGAATGATAGGCTCAAAGAAATGATAAATACTTTGGAAGCTAGAGTTATTCATTAGTTGGAAGAATGGAAGATGAAAGCACATCATAAGTATCAGGGGGAACTGAGGAGAAGAAAGAATTTTAAAACCTAGTTCAGGCATATTTCAAAACAAGTGCTAAAGGTTTAATTTATAGAAGATCAGATCTACAAATTGCATAAAGCTTGAATATGACAAAGAATTTATTATAAAAAGATTTTCGTGAAGACCTACCTTCACCAATATTGTATCAATTTCTTCTTTATTTTGAGGATTAGCTGATTTAACATAGATTTCAGTTCAGATCACAACTTGCCTTTCTATTCAGTAAATGCAGTCATCCTCCCAAGACTCAACTCTTTCAATGAAACCACAAATCCGGAATAGTACGGAAGGCCAATTCAGCTAATAATGTCTATTAAAACCATTGGATAAAGGGTAAGAAAAATGTCCGGCATTGTGGAAAATAGCTAGTCTCTGCCTGAATAAATGTTTCTCTCTTTGTACTTTATTTAATCATTTGCTATGGTTTTTTTGGTTTTGCCTTTTAGGATGACAGACGGAGGTATTTCAGAGCGAGACTCTATCATTGTGTTTCTGATGGGAAAATTACCACTTTTTTTTTTTTCTGCAGATTATGATGTGCTGTTAGTGGCAAAGCATTATCTATTCTGTCAGCTAGCTTCCTGTGGACTGCTTTCTCTGATAAGTGGAAGCTGGTTGGAGTCTTTCCAGAAGCACTGATGAGCTAGAAGGTGAGGTTTGATGTAAGACCACAAGTCACTAAGAGACAAACCATTGTATATGTAATTAGGTTGATCAGTATTTCCAGGTCTTAGCATAGGTTAACTCATTTGTTAAAGTGAACATTCTACAGTACTCTATCCAACAATGTCTAGATGTATGTATGACCCCACAAAACACAGAACAGTAGTTATAAAACTAGTTTAAAGCTCCTGAGTAAACAGATATTAACCTGAAAAATTAGTATTTTTCTCCCAGTCATAGATATAAGCCCAGTTCTAATTATTTTTTTATTTTCAATAAGATTCTGACATGGATGGTATTTACTGCTAAAGACTTTATTATAATATATGACCATTCATGCATGCATATAAAATTTGAATTAATAGAAGCCATAGAGATGAGTCAGCATTGTAGATTTATGTCTGTTTTAATGTAGTGAAAAGGATCCTCTGAGAAGACAGGAAAAAAATGATTTATATTCCCATCATTTAAGAAGTGAAGCCCCTCTCAGCAGGACCTGAATACCTTTAAGGATATACAGGAGAGGACTTTTCATAAATTACCTGGTGCACTTAAAATAAAGGTTATTCAGAGTAATTATGTAGGACAGTCCAATATAGTAGGGCGGGAAATTACTTGAGTCCATTAATTTCATTTGTGTCCTGTCAGAGAAAAATCAATTAGGGCTATACATCAGGGGACTGCACTTTCTCCAGAAAAGATAGAGCATGTATAAGATCCCCTTGTACTGTGTTTAAGTTCCCCCAGATCACAGTTTGGTTAGGGGACTCCACGTGAACTGAGCTAACCCCAGCAGCTATCACAGGACCAGCCCCACAATAATCAGTAGGGCTTTTATGACTCCATTAAGATCCTGTGTGAGTTCCATACAGACTTCAATGCCTTTACATGCACAACAAAGCAGAGGCAGAGAAATGTTAAGAACCCCTTTATAAATGAGGAGCTGAGCCACAGAGAGACTAATGTACAGTGTGACTTGGATGGACTTTTAGGGTAGGATTCATGTGGTCTTCTGCCATGTGAACTGGTACATCCTGTACAAAGCACTGCTTTATTTTACTCAGAAACAGACACGTGTTCCCCTTGCATTTGCCATCATATAATGCAGGAAAAAGTCATGCAACATTTTAGAAGCAAGAATCAGAGCTGACTGTGAGACTTCATAGGAGGAGAAGGCGATAATAATTTTAAAACCAATTTAATTTACCTGTAGTCACACGCTCCTACCCACATACTCTCAGGCACCAAGATATGTGTGCCCCAGTGGTCTCTCCTGTATTCAGGCACCAAGATGCACGTATCCAGGCAGCCTGGCCAAGATTCTTTGCAGTGCTGCAGAAGATGGGGACACTGGCTCGTACTGAAGTCCTCATCACATTTCCTGGACTGCTTCTCAGATTGCTGGTTGGCTCTTTTGGAGCCATAGAAGAGCTGACAGCAATTAGTGTTTCCACTCTGTACCACTTCTGTGAATCTTTAGGATTTACTCATTGTCATTTTTCTCTGAATCTCTGTGTTGGGAGAAGCTGCATATAGATCTGCTGGAATTTTGATAACCTGCTACTGTAGGAGTCATCAACATATACCGTAACTCAAGCCCTTCTTTTGCCCTGCCTGTTGACACTCAGACATTCATACTCATTCTCCGCTCGTACCAGCTCCAACATTTCTATTACAGCTGAATATTTGTGGACAGTCAAGGGGGTCTTGTGCTTCTGTTTGCTTCATTGCCCACAGTTATGTATCACCCTCTGTACTCAGTGTTTTGTTTTTTTTTTTTTTGATTCAAAAAGTTGGATTGAAATGCCAAAATCTTGGAAGTGTTTGTAAGCTAATAATTGAGAAAGTTTTTGGTGTTACGTCACCTGTGAAATTTCATTTTGATGCTGACCTTTCTGAAAATACTATTCTAAAACTGCTATTATTAATTTACATCTCTAAGCAAAAAGTAATCTCAAGCCAAAATTTGGAACTGTCATTTAGAAAATGTTGACATGGAATGTTGTGACAACCATGAAACTTCTTTTCCGTTTAAATGAAAAAAACATCAGAATCAGCCCTTTCCTTCTGAACGGCTTTTTGGTTTCAGCAAATCAGCAACAATACAAGTTCAAGCAAAAGGTGCCCAGGAAGCTGTGAAAGTGATGCCCGCTGCCTTTTGCGGTACCTAGTCCTGAATTCTGTGGCATCCTGAAGTGAAGCCTCTCTGTTTGCAGAAGGGAAGAGCGCAGCAGAAGACTGGCACGCTTCCAGATTCTTCACTTCTCTGAAGTGCAGTGGAACAGGTTAAGGTCTGTAAATGAGGTGGATATCCTACTTTTGTTTAAACAATGAGTACTTATTAATCTTTTCTTATAGTTCAGATATATGGAAATTTTGAGTGTTGCGGTTTTGTTCTTACTGAGGATAGGTTCTTGCCACAAATGTGTGGGGTTTCCTTTGTATTGCACTGTGTTGTGTCCTACACAAGCTGCATGTGTGTTAGAAGAGCTGTTGCTTTCTTTTTTTTCCATGCAGATTTGTGTGTGGTAGGTACATGGTCATACCTGCCACACTATGTCAGCAGGAATCTGTTTCTCTGTGATGTGTGAACTTCTTAGCATAGGTAAATGGGTAAATCAAGAACCCTGCAATCTTATTACATGGATCGTTCAGTCTGTAATTTTTACAAGGATCCATAGAACAGCTTAGCTGTGTCACTGAAGCAGCTTTTGACAGCCAGCTCTAAACAAATAATCAGTTTTGGTTAAATTTGGGACTGTCTACCGAGAAGATTGAGAGCAGGATTGGGTTCCTTTTTTTCCTCTTCCAAGCTAACCAAACATTTTTCTATCTGAATTAATGCAGTGCTCAGCCTGACCTACCGAGATGGAGGATATGGTAGGTTTGGTCTGTCATCATGTTCTACTTGCTCTAAGTAATGATAGGATAAACCTGTATCTCCATAAATCTGCAAAATGCCGTGTTAGACAACATGCGTGATAGTTGTAGTTGTGTTGTTTATCTACTTGTTGTTGGCTTAAGTGTTCACCAGGTGTAAATGAGATTGGCTTAGCTTCCAGGATTACTTTATTAAGCATCTTTGCTATATAAGCATATTTTTCCCAATTTCCAAATAAATTGTGGTGATGGGGAACCAAAATGTTGTATCTTGAAAGAGGATGTGAAAGGATGCTGCTTTTCTCTTTATTTTAACTTTCTTTTCTGCCTACTATCCCTTGCCTTTGAAATTAGAAAAAGAGAAACCATCTAACATGTCACCAAAATAATATAGTAAACAAGCGTCCTATATGTCCAATAAGAGCTTGAAATGTATTACTAAACTAACTCAAAACATCAGTGATTTCCTCACCAAAAAAATGTGGGTAATTTCACTGCACAGCATAATCTGGAGGAAGCCAAACAAGATACCACATACATCTGTGGGTAACAGACCCATGTCTCCAGTTCAGGACTGAACAGAGACTGTTGGCAGTCAGTTCCACAGTTACTACATACAAACAAAACCTCCATAGCTGAAATTTTTCACTGAATTGACTGACTAAAGACCTTGAGAGTGATATCTGGACTCTGTAGTTGACCCCCATACAAATCATACAGTTAAACTGATTTTTGCCTTTCAAAATTATCACTATCAAAATTGACTATGTCATTGCCCCATTCCCTTTTCAAATAGATGATAATTTTTTTTCTCTTCCCGTTCCCTTTTCAAATAGATGATAAATTCTGTACATAATGATCTTTAAAATGAAGCAAAACAGAAATTCAAACATGTTTTCTTGGCAATGGCTTTAAGTGAACCTAAACTCTCCTAACTGGAAAAGCCGTTTGTGTTTTCTTTTGTTCAGAACATATGGCATGGCATCTTCAGAGAACTGCAAATCATAGACTTGAAGTCATGTGAGGTCCTGCTGTCTATGCCCACCCAGATGTAGTTGCCACTTACTGTTTCACGTTGCATATACTATCAATAACAAGTATCTCTGAAATGCTGCAGCATAACGTTAATTATAGCTGTATGTTCAGTGAAGTACAAAGGAATGCCCCTCTCCTAAGCAGTTTTTCCCTAGAAAGTCCAAAGATACCCTGATTATAGATGGCTGTATAAAACTCCTAGCCAGAAATAATGTCAAGACTTGATAGAGCTTCAGCTCGTAAAATTGTTGTAGTTCCATTTACTTTATTAGAGCCATATCAGTTTACATCAAATGTGGAACTTACGTAATTATATTCTTACTATATTTCTTTCTTTCTTTCTGTAGTTCTTGTTTATTTCTTGCAGTATATTTTATGTGTTCAAATAGTAGAAGGATAACAGACAAGCTAAAAAAATAATGCTGTTCTCTAACCTGCCATTGAAAAATTCCATTAAGACTATAATTGATTTCATAATACATATTTTCTCATCTTAATTCCATTTTCCAAGAGTCTGTAATGGAAAAGTAACTTTCCTGAATGAGGAAATAGGCTTGAGATAGTGATATGATAAGAAGAAAGAGCATCCAGATACCCCAATGGAAAATTCCTTCTGTTCTACTTCTGAAGCTACAGAGAGAAACTCAGTAAAAAGTAATTGTCTTTCTCACTCTAAAGAGTATATATAATCTGCAGAAATTAGTTCCATTTTTTTCCCTAACCCATGACGTTCTCTTGCTTGTTTATCTACAGAAACGTTTTACATTTTACATGTCCCACCAAGAGAATCAAAATATTTCACACCACACAGAGGGGTAGGATTTTTTGGGGAGGGGCAGTCTGCAGCATTCAGACCCCCCCCCACCCCTGACATACGGGAATAGTTTGTCCCAAGTTCTTGGAAGATAATGAAGAAATACGCTTCTTATCGTAGATCTTCAAACAAGAAACTGCTTGATGGGGAGTGGGCCTTTGATCAGCTTCTTAAGGATTTAAAGAAAGGACTTGCACTTCATGAGAGCTGGTTAGTGTCCAGTCTAGGTTGTTAATTTAAGACCGTATGTTCACCAGGTGATATGCTGCAACTGCATAGGTGGTGTTAAAAATACTGGTAGCACAAAAGATTGCTCCTTGCTAGAACCATTTTGTTCCATCCAGAGCAATGAGGAAGCTTCTCTGCTTGGCCACAGGCAACAGTACAGTGTTTGGATAGCAAAATAAACCTGCCAGAGAATCAAATACTTTGTTTTGCAATTCTTAGCATGGTTAATTTTGTGTTGACTCATTGCTGACTAAAATGGTCTTCCACACCAAAACTTAATTTAGTTGGGAGCCAGAATAACAGTTATTTCAGATAAGCATCTCTTGTCAAGACTGAGTTTGGGGTTTCATTGCTGTTCCAGGGGCAATAACAGAAAACCACGCGGTTTGTTAGATGTTGTGGCAAGTTGTATTGAAATCTTCAAAGGCAAATAAGCAATTGGCAGGTGTCACTTTATGGTTTTTGTCTCGGGGATTTTCTCATAGTTATGTCACTTTGCTAGTGGTTAGTTGGATAACCAACACCATTTTTACTGTGACGTCTGTGTGAACGTTTGCATTGACTTGCGTCAGTTTAGCATGTTCCACTTAATTTTGCAAGGTAATATTTTCAGTTAAGTTTTTCTACAATTTCCTAGTAGACAATTTCCTATTCTTCAGCCTCTTCTTGTGAAGTAATATGTTGTCTTTGCAGTACAGTAGCTTGTATGTTGTTTAAGCTTAATGAAGCCTGCAAAGTACTTCTATCAGTTTTCTAATCTAGTATTATTCCCATAAGACTCTATATAGTCCTGCTATAGATGCAGTTACTGGACAGTGATTTAGATGAGTGTCAAAATATAAAATGAGTGATGAAATCCACAAACTTTTTGACTCTGTTTTCTTCCTCAGTTTGATCAGCGGCAGCTACCATGCTAATAAATAGATGGTGACATAGCAGGCAGCTGATATCACCACACCTTAAAGCTGCATTTTAATTTTCCTTACAAGTCTGTCTCCCATTTTAGCAGCAGAATTTTTATCTTCATTACAAAGGAAAAAAACTAAGTGTATTTTTAAAGTTTCATTTACATATTCTTGAGGAAAGCAGAATCAAAGAAAAAGTGTTTAGGAATTACTGAAGCATCTGATTAATTGCAGACCTTTTTCTCACTTACTTGTGCATTAATCTTGAACTGCTACTTCACTCTTTCTGGTGACTGAAAGCTCTCCATTATTCGGGGGACATTTCCAGCTGTCTGTGTCGGTAGCAGCAAATGACGCTCATAGGTCTCTGCTAAGAAGCTGCCTAAATCTGAAAGCAAACAGCGCAGCAGCACCATGACAGAGCCAGAACATCCTTTGGGGCTGTCTAATCCATCACTTGACTGTGAGAGGAATACAATATTTTCCTGAATTTGTTTCTAGCAAAATGAATTTGTGTGTAAAATCCCAGTGGGAGAAATTTTGTTGTAACTTACAACACTGGTAGAACTTGACTTTACAGTTGCTGCTGATTTACCCTGTTGTAAATAGGATGGGAATATGACTTAGTGTCTTGATAGAGCAGAGCCTAACATTATCTGTATTATCTGCAGCCATAGATTAAATGGTGATCATCTAAAAGAAATTCCCTCCCTCTTCCTCTTTCCCTAGTAATCTAATTTATATTAATCTGTGKTTTTTTTTCTATCTAGCTGTCCTGCAAAAGGCACAGAATTAGAAATATATGACCCATACCCAAGTCTTTTTAAGCTTCACTTTATAGAAAGAGGAGCTAGGTTTGTCTCACTTTCTTTTTAGTTGGTGCTTTTCTGTACTCTTGACTTGCATCGATATGATTTGAATGAGTCAACTGTCTTTGCCTGAGCCACATAACATATACAGAAAGAGAGCAAGAAGTCTGAAGGTACAAAAAAGGGGAGGGGGTGGAAATAACCCCCCATGCCCCCAGTATGGGGCAGCCGCTATACGACAGAGTTGGTGTTTCCCCATCAGTGCGTACCCTGTTGTAATTATTGGGGCAGGGGGAGAAGCTGCATTGCAAACTGTGCTAAGAGAGCTGTGAATCATTCCTGCTGCTTGAGTCTTTTTAACGGGCTCCAGGCAGAATTGGATTAAGCCAGGCAGGGTGCGGTTGCTACAGCTGCTGCATGCTAAGGGCTCTCCTTTCTCTTCCTGGCATTTGTAACATTTGTCCTGCACAAAGTCAGAGACAAAACATTACTTTTTCAGTCCAGCCTGGAGGAGGGAACGACATTGCCCTGGGGGGAGTTGCTGGGGAAGGGCCAGAAGGCTGCGGTGCAGCTGGGGGCTCCCATTTTGGAAAATGTTGCAAGGTGGCCYTGCAGCTGCTTGGGCATCTGTTGATTACGAGGACAACAGCTCAACCCTTGGGACCATGCATCCAGGCAGGGATGGGCTTAGGAAGTGGTAAATGCCCCGCAGACACCTGACAGGTCCTCTGCAGCATGCCTGGGGTGGGTGAAGCTCTGCACCTGCTGGGGCACAGAGGAGGGGACATGAAGTTGGGTCCCAATTTCTTGGGCACTTTCCCTCTCCCTTTCTGGGCTGCCCCACAATGTGCGTGGCACAAGTACGGAGGGATGAAGGCAGTGGGGAGTCACCCTGCCAGGCAAGGAACAGGTCCTGGCACTGCTAGTTCCCAGAAGGAACTTCTCAAAGTATTTTATATGCTACAGTTTGTTTGGCAGCAATTAAAACTTTTGGCTTCACAAGCTAATCTTCGTAGATGCCATCTCCTTTCTGTCACAGAAAAGGCTCGCCTGGTTCTTGGATAGGTACATTCCGGTTGATACAGGTGGCATCTGTGTTGCGACGGAGGGAAGAAGAATGAATGCCAGGGATGTGCAGGTAAGAGGGCAATTGTGTGAACATGTGTAATTTTAATTACCAGGGTTTACCAGGGTGATTACTTTTTACTGCATTCATTACGGTGCCCAGCAACAATGCACATTGTCATTGTGTTTATGAACTCCTGATTATAAATGCAGCAAATGTGTACTGAGATAAAGGGAAAAGATCAAGTCTTCAAATGAAGATATGTCTCTTTATACTAGTTAAAGCCTGACCTATGTTTACCTAGCTAAATCTAAACTTAAAAGCAGTGTATTTCTTTGTGATTATTTTGTTCCATATATACCAGTAAATTATTGAAAAATGTAGTGTTAAATATAATTATTTATCCTTATTATCAGCAGCATAAATTCATTATTTAGACCTGCTTCCAGTGAAATCAACTGAAATTTTGTTTCTGATTTCACTGAGGCCAGGATTGAAGCAATCCATATTGATGTGGGAAATGAAGGTAGCCAAGTTTTTGAATGTGATTGAACATGTGTAATAAAATGTAATACCATCATTCATCTTAATAGGCATGATAAAAAAAATAGTTTTCATACAGCCTACAAGTAATACAAATGAATTAAAGTCATTTAATTGCAAAATATTTTAAAAGTCATGATGATAACTTAAAAATAACGGCTATGCCAAATTTTAATAAGATAATGACAGCTTCATTAGCTTTAAAAATGTGCATAATTTACAGGAATGTTGTATTAGCATTGAGGTGACATTTTCTATTTTATTCAGATTAAAATTGTGTAAATAGGCCATTTGAAATGCTCACATTGTATATTAAAATTAACTATTCAGGAATTAATTCTTCAACTTCTCATGAGAGTTATCCTTATTCACACAAGAAGTCCCATTGACTAATGGCATTTCTCGGGCATAATCAGATGACAATGGGACAAGTATGAGAATTACKCATGTGAAAAATACCAACTCCATCATTCTTTGTTAAAATATTTGCTGATAATTGTTCTTTTCATGCAACTAGCTATTTCAATGTTCAGTGCTGTACAGCAGACAGAGAGAAATTCTTTTGTGATCTCTGTGGATGATCAGTTTCTTCTCTGGCACATGACAGGAATTAAACAAAATGCTGTAGAGACAGCATGAAGGTGTGGTGGTGGCAGGTGAAGGACACAGTTGTTTTTTACCTAGATAAATCAACATAATCCTTTTAAGAGCATGCACCAGGTATATTTGTGAGTCCAGACTAGTAAAAGGCCTTCTCTTACCTTCTAGCCACCTTGGTTTTTTAAGGCATATGCTGTTGGGAAAGTGGATAATTTTAAGGAAAATATCAGTGTAACTATTGAGACTTACTCTGCTCTTTCAATGCCATGCAACACCACAGATCGGCGCATCCTCTCATATCCAGCCTTGCCCATTAAGATAGAGTTTCATTTTTGGGGTTCTTTGGAGACATCCCTTGGTATTTTTCTTGGGAGTATAGGACTGTTTACAATAATTTTTAAGATCTCAACCAGATTAGATAATATGTGCAAGGTTCTACACTTGGATTGGGGCAATCCCCAATATCATTACAGAATGGGCGATGAAAGCAGCCCTGCAGAGAAGGACTTGGGGATACTGGTGGATGAAAAATTGGATGTGAGATGGCAATATGCACTTGCAGTCCAGAAAGCCAATTGTATCCTGAGCTGCATCAAAAGAAGCATGGCCAGCAGATCGAGGGAGGTGATTCTCCCCCTCTACTCCTCTCTCATGAGACCCCACCTGGAGTACTGCATCCAGGTCTGGGGTCCCCAGTACAAGACAGACATGGACCTGTCAGAGCAGGTCCAGAGGATGGCCACGACGATGGTCAGAGGTCTTGAACACCCCTCCTATGAAGAAAGGCTGAGAGATTTGGAGAGGAGAAGGCTCTTGGGTAGACCTTATTGTGGCTTTTCAACATACCAAGGGGGCTTATAAAAAAGATGGAGAAAGACTTTTTACCAGGGCCTTTAGTGACAGGACAAGGGGCAACAGTTTCAAACTGTAAGATGATAGATTTTGTTTGGATATAATGAAGAAGTTTTTTATGATGAGGGTGGTGAGACACTGGAACAGGTTGCCCAGAGAAGTTGTGGATGCCCCATCATTGGAATTGTTGAAGGTCAGGTCGGATGGGACTTTGAACAACCTACTATAGTGAAAGATGTCCCTGCCTATGGCAGGGGTGTTGGGACTAGATGATCTTTGAAGATCCCTTCCAATCCAAACCATTTTGTGATTCTGTATATTATCTCCTAACATGAATTGTTGTGAGTAGACTCGTCAGCTTTGCAATAACTTTATAAAGCATTTTTAGAAGATCCTTCCCCCCCGCCCCCAATCCAGTTTAAAGTACTAAAAACAACAAAACTCTTACTAAGAGTGAATTATGAGGAAATTCTCTCTAAGACAATGGACTGCATGTAGAGGGCTTCTGGGTGAGTATCTCGAACTGGCTGAATCCAATGCTACTGCACTGCCCCTCCCACACTAGCAGAGTTCCTGGTAAAACATTCCTGGTGAGACCAGATGATGTTGTCATATACACCAGAGGCTGACTCCATAGGCACTGAGCATAAGGATCACTCCCCCCAACTCCCCCAGGCAGTGGAAAGATTGTCATTTACTTAAGTAGATGAGGGATTTCACCCTCCACTTACATTCAGGTGTTATTCTTATGAAAATTGCCTTAAACAGTTAATAWTTTTTTTTGTCTTCGCAGAGAAGACGGAAATGTAGCAAACATTAGCAAAAATGTAGCCCATGCTGAAGTGAAGAAAATTAATTCAGTGATGAAAACAAAACACGATTAAGAATATGAAACTTTAATATTAATTTTTTCTGTTTGCTTTCTGGTAATAACATCCTTTCCAAACGGTATGTGTTTGTGTGCGCTTTTTTCGTCTCAGCTCAGGACAACAGTGGAAACTCAAGAGTAGACGTCTGTCTAAATGGTTGGCCTAAAATTCAGCTTTATGGTGTAAGTGCTGTTGTGATGTTAGTTCTGGAAAAATGCAGGTCATCAAGACCTGAGATAACTAAGCAATTGGCCAATTTAGTAATTTGTAACCTATTTTCATTGCAGATCCCTAAAAACATCTAGTTTGCTTGCAGAGTTCTGTGTAGCAAGTTTTAGTCTCTTGACAAATATGCTTGCTTTCTATAAGCAAAGTCTTTCATGGGACTCCGAAATCAATCCATGGACATCAAAGAGTCTGCGGACCACAGACTGAAAAATACTGGTTCAACTGATGCATTACACCAGTTAATTTCAGTACAACTTGTATTCCTAAATCACGTGGCAACATTTTGATAAACTTACTGATGACCTAAATATGGATACAGAGCCCTAGCTTTTATTACATATTTCTAATATTTTCCAGCTTTTCTAGCCATGCTTTCTTGCAACTGTGGCTCTTTGAACCGCGTTTCATCATGCATAGTATCCTACTTGTGTCATTGTTTTCTATGACTCATTAAAAGATACATAAATTTGAAATGAAAATTCTCTTGAGCATTTAAAAATCATCATCCAGTAGTATATTGAAAAGGATTCCTTGGGATTTACAAGAAGCACTTGTTAAAATATGTCAGCTACTCATCCTGTAATTTATAAACAGATAATCCTTATCAACAAGAGAGATGGAAATGTTTCCTAAAGCAATCTTATTGCCTTTGTAATAGATCAGATTTGTGCAACATGGTACATAATTCTAAAGAATATTTGAAGCCATAGATCCTCTTAAAGGACTGTTTCTTCTCCGTAAGTCTGGATTGAAGACTACTATCTCCTATCCTACTATACTGATATCCAGAATACATTAATTTTTTTTTTTTTTTTGAGAGCAGCTTGCTGACTAATCCTATTTTCTCAGTCTTCATAGCTGATCATCAAAAAAATTGTTTTGTTTTTATTATTTGCCTTTTGTCAAAAAGACGTATTGCTTAGTACTCCCCAGCCTTTCCCTTTGTTTGCAACAAGCTTTAAAAAAAAGTAAAGTATTGGCAGCTGTTACGACCTCTGACTGCTGGATCCAGAAGCTCATATCAAGAGATTTAAAAAGTAGTATTCAGAAATTAAAATATTCTAGCATAATTGTGTAGCCTTCTTTGTGTATTCAGATGCTTAAATAGCACAGTCTTTCATTCACCATRAAAAAAAAAAAAAAAAAATCAACATTTGGGTTGACTTATTCCATTGAAGGGCAGTAACAATGTTAATTAATTGGAAGTTTATTTATATTCACAGTCTTGATGTGAAGTGTTTGAAAGAAGCCAGCACTTTTTCAGCAGCTGAAATCAGAAGACTTTCAGAGAATTCCTAAGGAGTTAATGCATTCTTTTAAAACACAGTTTTGACAATTATCCCTTCAAGCAGGAAAAGAGGGGTGGTTGTAATAAAATGAAAATGGCATTGGGGGTCTATGTGAAGAAATATCAAAGTCATAACATAGAGCCTTGTAAGCAGGCCAAAACTTTTTATTAATACATGAATTTTTTTAAAACAGGATGGAATATCTCTGACGAGAGATGGAATCACTTTTGTCACCTAAATTAATTTGCCCCTGTGTCTTGTAAATCATTTCATGCCACAAATAATTGATCAGAGACTGAAGCAGAAATGAACAATTCAGGCTGTGATTTAAAGGGAATTAATTGTTAATTAAGTTGGCTTACTTCAGATTTTCATCTTTAGGGAGAATAGGCTGCTAAGCATTCACAATGCCGTCACTTAGTTTAATATTAGGAAAAGCCTTCATAAGAGATTAAGGCACTCTTCACATTAAGGAGATCAGAATGAAGTACCTGAATTTAAGACTAAGAACCAGAACTCGTATCAGTATATAGGGGTCTGGTGTCATCTACTAAATGAGCTTCAGATTATCTCAAGAAGTGAGGCAAAATGGCAAGTTCAGAATCCTGTGTTTGCAAAGAAAGCAGGCAGTTAATCCAGAAGTCTTTGCATGATGGTCTTCCCTCCGGTGTATTTCTCTGATACAGCTTCTATCAAGAATTTCCAGTAAGAATAATACCGTCCCTTTTTTGTCATTTAATTGTACTTCTTATGGGTGCTTATGAATAAGAATACTGAATCTTATTTCTGAATATTTCTAGAACTGTATATATTGTTTCAAAAGTTCTGCTTCCTTACATCTTGAGGTCCTCCTATGTTAATTGTTATTTATACTGTCCTCCTGTGTTTTTTGTTTGCAAATGGATACGTGTTTTCACATTGCTTTAACATACTTTGGAAACTACATTAATCTAGCCAATTTGTATGAGAGGAAACTTCTTTGTTATTTATTTCTAGGGACTGAATCATTAATAATAGTCATTCAGTATAAATGAAGTAGGTGCTGAAAAAATATATTTAGGTAGTAAACATACATTCAAAAAACTATTTGAATCATGCAAGTCAAAATATTTTGTCTGAGTTAGCTAGATTGTGACAGACCATTATGAAGAAGCTATTTTAAGTTTTTTCAGAGACCTAAATGTTGAGATGGCTTCCAAATAGGTTCTTCAAAAATGTGTAGGTGTTTAACTTCCACTGTTTGGAAGTCTGGCTCTTAATTTCTCATTGGTACAAAAATTGAGTTTCACTTGCATTTTATTAAAAGCAAATAAACTTACAAGTTGAGGTGATTGTAAGCTAAAAGCAATGTTTTCAATTTAAAAAATGTGGGGTTTTTTTTCCTGAAAAGCAATTTAAAAATTTTGGGTTCACCAGTGCTTACTCTTCATAAATGAAAAGGATATTGTAGGATATCATAGGAAATCATCAAGGAGCACTGTGTTTTAGAATGCTGAACTGTAGGCTGTTCTCTTTTATGATTCTGAAGAGATGGGACAAATTTGTTAGTGATTTTAAAAGTGCCTTAGGCACTGATTAGAAACAGCTTAAAATGGGGTAGAAAGAGAAAGGGAGATGTTGTATGTTATGGCAACAGTTGTCATTGGATTCCTGTATCCGTGCCACTGATGCATTTGAAGTTGAAGTCCCTTGCAGGATTCTTTTAAAGGATTTGGGATAGAACTAGGTGTAGTAGATGGAACGGTTGGACTTGATGATCTTAGAGGTCTTTTCCAACCTTAATGATTCTATGATTCTAAGATACATTGCGTAGAAAATGGCATTAAACAAGTAGATGGGAAACACAAATGTAGAAATGTCGGTGGAAAGACTAGATATGAATACCTCGCAACACACATCTTGGTGACAGCTCCCATGTACTTTGGCATGAAAAGGCATTTGCTAGGAAATAACAGTAAGGAAGATAAAATTGATTGCGTGGCTAAGGATGTAGAAGGCATCCTTGGTAATAGTAATGTTTCAAATTCAAGTAGGTAATATAAGAAGGTAAATGGCTGGATAGCAGCAGCTCAGTTTCAGTGGAAAGAATTTACAATGTAATTGATTTCAAAGGATAATAAATCTGATGTGAATCTCCCCTTTTATAAGGCCTAACTTCTAGGGTTTGTGTGAATTCTTACAGTATATTGTATAATCTTTCCTACTACTTGAGCTGTGACTTAGAAGCCACCAGAAACCAGAGCAAAAGTATACAGATAACTAGTATGGCAGATGTGTGCAAAGGTAGCAAACAGTGTTTATTTGGGATATGCAGATGTACCACATTTGGGACATTTGTGTTTGGCTCACTCAGGTTGAGCCAATGTGATTTTTCTGTAATACTAAAATTTTAATTAGGGTTAAGCAGAAGTGTGCCAGCGCATCTTTATTTAAGTGGTGTGAGGATTTACCGATCCTGGAGACTCATTGCTCCGATGCATAATAACTAGTAGTTAGAAATAGTGATGGGTGGAATTTAAAAGAGTGGGTAATGATCTTGCTAGTTTTCGGTTACTGATGGATCTTTCTGTGACTGCTGAACCTAATAAGGCTGTGTAACTGAAGTAGAATAGCAAGTCTTAAATAAACAAAAAATTCAGGCTCTTAAGGAGTTGTAATACCTCCCTATTCCTGTCAAGAACTAGAAAATGGTGAGTTGAATCCAAGAGACACCTTGGTTCATCCAGCTGAATGGCATTTCCAGCTGATTTATATGTTTCAGACTTCCTTATCTTGCCAAAGGTGACAAGGAACAGTAAGTCATGCAGCGTGTGCTGAGAGCCTGTGGATTTAGCACATTTTGGATCAGACTGCACACTGAACATCCAACCATAGAATAATTCCAAACAGGTTTTCTTTTCCTGTGCATTTATTTTAGATTTGGAGATAATAACATTTTATTTGTATATTCTCTCATGAGGGCTCTTTCAAAAACGGAGTCTCTGTTTCTGGCACTGGAACATTGTAAAATCAATTGCTTTTGTATGCGTGTTGATCGGATTATTGGGATGCTGTTCCTTCTCCAGTATATTTCAAAATTACTCACTGTTTCTACCTGACAGCTTGATGTATTTTAGTCTGTTACTTGATTAATTGCTTAAAGCGTTTGCAGAAGTCAGGAAATGAAGCATCGTGGTCAGTGCTCATGATTTTATTGCGATGGTTGTGAAGTCATGCAATTAGGAATTTCTGCAGTTATGTCTTTAGCCCTTGCAGCTATGGAGAAAAGGCAGGAAATGTGATGCAGAAGACTGACAGGAACAGAAGGCATCAGGAAGACTCAAAATACACACATACCTCATGATTTTAAGACAGTCTTATCATTTCTTAGGGTCTAGCTTGTAATTTGTCAGTCTGAGGGTAAGGCAGCGTTGCTGAAGATACAAAACCAAGTCTGACACCGGAGGTGGTTTGATTCTTCATGTGCATTAGGGTTAGTGTTACCAAATATATTTATCTAATGGAGTGCTAGTGTATTAAATGATTTAGTGAAAGTAACAGTTTTAAAATTTTTGGAAAACAAAACTCCACTCATGGCTATTTTTTAAAGATTAGTTGGTCACAAGGCAGAAAAAAGAAAAGGAGAAAGTTAAGAGAAGGAAAAAAAAAAAAAAGTCTGCCCTTGAAAATAAGAAAGTGAGCTATGTTATCTTTTGGTGTTACTCTTTTTGCAATACGTGCATGTTGTCCTCTTGGCTGACAAAGTTTTTGTGTTTCCCTTGGAGTGTATCCGTTCATTAGCGTCTCCAGACAGAGGTAGTTTAGCTTTTAATTAAAATACAATTTTCAGGTTTTTTAGTGTGTTAATGAGACAGCAAAAATGAATTCATTGAAAGAGGAACAGATATCTAGGCCTTACAGCAGTGAAAGTTAGAGCCTCATTAGTAGCTAATTATGCAGAACATAGTATATAAATAGAGCTGTTATGGCATTAAAAAAAGCCTCAGTGCATTACCTAATGACATAAAATGTTTACAGTCTGTTCTGAGTATGGTATAATGTCTTACTGCAGTAATTAATGGCACATTTAACAGTGACACAACTGGAATCACAATTGCTTTGCAGGTACAAGTTGAGGGCAAGGGAATGTATAAAAGTCTTTGAGGAACAGATTATTTGTCTGCTAATAAATATGAGAGTATCAGAAGATACAGGAGGAACACATGATTTATGCATTAGGTGGCATAATGTCTCTTTCTGACAAGGACAGAGTACACTGGCCTTTATTTTCAGGTTTTCCAAAGTGAGCAGTGAGATGCCAGAAGTCCAAACTGACGCTTCCAAAAAGGGCTGGTTCCCTGAGAGAACCAAAGCCCATCTTCTGATAACTAAGAAGGTGGAAAGTATTTTGGAAATCTTGCTTTTTGATATACAAATGGCAAGCAAGACCAATAATACACACAGGGTGAAAAGGAAGTTTTTGTTTGACTATAAGGGCCCACGTAATCAGACAGACATGCTCAAAATAATACTTTAATAGCAAGTTAAATAATGTTTTTAATAAACTAAAGCATAAACATGATTTTTTGCTCTGCCTAACAAGAACTGCATACGTAGCTTAAAAACTAATTATTATTAATAATAATAAACAGCATTGTGCTTCCGTAAGATGATGCTTCATGCTAAGAGTAAAGCTGTAAATGGCAATAACTAACCATGGCTGCTTAGATGCAGTATGGTGAAAAACAGTCTCAGTACCACAGCAGTAGTGGTAGAGGAATGACTAAAGGAAAATGCTACATTTGGGGAAATGTACTGGCTATGGAGCCTGTCTAGCACATCAGAGGTAATTTGGGTAGAAGTAGGAAAAATATTGTGAAAAGCTGGAGAGGGTGAGAAGGCAGATGAGGAGAGGTTTATGCAAATAAGAAAGGCCTGTAAAATGATCTGCGCATTAGTCATGGTGATTCCAATTACTGTTGTATTGACTAGGAACCACAGAGCCACAGAATCAATTAGATGTTTAAAAATACAAAAAGCTATTCCCCTGCTCAATTTGTTCAGCAGTCAACAAGTTTAGAGTTTGTTCTGGGAAATTATTTTGGTATGATGACCAAGTTAGAGACTGATTAATGTTTAGCTGGGGGTAGGTGAATTGAAATGATTTTGCTATGAATTCAATGCTTTATTTTTTAGCCGTGATGCTTAGTGAAATAACATAGAATGATGAAAAACATCATTCTTCTGTGCTTCTGTGTTAGCATGTGTTAATGACATTATCAGCTCAAGTGGGAGGAAGAGTTAATGACCTGCAAGTTTGTGTTATGGCAGGTAGGAAAAGAAGCTACTTATTAATTATGGTGGGTTTTTTTTTAGTTCATTAGTGAAAATAATTTTCTATTCATAAAGAGGTCTAGGTAGGCCAGAGCTGAAGGCCTGAGAAATCCGTTACACATATAATGGGTACAGTTAAATAACTGTCAATGCCAGCATTGCCGAGAACCTACCAATTTGCCTGATTCCTAACTGTCAAAAACATTTGTCTGTGTGTGCGCACATGCGTTGATCATTTTCGCTGATCACCGAGTCCAAATTTTATTATTACTGTGGTCAGCGTGAATGGCAAGTTCCAGTTGTGATGATGCTGTCTCTAAATAATGAACAGAGTTAGTACAAATTTGCTGAAGAATCTTGACTTTTATAATCAATCATATATGACACACAAGGATAGTCAATTATATATGACATTATATGCCCATAAAAATCTGTAGCACACTTCCATAACCGGTTTTCTATGTTGGGAACAGTAAAAGATGTACTTTGCAAAATACTTTGATACTTTGCCAAAGGACTTGCTTCTTGCTATGTGGTTATGCAGAGAAGTTATTTTGGCTGGCTGTGGATCTAGAGCAGAGTAGCTAACCTTTTGTGACTGCCTGTGGTCACACTATCACCTCCAGTAAGATAGCACAGTCTATCTTTGTAGATATAAACTGCTTTTCATGTACTGTGGAGAAAGGGAATGGCTGTAGAATGGTGAACAGCTCATGCACTGGAAGTCTATATTAGTCCAACCTGAAGTAACTTGTTTGTGTAGCCACGATCATAGTGTATTTCAGATGTGCTTAGAGTGTGGCAGTGAATATATTATGTATTTGCTTGCCAGAAGTGATCTGGTTGCCTTTAGGTTAATGTCTGGATGCACCATCTTTGGCTGAGCAAAACAGTAAATAGCAGTTGATTCAGATTCCTTGTAAAATCCTCAGATTTGCTGTGGTAAAAAATTGAAATTTCTACATGGATATTCTTCAATAGAAAACTGTAAGCCGTGTCACCAGCTCAGCTCAGAGTCACCAGCATACAGCAATCCACAGTTTGGCTGGTGACTCTGAAATTCAGTAGTTCATTACTATTTTCAGCTAAGCATTTTCAAACACTTTGTGTTAAGGGGTGCTGCATTATTACACAGATGCCTGCCTGTCTCTGCTTAGTACAGGAGGAAAGCAGCAAGGCTGATGCCAAAATACTTTCCTGTTCTGCTTTGCCTATCTCAGAAGGTCCGGTGTGTGCTGGTCTGCGGGTCATCCATCCTGAATCCAGCTTTTTGTTTAACCCCTGCCATCATCTTCAGGCCAGCCTGTAAGTCTCTTTGGCAGGTGCTGTGCACCAGGCTGGCAGACCCTGCACAATTTGCTGTTCATGGTGTCGGTGTCTAAGCTGCTTAGGCTTCAGTCCACAGCCATCTCCCATCTTCTGTCTCTACAACATGCTGCATTCTTATCCATCCTCTGCTATTCAGACCTGGCCAAAATGCAATATTTGTGTTTTACAAGGTGCTGCTTCTGTTGTTGTTGTTTGCTTGAACTGGGGAGAACTGAAATTTGCATAAATTGCTTTTGCCAACCTGAGATGGAGGTGGGGAAGGGATTCAGAAATAGTCACTGCTGAAGAGCTGAAAAAGGTTGCCTAGAAATCCTGGCTTTAATGACTCTCTTTAAACTATGGCTACAGGAAGCAAGGGTCCATGTCCACGGGGAGAACCTACATTGAACATTTTTCTGGATTTTTTCAAAAAGTTTGTATTTCATATTAATAATCAGGAAGGCAAGCAGGTGACTTAGAAACTTTCCAGATGGAAAAATATTTCTTACAGTGTTACAGATGGTTTCTTAATTTTTAGAGCCCTGGGATCATATTTGTACTGTATAAACATGATTTGAAAGATGTTATTAGAAAAGGAGCTATTAAATTAGGGGAATACCAAATGCAGAGGAATTTAAGAAATGGGTAAGGGCTTTGTACGATTTTTAGGTTACTAACTGGCTGTGTAGCACAATATACGGGAAAGAAGAATTAAAATGTCCTGTCTGTTTTGTGGAGAAAGCGGATGAGGGATGGAACATTTAATGTTCTTAAAATAGAATATAAAGTAAAAGTGTGCCCAGTGGAGAATTTTTTAACAAAGAATAGAGAATGCTGTATGGGTAGATACGAGTCAAGTGGAAATAAAGAAACTAAGAGTACAGGGGGCCCAGGGGTCCCTCTGTTACTAGGTTATCTATAATCCCTATTAAAATCTGTGCATAGAACTTCTTAGATAATAAAATACAACTTCAAAGCTAACCAACACAAGCCTTCACATTAGATCTCATCAGAGGGACATGTGAAAACAGATGTTCTTTGGCTAAATTAATCCTTAGGATGTTAATTAGTTCATTCTCTTTTTACTTTTTTTAAAATCTTGTGCTTTATTTGTTTCCTTTATCTTACAGATTTTCCCTACGGGATCCACTGTTTTCATGTTGTACTATTTTTTTTTTTTTTTTTTTTAACTTGCACCCAGCAATTAGATTTTAATAGAGCCCTGGCACATGGTCCACGAAGCAGGCATATTCAGAGTAATGAATATTGCTGATAGTTTAAAGGGAGAGAGAGTAATGGGAAATCACATGGTTTGCGACAGACTGACCCTGTAAGAGAAGGGAAAACATTCAGCAAGCGTGAAAAGATGAAGTAACATCCTCCACATGATGGCAGTACAGGCTCTGTATGTTGGGCACCGCCAGGAAAGACCGGGTTCTCCCAAGATGTTTGGGAATTGGTGCCTCTAGTATGTTAGAGCCAGTCTCGTTAAAAAAGACTTTGCTCACCATCTGGTACACGTTTCTGACCTCCTTTCTCAAGGAGGTGATGCGTATAAGACTGTATGCTTGCTAGTTTGTTTGTACCAGAGACCCTTTCTCTCCCTCCTTCCCTTTAACTTAGCAGATAATTTTAAGCAAGTTAAGATAGCTATCCTATTGATTTCATGAAAATCAGTGACTGAAAGTGGAGGGAAAGCTAGAATAACAGTCTTGCTGAGAGGAACCGCAGTACAATTCAAAGCCCATCTATTCCAAGGGGCACTCGCCAGCCCCAGCAGCCAGTGCTTCTCTGTTGTCTCTATTCCCTYAAACCAGTAAAGGATGTGGAAGGCAGCTGGTGGTAACTGGAGATGGGAAAGAGCCATGGAGGTTTCTCCCTTACTGTGGGGAGATGCAGGGAGTRTATGGAGATGGTGAATTAGGGAATACCCCAGTGGGAGGAAAACGTCACAGGGGAAACAGGGCAGGTGAAACTGGTGCTGTTGGGGAATACTATGTACGGGGTTCATTATCTGGATAGCTGTGCTACATCAAATGTTAGACTGAATGATCAAATCATACTTTTTGCTCTTAAAGTTTGTGTGTTTTCATCTCCTGCACCAAACAGACTGTTCTTTTGAAATCCATTTTCTGGTTTGCTTTATGTATGACAAACTCTACATTACCGTATGTATGGCTGTGCTATACCACARGGAGACAGAGGAGCAGAGGTACGTGAGTAAGAAGGGGCAATCTCCAAATTTGTTCCTTATTTCTGCCTTTCTTCATTAGGGCTTCTTGCTGCCTGGACATGAGACAGGGCTTCAGGATTAGAGTGGGCTGGAAAACTTCACTGAATCATATATGCCAGGAACTGCTGATGAGCACAAATAGCAATATTTTCTTGAAAGCGTTCAGTTTTGTTAACTTCTAATTGAAAATCTCCTCCTCGTGAGATTTTTGAAACCTGTCTACTTTCTTTTTTTACTTACCCACACAGCCTCTGGCTTTCCTCTGAACCAAAACCCTTTGAACTTGGGAGCCAGAGGTACAATCCTGAGCGACACCGAAAGAGCTGAAGTCCTTCTCATTAATGTCCCACAATGTAGTCTGTGCAGTCTGTAGGGTGTATTAATCTTTTAAACTGAATTGTGATAGTTTCAGTGTTTTAATTAGTAGCAATGAAATAATAATAGTAATAATAATATAATAATTAGCAATAAAACATGCTATTCAGTAATTAATGGCAATGAAACACATAGAAATTATGTCTAGTTCAGTCAGTGTGTTGCAAGGGCTTCCACAGTCCCTCATTCCACCTGAAACAAGGTTTCCTTGTCACCTGTACAGTATTATGACATAAAAAGTCAGCAGAAGAAAGTGATGGCATCTGCTATTTTCTTTTTTTTTCCCCCTACCAGTTAAGAGAAGTATCCTCACAGTTCCTAATTATGTAGGGGTGAAAAAAACATTTTATGATTATATTTCCTAGTCCTGGCTTGCCTTACAGAATCTGAGAATCCCTCTGAAGCCATTAGATTTGTATTACCAAATATGTACAGTTAAACTATTTTACAGCTATTTAAATTTGATGCTTTAGAAACCCTTTAATATAAATTTCTGCCGAGGTTTTGATATTTTTCTGCTTTCATTATAAAATAAATAATCTGTATAATATTGCGGTTATTAATGTAAATTACTTCATATATCGGTCAATGATGGAATCAGCTAGTGGCAAAAAGCTCTGGTAGATTAATCTTGATTATAAAATTTATGGATCAGAATGGTTTGAGAGATTGTAATGTAGTGGGGCAAATCTTTTCTTTATTTTTATAGCTACTTTTTAATTGAAAATCCTACCTAACTTGTAATTCAAAGACTTCTTTTTTCTATTTCTTTATTAATTCATATATTTATTAAGAAAAATATGCTTCTGTTATATGGCTATGAAAAGTATTGAATTAATTCTAGATGAATCTTCAGTAAAGATGAAAAAATTAGGATTCTGGAAGAATGGCATGCAGTTTAGCTTGGTGTGTGGCTTTTAAATGGTTCCTGATGAAGGAACCAAACTGGATATTCTTGCAAAAATGGATACAGGAAGTGATTTTTCTTCAGCAGCATGCATGGAATATCTCCTATTTATTTATTTTTTTAGTATCACATGTAAATGATTCAAAAAATAGTCATATAAATCAGATTGACAAGAAGTGTTAACTTGTATAAAGTACCTCAGCATTCCTAGTATTAGGGATTATTTCTATGTTTTTATTTACTTTTCATACAGGAAACTTTCAGTTTTGTAAAAAAATAAGCATTTCTTATGGAATAACACAACGAAGCTGTTGTGAAGCCTCCCTATATGTGGAAAATTGCCTAAAAATGATTATATAAAACAATTCTTTTTTTTTCAGTTTTCTTTGCTGTCTCAAAGACTTTGTGCTTTTCTCTTGGCCTCATTTTAATTTCAGTGATGAGTTATCTAAATCTGTTCCACTGTGAGTCATGGAGAACAACTGGCCGTAATATTAAGAACCTGCAAAGACTTTCTTCTGAATTGGAGAGAATATTTCAGAAGGTGAAAACATAAAGTAGAAGTTAGCTCGCTGGACGGTGCTTGCAAAAAATGGTGATGTCTTAATTGCGTTATGAGAACGGAGGGKGGTACCATGCAAAAGCACTGCTTGAAGAGCTGTATGCCAGCTCTATGCCAAACAGCCAGCGTTTTCTGCTGAATGCCATTGCAGTGCTGCTTTTTTAGGTGAGTGTTGGATTCTGAGCACAGAGTTGAGTTCAGAAGGATCAATTGTTTCTCATAGAGGTGAACTACGAGTCGTTTGCTTTCAGTAAGGCTGCTGCTTCCATCCCGGTTGAGTTCACAGCAAACACTGTGGTTCAGGCTGGTTTGGAAACATCTAGCCTCTGCCTCACAAAGGAAAGGCTTTCACAGCTCAGCTGGTTGAAACTAACTTTCTGCAGTGCAAATAAGCGTGGTGAAGCCTGCCAGAAACCGGGGCAGCCCTGCCAGCTGGGTAGCTGATTTCTTCCTCCCCTGCGCAAGCAGTGCCGCCTCTGCCATCAAGGGAGGTGGGGAGCAGAGAACTGGCCTCCCCAGCTCTGCCAAAGCCAGGCCAATGTCTCTTCCCTCTGTGCGTGAAATACATGAGAAATGCATTTAATCCAGTTGAGGCCAGTCATCCATGTCTAACATTTCAGAAGAAAGGAGGTAAGAATTTCTCTACTCCCTGATCTGTTAGGCAAAATACTGCAGAGTGTGAGGAAAAGAGGCTAGAATTTCCTTCCCACCCCAGCAAATAATGAGTTAGCACCTTGACACATAAAGATTGAGATTGCTTGCAACTGTCTCACTTGCCCACTGGAGTACTAGCTGGTATTTTCATTTCCTAAATGTCTGCTTCTTTTGGAAGTGTTGCGAAGTGTTGCTAATAATTGCCTGAAGACACAAAACACTGTGGAAAATTAACATTCTGTTACATTTGCATTACTTCATGTAGTTCACCTTTTCAAATGTCCCTATCCTCTCCCAGTTGGTTCTTCCTATGCCAGTCTCTTGCAGGTCTGTCCTAATCAATGTATTCCCCATCTCTGTATCTTTTCTATTTTGGCAACTATATGCCCATAGCCTGCTGTAGCATAACTGAAGTAGAAAAAGCTCAGACAGACGTAGAAAATAAAATTATGTTCCTGATGTGATGGACAAAACTGAATTCAGTTATCATCATGAGCAGCCACAATTAATTTATAACTTCTTTTTTGTCATTGATACAAACAAACATGCTCTTAGCTCGTGACCAAAGCTCTGAGCAAGTGATCTAGCCATTGATGATTCAATTGGTTTTAATGTCTGTTGTATGTGTATGAAAAGTTTACCCTACTTTTTTCTTCCATTATGAATTCATTTGGTACAACTACCATTATATGAAATCTATTGGTATCTTTTCCAGGTGGGCTTTTTTTTTTTTAAATCTTTTTTTCTTAAATTTTTCAGAGCCCTGAAGTTTTTACTAGCCTGAGTAATGTCTCTGGGGCATTTATTGAGTCATTACTGAGAACGTCTTTCAAATTATTCATGAATAGATCAATCTTCGTCACTGTACTAAACCTCATGAACAATCATAACATTACTTTCAACAGATCTTAAATTTGTATGGGCCTCCCCCCCCCCCTTTTTTTTTCTTCTTGTTTTGTTGTTAAATCTATGAAAATACTTCTCTCTCTTCATGGTGGCTCAGGGACACCGGCGGAGCTATGGCAATTGCATGTCTCACCTGCGTTCAGAGATTGGTTTCTATATGGATCTAAGTGAGTCACTTCAGACAAATGAGCATTTTTTACAGACTTGGCTTTGACAGTAATGCAGAGCTGAATTGCTCCTTTGAGGTGAAGGTTATCACAGAGAAGTCAGATGTGTCACAGCTTCTTGCACTAAGAGGAAGGTGATCTGTAGCACCAGTATAAATGTAGTCCCTTTTCTGCACTTTCTGGCTAGAATATAGTTAGGATTGCCAGCATCCTCTTCGTCTCCCCTATCCCTGGGTGAATTGCACAAAAAAATAGTATGGTGGGAGACTAACATAAAAACAAGTGCCCATGTCGTAGTCACAGTTAGACGTGAGTAAATCCCATTAACTCAATGGAGAGTTCTTTTGCCTCAGTGAGTGTATTTGGCTGATATTTTTAAAAATGAATCCCAATTAGACACTTATAGGTTTTCAAATCCTCATCCAAGGAGCAGAATGATATTTGTTAGACCATTAGTTAAACATGGTAATTATAATTATTTAAGTAAAATTGATGAAATAAATTAGAAACAGCTGAAAGACGGCCCAAGAGATTAAAAAAGAAAAGCAGTGAGAGCTTAAACGCATATATCAATACAAAGCAAGTCAAACAAGCATGTTGATTTTGGGAATTACAAGACATCTTTCGGAAGAGCTTTCAAATCTACAGAACAATGAGTACTAACAATACGTCATCTTTTGGAAAATCTTTTGGAAATTTAATCCTTCTTAACTCTGTAAATTTAATCCTTAATTCTTGTCAAAAATGTATTGTTCTAAATTTCCCTGTTTATTATTAAAATGGAAGAAAAAATACATTTTTTTAATCTCAGAATACTCTTACTCCTGTCACTTCCCCCCTCCTCTGTGAAATAAACATAAAATGTAACAGCAGATGAAGCAAAGAATTTTGTGAGGTTTGTATTGTGTTTTGGTATTTGTAAGGAAGAAAGGATGAAAGTGAAAGTGAATGACAATATGTTGGTCTGGCTGGGAAAGCCAAGTATTTTTCTGATCCTACCCAGGTAGAAGTCATAGAGGTTACTAACTGAAAAGTGCAATGACTTCTCTGGCTTGTAGAAATTTTGGTGCCGTTCATGCTGACTTTGTTGCTGATTTGCAGGCACTGAGGAGGAAGATGAAGGCAATGGCCTGTTGCTGAGGTCGGCAGAGAGCTTCTGGTGGTTTCCCCATATGTGGAGTCACCTGCAGCCTCATCCATAATGAGTTAGCACTGCTGGAGCAGATGATCATCAACACAGAATTTAATATAATGAGTGTCTCAGTTTTAATATAGTTTATATTGCAACATGGTTATAACATTATTTATTTCAGAGCAGTACTGCAGTTTTCACGTAAAATTCATGTATGTGATGAGATGCTCAAAAATCTGTGTGTTGGATCAATGGAGTTGTTTTTTCCTTCACAGTTGCAGTTTTCCTGGAATTGCAGTAATGTATGATCTTAAGTGAAGATCACGCCTCTTTATTAAGGCAGTAAATAGGCCATGAGAGTTAGTCATGAAAGATTACAGAACATGTGAAAAAATAATCTCAGAGTGATTGATGATTCAAAACAGATGAAAACTTTCATGCCTTTCCCTTCAGTGCAATAGGATCAAATCTGTTGATTGCAGTGCAGATTTTTGCCAGGTCCTTGTTTATATTATTTTTCTTTTTCCTACAATTCATAAAAACCAGTTCATTTTGGGAAAGGGCATAAATTCCAGGTGGGCCTTAGCTGTCACTGTGGTATGAAAAGCCATCAGTGAAATATTCTAGTAAAGAATCTAGCATTTGCTTGAATTTAATTGAGGCAGTAAGTGGAAATATATTTTTAGTTGTAGCTGCAGAGAATCCTGAAACCTGGTTGTTCTGTTTGTCATGTACCTTGGTGATGATCCTGATAAAAAGGAATAGTATCTCTGAGACAGTTTTCTTACCCTACTTACTTCATCAGTAGAACGAAATTTATACAGAAGAGATAAAAAAGACTGGGCAGCTTGAAAGATTTAACCTATTCTCTTTACATAGGTACAATAATATGAAGGCAGTCCTCATATTTTGGTTGTGAATGCTAACATTTTTATACAAGTGCTAAAGATATCAAAGGAATAATAAAGAATTCATGCTCAGGGATGCTATTTTAGTTACTGAGAACTACTTTCTAGAAGACAAGTGGTTCAATTGTTCTCCCTTTTACCAATCCAAAGAAGAATAAGTCACTTGACTCTAATGAATGTATAACAGTAAAAAGATGATGTGGATGAAAGCGGGCTCAGCTTCCAGATGCTGGAAAGTATGGACAGTTAAAGCACCTATAATAGGAGTACAAAGAATGTTTTGCACATCTTAGTAACAGGAATTGCTTAGCTGGCAACTGGGATTGTAAAATAGCCTACTCTAATTCTTGTAGTGAATGATTAGTATTCTTGTTTGATAGACATTAGTAAAATCTTCCCATTCAAATTTGTGTTACTAGTGGCCACATTACTCAAGTTAAATATTTCAACAATCTGTGCAAAAACACTTAATACTGTGAAAGTACTCTCTTTTTTTTTGCTCAAGGCAAACCAGGTTGTTTATTAGGTGGTTATCAGAAGCTAAGCTTTTTGGGATATCATTTTGTAGTTCACAAATACTCATCTGATTGATTTGATCAAAATAAAAGTTTGATTTTAAAAGCACCTTGAAGAAAAATAAATTTGAYTTGTGCCATCTTGCCTAATGTCAAAATGCTAGGCTCACTGAGTGGTGCTAGATAGATAGCACTCGTACAAAACAATTCCTGGGATTGTATGTTCTCCTTCATTGGATGGCCTTGTGAATGGAAGAACCATTTGAAAACAATAAATTCTTTGGAAGTGACTACAAAATGCAGATTGCAATTTCATTTAATTTCCTTTCCTTTTCATTGACACCATTGTCAATAATCTTTCTCAAAACTTCTTTAGCGCTTATTTAAATTTTTAATGCTCAGCTGATGTAATAGGCTTGTTATAAATATTTCATCCTGATTTACATTACCAGAAGGATATGACCTGTCCTTAGTATGTAGTTCATATTCATTTCCTTCTCTCTTTGCTTTGAAATCCTGTTCAGCTGATTTTGAGAGAAAGTCATCTTCCAACAAAGTCTTTTGATATTGAAATGTCCGCTTCTGTTGTTATCAGTGCCTGTTCTGGTAGCCATTACTGCCTTAGGATTGTCTGTTACCAGTGCCTTGATGTGAAGGTAGGTACTGTACAAACTCAAACAGGCAATCCAACCTGTTCATACAAGGGATATAATATGTAAGGAGATTGGTATTGTCATAGCTGCCAAATTACACTATGCATATGTTTATTTCTAATTTAGGTAGGTTTGGGTTACAATAATTTAGCTAAAGAAGGAAAGACAGGGACGATAAGAAGGTCGTTGAAAGAAGTGAATAAAGGAATTAAGCAAAACTCCTTTGGGTCTTCACAAAAAGCAACTGTGGCAATTGTTCCTTAAAAAAACAAACAAACAAACAAACAAAACCCCAAAAACACACACACCCCCAAAAAAACCCAAACCACAACACCAAACAGATGTCAATGGTTGCTTTATATTAAATAGTCTTAAATAAAACATACAGGCTTTCTGTCACAGACTGATATCCAAGAATTTCCCAGTCAGGCAACGTTTTTTTCTTCTGCCTCTTGGGTCTTTTCATGGTCCTGTGAATCTTAAATCATTTTCTTCACACTGGTACCACTTCAACAAGCTAGACAGTGACTGTCATGCAGGCCAGCCATACCTATGGTCTGAATGCTTTCCTGAGAGCTGGACTTACTGGGTGTTCCTGAACACCAAACCGGACAGTGTTTGACTAGCTCTTTCTCTTACTCTTTGCAGGGAGACCTGTTGGGCTTGTGCGCTCTGAACCGGTTGAGCTGGACTTTCAGCGGCTAATACTGCACTCCAGTCCAGACATCTGACCTGAAAGCTATGTCACATTTGGCATCTGGCAAGTCTGCAGGAGAAGGTACTTGAGACTATAAACTCCTCTGATTTGAACTTTGTGAGCTCAGGAATATTATTATTTATATAAATAAATTACATTGTTGTTGTTGTTGCTTAGTATACAGAGCTGCATGAAAACAAGTCACCACTGTCACCAGCGTGAGATCATCATCACAATAAACTTCTAATAAACATGTCCGCTTCGGTTCTTGGAAAGAAACGGCATAAACCTTTGCTTTCAGAGCTCCAGATCTGCTTCCCAAATGGGCTTGGTACTTAAACCTCGGAGTATGGCAGAGTTTTAGAAATGCTCCTTTATTTTGGTGTATTTTTTTGGCTGATACTATCATATGTGCACCTGGTTCTGTTCATAACTAGAGACTTCATTACTATTTTTAAATCTTGCAGTATTTTTTCCTATTACTGTCACCTGAAATAATGCTATCATTTTCATGGTTCTAGCGACAACATAGCAAATGTTTTTATTACTTTCCAGTCCTTATCTGACCTTTGCAAATGAGCATTTGGGAGCAATACATCTGACTGACTGTGGCATACTTTGGTGCATTAGCGCAAACTCAGAAGAGAAGAAAAGGATGTCTTCTGAGTCTGGAATTAGAATTGGAGGGGAAGGCTGGGCTTATGCAGAGTGTTTTTAGTTGTATGTCAATCTCACAGCTGCGCAGAGTTTGTTGCCAATTATTTTTTGGTTGGGAACAGTTCATTCGTTTTCTTAATGTGTGGCATCACATCCATTTCAGTGGAAATTCCAGCAGAAAATGAGTATTTTGAAAACAAGAAAGTGTTTTATAGGGAATGATGACATTTTCTTCTGCATAGGTGTGATCCTTTGTGTATCAGAGCTCTTCCTTGTTGATGTTTTATAACAGCAGCACTTTCCTTAATGATTCAGGAAACAAATAAAAATAATACTTCAAAGATAACACTACATCCCATTGAAACAGGCAAGCAGTGGTCTGATTTTGTACTACTACCAACATGCTATTGAGTAATGTAAAAGAGAAATTAAAATTCCCTAAAATTGTTTGACATGAAATTTCACAATTCTGAAATCAAATTTGTGAAGCTATTTTTTTTTTTTCCTGAAATTCCACTTAGCTTCTGAAAGTATCTGTTTTGATTACTGTGGAGCAGAAACAATGTCAAATTTTGAAATTGCAGATGAAGTCAAGTTCTGGAACCAACGCCACTTATAGCTCTCTGTGGCAAAAATGCCATGTCAGTAAGTGTTGAACACAAATCGCAGAAAAACAGGCATTGATATAATTCTGCTCATGAGTGCTACTATTATCTATTTCAGGCTCATGGCATTCCAGCTGACGTGGGGCATGCAGTGGTTCCGCGCTGTCCTGTGGTCTGCTCCCGTCATATTCAGTTGCACAGGCCTGGGTGAAAGTCTGACCTATCCAAGTCCCCAGCACAGAAGAATACCCTCCTTTTAAACCTGCATGGCATAGCCAAGGTTTTATCCTTAATGTTATCATGGTAACTAGTTCTATGTAAATACAGATTTCTCATTTATTACCATCTTTTCTTAAGTAGGACTACATGAGTGTATTCTAGATTTTTTTTTCCAGATTTTGTTTGAAAACYGTGCCCTATGAGATCTTTATGCATTGTTATCGTGCTATCTTTGCCATAATTGTTCAGACACAGAAGGCAAAATAATTATTCTTAAATGACTTCCTATTAGGAAATGGCTATGATATTCCTAGCACAGGGAGAAGCCAAGTGTCCTGCTTTGGGATTACAGGGTGAGCCGCGTCGTGCATTCCAGCGCGTGCATGCCATCTGAAACTTGTGTAAGCAAATGACAGTTTGAGGGCTGTGGGTGGTTTCGGACATAGAGCTTCAGACAAAAGCTGAAGTTGCTTCCTCCCGATGGGTCTCCCTGGGGACCGCTAGCAGCCGTGCAGTGCCTCTTCCGTGCCAGGGTGAGTCGTCTCCCTGGTGTAACTTGTCTGCTGGGCACATGGTGAAGCCCTCTGCACCTCCAGTGGTGAATCTGGCCTGAGCATGGGTAACTGGGCGACTCCTTGTGGTGGACGTGAAATCCAGACCATCCATTTAAAAATAAAACCTGCTGAGTTCCTGAGAGAGTTAGAAATTATATCTGTAGACTGATCTGGGCCTATATTTATGTGTTTGTGAATTCTTATTGTTGCTGTCTTTACAGGTGCTCCCCTGACGAACCCATGGCCCTCTCAGATGTGCTGTATCCCCCAGATCATCCTGCTGGTCAGAAGAACTAGAGGAAAGCATTCAGGTTGGGGAACTTTTCTTTGTCATTGTTCTTTACACAGTAAGTATTTCAGATGTATGCCCTTATACTAGCAATCAATAACAGTGTATCACGTATGATACAAGGTACCAGGGAGTAATAGCAAATCTAATGGATAATAGATCTCTGTATCTCAGAGGGTTTCCATTTTCAAAATGGAAATGGCAGAACTTTATGTGATAAGCTACAGTGATTTTCCTTAATCTGTAAGGAAGATAAAATTCCAGGAAATCTGCTTTTCAAGAGTAGCAAAGTATTTTGAGGAGCTTTTTGGTTTTTTGAAAGTAAAGAACACTTGGTGGCATTATTTAACATGGTACTAAGGGGAAGCTTGCAGTTACTTGAGGACTTTCAGGTGAGATGACGAGATCTGCTGGATACCACAGAAACAGAGGTGGAATTGTATACAGTCCAGAATGGAGGATAATGCAGAATTTAAAGTGGAAGGGCAAGAAGAGAATAAATAAGAGGTCATCTGCTTTTAGTAAAAAGAAATACGACTAGAAGCAAAGCTAACTGTAAAGAAAAGAAAATATATGTAAGTACATTAATGAGCTTCTCAGAGTTTCTTCATTTTGTAAATATCCATTAGGCTTTCCATCTTCAGCAGAGAAAGATCTGAAAAACAAAGTACATGATCCCCTGAATGACAGTACTGCTAAACCGTAATGACAGCCTGGCTTGTACAAGCAAGGAATGAAGGGAGCAGAACTGCAACCATTTTCATTTTCCCTGAAGGAGATTAATCATGCCACCTGAAATATCAAAGATTAAAGCATAACTCGTATAAAGGATTTATACAGTGCTCATCAAGTGTAATAATGTAAACCGAACAAGCTAATCTATTACAGCACTGTAATCATTCCTACTAGTTACCTCATACAAGGGGGAAGGCTTGCCACACACTGCAGCCTGCAACTATTCGCCAGTTGGAAAATGCTTTTCCTCCAAAACAGCAGCTTCCATCTCCTGTACAGGGAGCTGTGACAAACATATGAGAGGCTTTGCGACATACATAGAAGAGACTTCATCTGCTTTATGAGCCATATAGAAATATGATTAAATGTGCTGTCCGCTAAATGGGAGCAGCATCAGGATTCCAGCCAAAGAGTAATAGGATTAATCTCAAGAACATAAAATGCAGTATTTTAGTGAAATGTGAATCCTCCCGCTCAAACAATTGTAACAAGTGTGCAGCTTTTGCTTGTTTCCATCATATCTACTTAGGCTACTCTTGCAAACATTTGATTTATTCCTATATTTCTAAAATAAATGAGTGTATTTATTTCTGCTGGTAGGGTCACCTAGAAATAAATTGGCATGGCATACTTTCCAGTGAACCACTTTAGCAAGCATATCACTGACTCCAACATTTTGTCAGGATTCTTGACTTTTATAAGCAAAAACAGCAATGGGAAAAAGCCCTACAAAAACTGCACTAGTGAGGTAGAAAGCTCTGAGATAAAAAAGAAGTTAATTTCCCATTAAATCTACCTGGATGTTTTAATTATTAATTGCCATCTTTAGTTATTTAATTCTTGGGTGCCCTAGGAGTACGATAAATGAGAGTATGAATGATAAATGGGTTTGTGAGAGAAATTAGATGGAGCCGATTTCTTGTTTCATTTTCGGTAACATACATCTGGGGAAAGTCCATGAATTCAAAGAAGACTTTGCCCAACTAAGGGAATGGGAATCAGCTTGGAGAATTTAGAGAAATCCAAAGACTTTGCATAAAAAGATGTAATAAATACACCTTTTTTTTTTTTTTTTTAATATAAAACAACAGTGCTATTTATCTAATCATTACTGGAGTTAAATACATTATGATACAGTTAATAGTATATTTCCTGTAGTGATATATTATCTGAAGTAGTTTGGTTTTGTCTTTATTATAAATTCTGTCCTTTTTTAGGGGAAAATTGTTCTCCCAGTCCTCCTTTTTGCTTCTCCTAAAATTGTGAGTTGATAATAGTATTTAACGATGCTGTCATTTACTTCTGTTTCACTTAGAAATAAGGCTTGAAATAATTCATTTTAATGTGTACTATGAACCCTCATTTGTGTTTCATTGTATCCAGGTTGTCCCTAAATATCTCTAAGTTTCATTTAAACAAGGAATTGTAAACATACAGGTATGTTCACTTCCACTATTCAGCCAGTAAACTTTATTCAAAAGAAACAAATATGTGTATGACAGGTTGGATAACAAAAGCATTAAACCCCAGTAATCCTATGTCAGCTTTTTCTCCTTCATTTAAAATCAGATTTATTGTGTCTGTGTCATCTTTTCTGAGTGGTTTGCATTAATACGGAATGCTGGCTACATTATACAGCCCTCTCTCCAGGATTTGTGTTTATGTCGTAGGCATTGCTTCTTTCAAGCTTGTATTTATTGTGTTAGATTATATTTTATTTGTCCATAATACAGGGGAACGTGGACTATAATGTGACCCTTCTCCTTTTTACATTACAGCACGTCAAATGCTTTACCACTGTCTGCACAAAATGCACAAACACAGTAGATTGGTATTTATTTCAGCGTGGTTTTGTGGAACTTGGGGATGCTTTCTTTGGAACAGTATGGTTGAGATGCTGTAAGCTGGTATGGGTTAGGGTGTCATAAAGCTTTATCACAGAAGGGATATTAATTTATCCCAGGTGGCATCCTTTGGATTTGTGCTTAACGTACACATGCGGATCCATTTTGGAGGCTGTAAGGTAGTTTCAGTAGGGAAGGCACAAAGCCACAATCAGGCCAAGGCAGCGCTTCAAATCAAACCTTTCGCAAGGAGCTAATTGAAGGGTCCTTCTGCATTGCTGGATATCTGTAGTGAAATATGGTGCGTGTTTCAGCTTTTTAACTTGGGACAGAAATTCTCTTGTTATATGTAAGATTTATTGAAATGTTCTACATCTAAAATAGAATTTGAGCCAAACTCAGGACAGCAAAATAGAGAAAGCAAAGCTGATAGCTTGCATTCATAGGTAAGTTATTCTATTGTTGAGTATCCATGTACTCCCCTTATCCATGTAGGGGGAAAAAAGTAAATATTGATGTTCAGTTCAGAACAATGTTAAACCTTTCAAATAGTTTCCAGCCATAAATCACATCTGCTGCAGTGTTCCCTGCAGTGTTGCAGAGAATGGACTGGAGAAATACTCTGTCAGTTAAACGCAGCTGTTGAAAGAGGTTGCTATAACATATAACAATGTAGCCAGTGGGATCAATTTTTATCATGTGCAGCGATTCAACGATATTCAATAAGTCATTAACAAGATTAATGAACTCTAATAAAAAATGCAAGCTCCTATTCCATATTTTATTCAGCTCACTGTGGCTTAAAATTGCATTTTATGATTTTATTAGACATACTGCTTAATTTTTCTCAAATTGGTCATTTTATTTAAGTTAAAATATATTAAATAGATTTTTTTTCCACAGAGAAATAGGATTTTCAAAAAAAATTGACTTTATATAGTAAAGTACCTTTATAACATAAATAGGTATCTAATCGATAGGCTCAAGTCTGCTCTACTGCAGTAGCATAAGGCTTAGAGTGAGGCTTTGAGACTGGGCCAGTGCATAATTGCACTACCTTACAAAAGTGCCTGGAGTATAAGGAGTGTTATATCCCGATCATATATCACCTAGGGAAGATTATTTCTTTTGGTGACTTATATGTTGGCGGAGCCCTGCTAAATCTCTATTTAATCGCTCTCAGCCCTCCTGTTCAAGAGGAAAGTATTGCCTTTGCAGGAGCTGCTTCATTCATTCCCGTATGCAGACCTTTGGCAAGAGGCTTGAAGCCGTTTACTCTCTGGTGAGAAGGGATCGGATGCGAAAGCTGCTGCAGCCATTGAGCTACATGAATGCAAAATATGAGAGACAGTAGCGTGAGCGACAGCAGAATCTGGCTCAGGGGTCTTCTTTTTCTTGTTAATGTCTTAAATTGTAGCCCATGAGAAGATATTACTGTGAAAGGATATTCATAGAAACACAGCTAAGTGTGTTCCAGTATGGAGAGAACCAGCTTTCCAGTGAAGGCAAACCAGCTTGATGAGACCTTCAGTACAACTTGTCTAGGTGATGCTCTATGACATACAGAGGCATATTTGTTGCTCTTGGGAACAGTTGTGAGACTTCTAAATTAATGAATGGGAAGCGACTCAACAGAAGTCAATAACAGAATAACAGAAACAAGTTATTCTTTGCCAGTGATTAAGAGTGAGAGAGACTTAATAACCATCTTCCTGCATCTGTATTATCCCTGGCCTTATTACTTCTCATCTAATCCATTTTTTAGAGTATTTCATCTGGTCTAAATAATTCAAGCTTTGTGCAGCATCTGAGAAGCTGCCTGTCGTTCATGTCCTACTACTTAGTGCTCTTCCACAGCAAAATTTCTCTTAGGAATTTATTGTAGCCCTACTACTTTCACATACCTTTGTAGTATGCTGTCTCTGAAGACTATCATTCTTTTTAAAAAACTCAGAAAACCAAAGAAAAAACCAGGTACCAGTAAGAAAAGTTTAGTRGGTATAGTGGCCATTCTTTCAAAATGTAGTTTTCAGTTAGTCAATGTGCTGGGAGTTTGTGACACATCCTTTCATGCTCCACTGTGATTCTTCTGAGCAAATTTGCCTTAGAGAAGGAGGCCAGTGTCAAAACGCAGTTGGTTACCATTTATTTCTCCTTTTGTGCAAGTTTTACTTAATTAATAACTACCTTGAGTCTTCTTTTATAAAGCTGTGTTCTGGAGACCAGATCCAAGATAGTGTATTTTTGTGATTTAAAAGTTAATTTAAAGGACATATAGGGTGTTCCAGCATGCAGGAACAAAGCTTATTTTTGATTCATGTAAGTCTTAGGTCCTGGATTGATTGGTTTAATAACATTTCTTAATGAAGTAAACTGAATGCATCTTATTCCTGTGGGCTCATGGGATGGAGCGTAGGAAGTTTCAGTCTCTTTATGACTTGTTAGCTTTGACTTTGCAAAGGATATTAGAGTGCTACGCTTTGCAACGATTGTTTTATACACACAGCCCTTATTTGAAAAGACATCTCCATTACACTTGAAAATGCATATATTAACAGGATATAAGTGAGCTTTCAAATTTAGCTATCAGGTGCAATCTGGGTATTTATATGAACATTCCATTTACAGCAGTTCTTTTGTACTTCCAGTGTTTTGTCTGTGGGCTTTGTGGTCCTGAGGAGGTTCTTCAGGAAAGCAGTCTTACTGAGAGGAGATGATTAATATCACACTTCAGTGATTTCCTCAGTTATGAGTTAAGTTAAATGTTTGCTTCTTAGTAAAATCTCACCAAAACCCATTTCTTTTCTTTTCAACGTACACTTACATTGTTCATCCCAATTCCATTCTACTGTTTTGCCTTATGTGGGAAAAGGGAGACTTGCTGCAATGATTTAAATATTATGATAAGCCATCTGGGAAAGTGCTGACTTGTACCAAGTGTTAATTTATTGTGGTGTTCTCAGAAAACATCTAGAAAAGCCGCTATTTTATGGATTCCGGGAAGGCCTTTAAGAGGTGATAAATGTGAGCAGTGACCTTCAAACTAGAACTGATTTTGGATCTTAAACCTTACTCGTTTTCAGCAGAATACATGCTTCCAAATGTAATGAGCTTCTGAAAATCTCCTGTCTACTTGAAGTCTGGACAGAGACGTGTATTTGATCTTACTGAGAAACTCTGAAACAAGTTTCTTACTGAGAAACAACTGTCCCTCTAAATGCTATTTAATGTGTTAGGTAGAGCCCTGTGAGATTTCAGGTGTAAGTGATGAGGTACAAAAAGATTCAAATGTTTCCGAAAGTGTTACCTTTTTACATTCTTCAAATATATGTSAATGTCGAGGGCATCAGCTGCTTGCAGCCTTTTGCAACATCGGCTGAAGCATCAGATGCTGTGCATACTTACAAACGAGGCTACAGATAGCAAACCTGGGAAGTGAAATATGGAAGGTTCTAAACTGGGAGAACACTTCTGGAGGAGGACAAAAAGAGCACACACAGGCCTACTTCGCTGAGGCAGGTGATAAGTCCGCCTCTGATAGTCATTTATGGTAAAGCCAGCCTTCCTTTCTCATCATTATGAATTTCTGGAGCTCACACTTGTATACTTTCTGTGTATCAGAGGCTCATGGGAGAGAGAAAAAATTCATATGAAACATGTGACTTGACTTACTTCTTTATAACTCACCTATGCAGTTATATTAAATTCTCTAATTACAAGAGTCAGGAAAATTATTTTGTATTTTCCCAAGGTCCTGAGAAGCAATGAAGGTAAAATGTACAACCAGCATGATTCGAAACAGGCAGAAGTAACATACAATTTTGGTTCATTCTTACCATGATCTCACGCCTTTGGGAAGAAAAGGTTCTATAGTTTGAGAATGAAATTGTTCTCAAATGGTGCTATGGTTTGGGAACAGAAAACATTAAGAGTTTTTTGTCATTTAGAGAAAGAGAATTTAGGAGTCACTTTCTTGGGATCCTCTGGAAGGCCTTTGGAGAATTCAGATACAAGCTAAAATATGAGAATTCAGAATGCAGAAATGAACAAGTAAAACGAAAGGTACAAAGCAGAATGAAAACCCAAGTTGAAAATGAAGAAAAAAAAGAAAATGTATGTATTCTTGCTGTTTGAGGCCAAGCCCATTGTATCTGTTGTTTTGCAGAACCTTCCCAAAGAACAATTTGTTTCTATTAAAATGTCTCCAAAAATACAGTTAGAATCAATGAAGAATAAAAAGGTCTGTGTGTAGAAATCGTCTGGCATTTGGCTTCAGTTTAGTCACCTTCCATATGCCGCCTTCTACCAAAGATTTGGAAGCTTTTTAGACTAAAAATCATGTTCCTTCCTCCTTGCTTCTTTCCTGATTTAAGCACATGATGTCTCCCCTCTGCCAGCCTGAAAAAATCCTCCCAGAGGAGATGATCCCTTTGCCTTGAGGAGGAGCATAATGTTGCCTTCTCATTTCTACCGTGCAAAAAGCTGAATACACAGGAGCATATACTAACAGCAGAGTAATGCCACAAGCCTTGGAAGAATGGTTGTTTTGTGTGTAATTTATTCACCAAAAAGGTCAACTCCAGACACAACATCTGTTTTCCACCGTGATCCTGATTTCACCAAATAATTTTGCATGCTGCTGAAGTTTTCAGGAAAAAAAGACAAGATTAATTAGCTGTGTCAGGGGACTTTCAAAAATATTCTGAAATACTGTACAATTATGGGCACATAGCAAAATCATTCCGGATGAGATTCAGCTTGGTGTCTTACAGGAAGAAGCTTGGGAAGAGCTATCATGAGGTGAGAAAACAGCTAGCTGGAAGGAGAACCATTACGGGATAGGATGTATACAGTTAATAAGTTGGAGGATTAATCCTTCAGTAAGAGAAGGATATGAAGTTAGTTTATAGCCTAAAAATGTGTTAGTTAATATTTATAATGTGCATCCATCTTTCTCTGTTTCTTGGCTGTGTGCTTAGCATCGGTATTGGCTGGTCTCGTATCAAGTGAAAATGATTATATAAAGCCAAGTGATTAATGTCTGTTCGAGACAATTGGAAGGTTATTTTCGTCTTTCACAGTGCTGCTTTATGTACAACATATATACACAGTACATGAGGTACTCTACTAACAACACAGATAGATGTCTTATTGATCTCCTTCTGTTCCACTTCACTAACTATGCCTATTTTCAGTGAGGCATAGCACCAGGATAATCAAGTATGCATTTAATGTTAAGAGTGCACATAGCTATCCGGAGAAGCTAGGTCTAATGAATGCAAAGAAATAGCAGACTTCTAAAACTTACGGTGAAGAGAGGAAGAACAGGGGAAACAAAATAATGTTCTGAGGTAGTGAGGTTAAAATGATTTAAAGCACATTTGGAGACCTAAAAATAAGAGTTGTCATTCAAAATGGCAAATGCAAATTGTACTCCGAAATTAAAAGACATCTAGGCAGATTTTGAAAATGAGAGTTGTATGTTCTAAGCTGTATATATGCTCTTGAAAACACTCACCCAAACTGACAGATTTTATGCAATGCAAAAATAAAGCAAGAAGAGAGAATTATTAAGTAGAATGGTGAGAAGTAAAGGGCTTGTGTCTGTATACATTTTCAACATTTTTTTTTCTACTGGGACTTTCTATATAAAAATGTAACAACTTGGTAAATATTGAAAAACATAAATGCTTGAGCTGGCTGGAAAGACAAAAAAATGTGATTAGAATCTGATTAATTATTAAAAAACAACTTTAGTAATAGATTTTCCCTCTAGACATAGTTATAGTTGGTATAACACATATTGAGATAATTGAGAAAAGCATGTCTTTATGTACAAGAGTATACATATTATCCACATGGATTCAGTTAAACCCATAGCAACAGTCCATGTCTCAAAAATTAGGAAATAGTTGATGTGAGCAGTTCGAGGGCATACTTAATTTATACCCACTTGTGTTTTGGCAATATTTATTGCATGGCCATATTATTTTTTTTGTAGAAAATATCATAAGTGTGCAGTAATTTTACAGTAAGTTGAAATGTACAAAGGGGAATGAAACTAATTAAATGAGCAAAAGAATAAAATCAAAAGACAATGATGAACGCTTTACTCAGGAAGTGGACTCGTTCTAATATCTCACGATCAGCTGCTAGATTTAGTCTTTCCTTTATATTTTTCTTAACAATCCTGTGAAAAAGTAAAGGGAATATTAATTAAATTATTAATTAATTTCACAGTTCATACTGTATTGTGAAGTGCTAAGATAACAGTGTGAAGAGAAATAAATCCGTTAAACTGGACTCAATAAAATTAATGATAGTGAAATGAAATGCATTATAATCCATKATTTCCCTTACTATTATCACATCATGGAAGCCACTCATGTAAATGCACCTGAAGTATCCGACCAGTTGACAACATAACAGTTCCTGGGAAGCATTTTTACCCTTTTTTACAGAAGGGGTTCTTAAGACATGGAGCAGAGAGATGAATCGAGATTTCTGTGTTCCAGGTTAGCATCGGGAGCACAGAACTGTAGAGGGACACTTTTATTATAAATCTGAAGGAAAATGAAGACCTCCTTGATTGTAAGGGCATTTATCATATTTTTCATTTTCATTGTACTATGCCATAATCTTTAAGAAAGATGGTGGTCTTAAAATTACATCTGAAGTATGCCGTATGCTAGGATTTCAATGAATATAATGGTGGAGTAATTACATCTAATAGGATTGTGTTGGCCCTAAAGATAGTTAAGTGCAAGTCTAGCAGAATGAATTGTTCTGCTTAGGTGAGCTGAACTACATTGATGCTAAAAATAAATGCAGGTTGGGATGTTAAGAATGAATACTAGTTTCAAATTCTAAGTATTTGTCAAATATGATTCTATAAACATTTTAAGTGTTATGCCGCTTTGGATTACTTGTTTTAATTGCTTTTTTGCAGTGATGTTTATGTAGTTTTTCAGAGATGAGAAGATAATTAGTGAACACTGTTATGCAAAATGTAACAGGAACAAATTTATGCATAATCTTAATGTGAGAGCAATTTTTAAGTCTTGCAAAGACATTTTCTCATTAGTTCTTGACTACCCAACTTTAGAGTGCTAGGAGAGTTCCCCGAGTTAATTCTTCATTTCCTTCCACGTGTTACCATGATCTGAAAGCATTACAGTGAGCTCAAACCTGTCATTGTATTGGAGATCAGCATCTTTGTGACCCGTTTGTCCAGCTGTGGCAATGACCAACTGGGGTTTATACACCTCTGTGAACCTATCCAGCTTTTTTCAGAAGTGGACCAACCTGAAATTGCAAGTATTATTGTTTTAGGAGTAGTCAGTGTCTCAAAGTTCTAGTCCTGCAGCTACTCTGGTTCTCTCAGCTGGAGATGAGAATACCAGGCAGCTCTGTCTGGAAAAGCGTACGTGAGATCATGTTGTTTCCTGGACATCTATACCCATTAACAAATTTTGGAATTACTCTTACCTAAATCTCTAACTAGAGCTGGTAGCAATATTACATTTGTGAAATTATTTATTTTTGAAGATATTTCTATTTGGTGGGCATCATACGGAATGCATTTTTCAATTTGGGGCTATTTTTCATCAAGATTCATATATGCGCTTAAGAAAAGAATGGTTGATCTTTCTTGTTAGAGAAACAGAATTCATACTGACAAAAGCTATTTGAAATAATTTGAATAGTTGTAATTGAACAACTTAAATTTTGGGGAGTAAAAGGCAAAATTTATTCAGCATCTTCTTCATTATGACTCGGACAAAAGGGACCTACCAGTAGGATGTCAGCTTCGAGGCTGAGCAGTGTTACAGCACTGAGCAGGCATAAGTGAAGAGTTTCTACAGGAAGAAATTCAGCATTTTTGAGATTGGAAAACTGTTCACCTGCAATATAGTATTTTTCTGCTAGGATCCGTGCAGTGATAAGAGACATCTGGTCAAGGAAAAGAGTTGTGATCGATTACTCAAAATTCTTGTAATAGGACCTCAGAAAAGTGGTAAGAAACATGTGGGAAGGGAATTTAACTGTGTAGGATGTAAATATGTTTTAAAAGATTTTTTTGAAGCATTGAATTTGGCAAAGGAGTTAGTATAGTCTCACTGATACATAGAAAACACAGTTGTGTTTTCCTCCTAGAGCGCTATGAGGTGCCATTGTTGGATTACTGGAAGAGGAATTTCTTTAGTAGTGTGCATGTTTTGATAATAAGAAGCCATATTTACTCTAAAACTTAAGTTCTGATAAAGCCTCTCATAGAATAATGTATGATATTCAACACCAATTCAATGCTTCAAAGATTAAAATATGCTATTCTTTTAATTGATACGTATTTTGAACGTATCCAAGTATTGTATTGGTAGGCTCTATTGTTTATGATATGAATATGATAAAAAAGGAGCACTAGCTCTCGTAGCAAAAGTGGAATTGATTTCGCTCATTATTTTGAGTGTCAAAACAAAGGAGAAGGAAAAGAAGCAAGGTAAGCAGCAAGAAAATTAGAGATTTACCATCTTGTTCATGTTAATAGTTTAAACTATTTGGAGTAGAATTTTGACATAGATGGTTTATATGTTCAGACAGTAACTTTTCCATCATGAATGTCAGAATAATTACGTTTAAGGAAAAATAAATAAATGTGTTGTTCTTGTTTCTTGAGACTGACTTGTTTTGTTTTTCATTTTCAAAAGGTGCTGCTGCTCTGGGCTGGTTCATAATGATCCATTCTTCAATTGCTGGTAATATCCATGGATCAAGACCCTTTGGAAAACTGCAGTTTTTTTGCTGGGGATAATTAATGTAAGGGCATTGGCTGGTAAGAAAATTACTTAAGTGTAGCAAATTGATAAATACTGCACCTTTTTGCATCTGCTGTTTTTCTTTTGTCTTCATGCTAATGAGACTAATAGTGCTRTCTGTCTACATGAAAATGAGAAGGACTGTTCTCTAGTGTAAATAGGTACAAGATGCTATTGAAGATGCTTGTGGCCACGTGTTTCTCTATCGTCAACACCATTTGTATTTTTGGTTTTGTGGATTACAAGTTGATAGCAGCCTCTGTCAGGAACACTGTTCAAATCCCTTTGGTTTCATATAACTGTTGTCCATTTTGGGAAAAGCACTATTTTTCCTTTATTACAATTGAATTTCTCCAATGTCTCTGCTTTGAGGAATTGCATGAATCTAAACTGCCATAGTGAGTCTGACTGCAGAGGTACATATTTCAGTATAGCATCGGCTACGATGATCTTCATTGACTTATTTCACAGGATGTGCCAAAAAAAGTCCAGGAGGACTGTAGTTAATGGTTTAATGTATCGAAAGAGATATTTTCCCCTAAACCTTAGTGGTTGAACATTAGCTTGTATCTGCTTCAGAACAGCTGCTATTTCTTTCATACATACCCTACAGTAATTGAATATCCCTGCCATTTACTACATAAGTACCCACTCCTCCTTTAAATCCTGCAAGTTCGTACTGGCTGAGATAGCTTTCCTTTCCCATTTAACTCCCACCATTTTGCCATGCCAAATCCTTTATAYCCAAGAGTTTAAATTTTCCTGCCATAGCAACCAGGTATGGTTATTATGTGTTTTGTCAATACCTTAAATAGCGGGAGCTATTTGTGTCAAAGGCATTGACAGTCTTTGGTGAGTTTTACAGGAAAAAGCAGTGCTTAATCACAAAGCTATTATGAAAATTACTTTAAAGAATGTATTCTGCAAGATCCAGTGCCTTTGGTTCTCACAGAAGATCACCAAAATGTGCAAAATGTACTAACATATTGAGAATTGTGTATTTATGAAAATTACTAGATCTGAGAATTACTGAAGTAAACTGGTGTGAGGGGAGAATTTTTGTATTGAATCAAAATATGGTAAGTCAATATATGAAGGAAGAATGTACTAAACTGTATTATAAAATTACAATTCATACTATGCAGTAATGAAGCTGTAAGTAAAACTGCTCCAGTAGCAACTGTAATTATTCCATAAATTAAAGAAAAAAATGCTTGAGAGAGAATGCTTGTCAGGCACTTTACACAATCAGGCTACTTTAACTGCATTTTTCTTGTCAACTACACAGTCCATGGGTGGTAATGGTTTCTAGGCAGGCGCAGATTTTTTTTGAGATATGTGTGCTCTGCATTTTTTTAATGTGTTGTGTAAATACTCAATTTACTAGTTAGTTAATAATGATAAAAAGGGTGATTAAATAAAGGTGCTGGTTTGGTATAATTAGCACAGCTGTTCGTGGCTCCATTTCAGATACCAATAATGTTTATTTCATGACAAACGTATAAGACAGAATGGAGCTGTTGGGATTAGCTTGAGGATTCCGATCACAGGAACTGCCTCACCAGCAGTTTCTTGTCAGAAGTCAGCCAGAGGCCCTAAATAGCAAGGAACAGGCACCCTTCGCTCAGGCTGCCCATCAGCTAGGGGAGCAGCAATAGTTAAGACGCTGTTGTCAGAATTGTGCAAGCAGGAAGGAGGCATCCCTTAAACAAACAAACCAAATCATTGCAGCATCCAGAGATGCTTCTTACTTCTTAGGAACAACAAGCCTTTGTGTACATATTTGAGGGTGGGAGGTGACAAGTGAGGAGGATGAGTGATTCCACAACATTGTGAAAACATTGAGCATCAGCAGTAGGAAACAGGTTGGTCTCAGTCAGTCAGCTATTATCTGAAGGCTTGCGGGTTTTTTTCTTCTTTTTTTTTTTTTGTTTTTTTGTTTTGTCTGGGAGAAGTGGGTTAGTGTGTGATCGGAACCCCTAGCTTGAGTTTTGAAGCTTAACAGATTAGACTTGTCTAGTTGCAGTACCCTGCAGATAAAATACACATCATTCAGCCAGCCCACTCTCCAATAATTAGTACCTGAGCTTCATAAATATCTAATTTTATCAATGCTTCTGTGGCTATACATGGATGAAGTCATAAGCTACTCTGGGTGTAGACTATAAATGAACTGGTAATATTAACTGAATGTGACGTAAATCAGGGCTCTTTAGAGCTCATCAGTGAGCAGGAATCAATATTAAGGCAATTGTAAAATTTCAAATATTTTTTGCTCTGATAACTAAATTGATTACTTTGKGCTCTTCTGGGAGGAAGCCTAGCATAGCAGTTCTACTAGCACTGGAGTGGAAATCTGGATATCTGCTTTTCACCTTACTCTGCTATGAAATAGTGACAATACCAGTAACATATATTTGCTTGAAGCTTTCTCTATAAACACAGTCCTAGTGGGTTTAGATCCTTGCAGTTTAATTTCAGTTAATGTTCATCATTTACATGCACAGATAAATATATCCTGGAGATACATCTTACCTATAATAAATGAATAGAAATATTTATAGTTAATACTTTCGGGATTAGAATAACTCTGCTTTTTAATCCATATTTCTATCTCTCCCTTGTCCAGGTACCTGGAATTTTTCCCCATTCCAGTCAATGCAACAAGTCATTTCCTCTTTGAGAAAAGTGCCAATTATTTCTATTCTGAGAAAGCTCCCAAATGAGCACCTTTTCTGGCCCCCAAGGCCAAGATTATCACCATTCTCACTGATCCATCAGATCAGGCGTACTCCTGGTATCAGGTATAATGATGTAGCCTCTTGGTACTACCATTCATTGTAGTTTTTCTCCTATGTTAAAGAGTGCAGTGTGACACCTACCATGCTATATCTGGAACAGTCGCGTTTGTTAATGTCACCCACTGAATACATTTAGCATGGTTGTGGTACTGTTACGACACTCCAACAATGCATTAGGATTTAAAAGCAATTTTCCAGCAGCACCAGGGCGTGCTTGAGAATCCAGCAGCCCTGAAACACACCTTCCCTGAAGTGGTCACAGCGGGACTGCACATCCCAGTGGAGATACAGATCCTGCAGAAGGGATGTCTTGAGCCTGGGTGGTACAGTACTCGCATAGGAAGATGGTTATGTTGGCGTTCCCCACTTTCACTTGAGAAATAGAGAGTTAGATCCTACAAGTTTATTGAAGGTCCAGCTTTCCAAATTCACCATCTAGGCTGGGCTGCTCTTTTTCACATATAGATATAATTACCCACACATACAATAATTCACATTAAAAATTTGTGTCCATCTATTATACTTACTTCTAGTGCAGACTAGTGGCTTTGTATGAATGCTCAGGTCAACAACTGAGGCTTCTCCTTCTGTGCTTTCTGAAACCTGGTGACCTTCCTCTCCTTTTGGTGACTAAAAGAAGAAATAAAGGTCCCAAATAAATGGGTGTGCTGTCTTCCTGACATTAGACAGTATGTATGACCATAACTGATGATGGCTGTGGAAATTTAACTCCCAGACTGTGAAGGAGTCTGTCTCTCTCCACTCACTGTTGAAAAGCCTAATGAGACTAGCCTCCTAATTTAGGCAGCCATGTTAGATATCTAGGCTAGATAGAGCAAATACTCCTAATAATGGAATTTGAATATATGATAAAAAAAACAGTGACTAAAGAAACTGACATCAGAAGTAGTCTGGTGGTAAAACCTGCTCTTAGCAAGTCTAATCAATGCACACCACAGTTGGTATCCTGCACCACCTATGCTAGGGCTCCCAATATTTTTCATATCCAAGCGGCTGAAGTTATGGCAGCAATATTAGGAAAATATTACTGCAAAAAAATTCAAAGGCAAGGAAGGAGGGCATTGGGAAAAGAAAAACCTTGCTTGTGATGTTAGAGGCTTTATTATATTTAAGCAACAGCTGAAAGAACTTGCATTTTGTTGGGTTTTATTTTATTCCCCCATCTGTTCTAGCCTTTTCACTACATAATTTCTTTTTTCATTTTAAATTCAAGTTCTGATGATAATGGAGTTTTCTGAAAAGCTTTGGAGAAAACATATGTGTTGATGAAATGAGGAAACCTGTGAAAATAAAGGTTTCAAAAGTAGAAGTGTTTTTCAGTCAGAATGTTTAAAGAAATGCAGAAAAAAAAGACAATAAAATAATCCGAAAATAGAAAGACATCGTTATAAGGGCAATTCTGATTTCTTTAAGAAAATTCTTCAGACTTAGTGATTCCTCCTGAAAACAAGGAAAAACAGATTTTTCTATTCAAAGTAATTATATAATAGGGCAGATGAATATACATTCAAATCACTGTTATATACCACTTTTAAGACACAAAGACTTTCTCAATTAATTTGTTGAAATAGCCTGTCTTTTTTTCAGGACCTGACCCAAGCCTAATTAAAATCAAAGGTAGAACTCCAGTAGTTGATAAAATATGTTAATCTACTGATTTCTGTTAAAATGAGTATTGGGAAAAAGATTCCAGACAAAAGGACATGAACAAATTTCAGCTAAGAGGAAATTTTGGAACTTTGTGGTTCAGAAATGTCTGCATTCCAGCACTTCATTATTGCTGGCAATGTTTGCACAGCTTAGAGGTGTGAACCCCTATTTAAATGCATATTCCCTGAATAGTGGATTTTGAAAGTCTGTCAGAAAATCAACCCTCTTAACACAGCATTTAAATCTGTACTCAGCCTTCAATATTGCTGAAATCTCAGTGGGACTTAAACTTATGCTTAAATGCTGTCCTTAAGAGAAATTTTCCTGAGGAAGTAATTTTCTGAAACATGGCCTACAAATGCTCCAAAAAACAGCAAAGCATCTTTGTCTTCCCATTTCACGAACCTCAGATCAATTATAAAAATACCGATTTTTAAAAGTTCTGCAGAACGAGCTCTTTTTCTGTCACGCATGTGACATGCATGTCAGTCACATTTCTAGCCGGCAATTTGAAAACCAACCTGCAGAAGCAGCTGCCTTTGTCATAAATTTAACTTGACAGCTTCTCTACAGGGCTTTCAATTAGGATCTTTTAAAAAAAAAAAAAAAAGAAAAAAAAGAAAAAGAATGAAAGCGTCAGTCCAAATACGATGAGCGAATGCTATTTTACGGGAGACCTACACATACTGCTTTTTGTTCAGACTCCATGACAATGAGGAACCTGCAATGCCAAGAGTTGGATAAAAAGCACTTAAAAAAAMCTCATTACAGTGACGTAAAAATACCTTCTTTTGCCGTTTGAGGGGATGCGTGCATTGGATGCTGGGCGGCACCTGAGGCCTGGTGGGCTGGGAGAGCTGAGGGACGAGGACAGGAGGTAGTGGAGTGGACTCAAATAATCCCATCTCTTAAAACTTCGTACACTCAATGGAGGAAATTTAAAAAAACCCCTCCTCTAATTTCAACGTTGGTTGCTGAAAGCTTTGATTGTGACGTGGCGGGAGCTCATGTGCCTGGAAAGAGGCAAAAACCTCAGGCACGGTAAAAGCTTTCTGCGCCTCAAGTGCAAACTGCTAAGCGGTGTTGATACGATAATTTGATCAGCTTGTCGTAGCTGCAGTCCCTGGCAGCTCTCCTCCTGCGGCTGCCTCCCAGGAAAACCCTGGCTGGTTTTTAAGTCACAAGTGATCATGTCTGAGCCTGTGTCAGGATTGCCACCACCRCCTCTATCAGTTGTGGTAAATGTTATCTTCCGGGCTCCAGAACGGAAAGTTTTCTTGTGAAGTATGGAGAGAAAATTTATAATTCAGTTTCTAGCTCGAAAAGTGGTAAAACTCTCTTTGAGCAGTCATTAAATGTAAATTGATTCAACAATTTCTGCCCGAATCTTCAGCGAGCCTTAAACAACGCGCTCAGTAGGTGTGAACGGGGATGCGGAGCCCCTCTGTCTGAATGAATGGAGGGCCGGTTTCTGAAATCACATTGACTTTATATTYGTCACCGAAACATATCACTGGAAAACCGATAAAAACGCTTAGGATAGGCACAAGGGGTGAATGTACAAAGGAGACCAGGCCAAATAACATCCCACACACACACTCTTTGGATATGTACCAYACCGGCATTCCTCATCCACTGCCTCTCTCTTTCTCTTCTATTAAAGCTGTAACTGTGGCAGCTTAACCAGGTATGTGCTAAATTTCTTAAAGATATCCTTTTCTTTTTACAGCTATTAATTATAGATGGGCAGCAACTGAGAAACGATGCAATTATAGAAATGGATGAAGTTCAAAAGTTTGTTGGAATTTCTCTGCGTTGTAATTATTCTGATGTCTTCATGTGATTTATACGATGATTATTTTGCAGAAAAAAGATTTGTATGAAAATGTTCTCAGACACCATTCAGCATGGGACATGCTGAGGGGGGCTGAAGCTGATGGTAGCTTACAGCCATCAGACCCTTATGAYGGGTGTTCGGAAACTCTCAACAACCATTCCTCTGAGCGCAGGGTTTTTTCTAATTCATGAATTCTGAACTTCAGGCCCTTCCTGGGTAGCTAGAAAAYGTCTGAGACTGTTAATTGCCAAATTGTCTTGCAGCACTAAATCTCCAGCAAACAACCAGTGTAAACTAAAATGTAAAAAGAGCCAGACTAAGAAACAACATTCTCCTTTTGAAAATATCAAGAGACTTTTTTTTTTTTTTTTAGAATCCATGTTAATTCTTTAAACTAGCTCTTTCCAGTTAATATTTACATTTCAAGAAAGGAAGRTTTTAAATTAAGCTTTAGTTTCAAAATTCTTGCTCAGCTCTTAGTATCTCACTATTTTGAAAATAATGGTACCTGCTGAGAGCCAGTAGTTATGAGCCACCATCTTTTGTGGCAAGACTGAGAATCAGAGGCTGGAAGAATATGGGAAATGTCATTCACTTTTCAAAATAATTGGTATATGGGTATAGTTCTGAGAACATTGTAAGAATGTAGAAAAAAGGAGAGATCATTTTCCCCCAAAGGCTCACGGAGTGAAATCTTAACGCTTTTGGAACTGATACCAAAATTAATGTTAAATACAGTGGGGCCAGCAGAATAGTCGGCAAAAAGAGACAAACACAGGTAAGTAGTCTTATTTTAATTAACTAGAAATCTGTCAAAGAATTCAAGCATCAAGGACGACTTTTAAAAGTAATAAGGCACCTCATTTTGTGACTCTGCACATCTTTCAGGTTCAAAACCCACTGGTTTCATGTCCTCAGGAGCATCTTTGTGGACTTTTTAATGCAGTTGAARGGAAAAAAAATCAACAAAAACATTCATGATTATTTTCTTTTGCTGTTGCATTTCATGACTTTGTGTTAGATATCTGTATAAAAGACATTTTTAGCTGAACCATATATTCAGCTCAGTGATGCTTTTCTGTTTGTAAAACTCTTGAAAAAGTCTCAAGTAGCAGAGCTGAGATTTTCTGAGTTACAGAATTTCAAAGATTAGCTTGTTGATACGCAGAACTTCGTTGCATTTTCTGAAAATGAAAGAAAAGGAGAAATTAGGGTCGTAGTTCTGGATCTTGTTAACAAAGCCATCAGATAAAACAGATGTAAAACTGTCTGTAGGACAGGAACCAACTTCTGTAGCCCTCCAGTATACCAGTCCCCTGAGGTCTGCCATTTCTCAAAAATTGGGTTTGACATTTTGATGCTGTGAATAAGTTAAGTTCTAGAAAAGAGGGGGAAAAAAAAAGAGGGGGTTGAAAAGTAAAGAGATGGAAGGAGGAGTTACTAAGTTGCTTGTAAGGTAGTTCACAGGTACCTGCAGGAGGTGAGAAGGTGGTTTCTAAAAGCGTGAGGGGAGGACAGAGAGCCCTGGGTAGATGCGCTGAGCTGGCACGGCAGAGGAAGAAAGAAAATTTTCCTGACAGAGTTWTTATGGAAATATATTTATTAGCTCTTCCCTGCTAGACACATGTAAGGTCTACTTTGCCCAACCACCCCAGCCATGCTTTTCCATTCTGATGAACTTTAGGCCTTAAGCCAAGTTAAGAGTGCCTTAAAAAGCTCCCTTGAGTTGCTGCTCTCTGGCACAAAGCCGATTACAAACTCTGCTCAACAGTTTTGACACCCTTGTACTGAGCCAGCGTGTGTCTGAAGGCAGCAGGAAGAAACGGCTCCGTAAGCCTTTCCCACTGTCACTCCCGAGTGAGTTTGTCASGTCCAGGGGTGGAACCGCCCTTCCATTAGTAACATGCCGGCACTCAAAGGGGTGCTTCACACAGTCTGTAACTCAGCACAATGGAAGCATATTTCATACTTTTAGAAAGTGCTGTTACCTGCTTTAGCGTTAAYGCCTCAGTCTGTCTTTGCTGTGTCAGTATTGACTTGCTTCTCGTTAAAAACGAATAAATAAAGGGCAGTGCGTGCCCACAGGTGTCTCCTTCTCCCTAAGTTTSACAAGATGAAAACTTACAGCTGGGCCATATGATTTCACTAATAGTACTGTAATTGCGTTCTCTCTGATTCCAAGATCTAAAAAGAAAAATGAGGCATGAGAAAGAACCAACTGATGAAGCCTGATGTTCACTAAACAGTGCTTTGTTAAACCAGACATCAGTATTTACTGGGCATCTATCTGAAARGTAAAGGTGAGAGAGCACAGTAACACTACTATCAGGTTGCCAGTTTGGATTCAGTTAACTTGTGTTAAAGTTTTCTTGCTGTTCCACACCTCATCTTCCCTGAAATTATCATCACCCCTTCCCTGAAATCACCAGCCTCTCAGAGATGTCAGTGTAGCTGCATGTGTAGTCTCTCCATAAGCCAGTTCTGCCGAACTGAGCTGTTAGTTAACCCCTATTACTAGAAGTGTTTTAGCTGTTGGATTCATTTAGGCAGAACTGGGTTAGAAGCAATTAACGCATGCCATTACTTGACAGTTTGGAGAAGCCTGTAACCTCCAGTAGTGATGAAATGGGCTATGGGACCACATGGGCAAGTTGCATTCGTAAATACTGAGAAAGTAATATAATTATTATACCTGAAAGACTGACAGTGTTGCTGTTCTACCTGCTACTTCTTAGACGTGGCAGAATCAGACTTGCAGTTACGCTCATAATTTTCTGTTGCATTAAGAAAGTAATCTTCTATCAAGAAGGGGTGTTGTGTAACTCTGGAGCAGTCAGTGGCTAAAACCTCGGCAGGTTACCTTTTTGCTCATTAGGTAGAGAAAACAGTGGTCATAAGTGTTTTACTAAACAGTAAAAGTAAGGGAGTCAAACAGAACTAAGATGAGGTGAGCTACAAAAGGTTACAGCATCTTAAATTGTGTGAAACTTTCATTGAGTATGTGAGAGAGAATGAGATTGGAAGAGACATCATAAGCCATGCATTTTTCCCCATTTTTAATAACCTATTGATATGTGAACYAAAAGGTGTCCATATTTTTATGTATGACATTATTTTCAAATTTGACCATGAGAAGGGGTTTTGGTGTCAGCTGCTAGAAGAAGAAAAGACTTAAGTGCACAAAAGAGTTTGAAAACCAGAAATGTGTGTCCATGAACCAGGAGGTAACCTTTAAAAAACTACAGAAGTTTTAAACTTCAGTATTTAGGGCACTGCAGTATTAATGCAGCCAGAGGATAGTATTATAAATGCAAATACTATCTAGTATAGGATAGTAAAGTCTAGAAAAAGTCTAAATTTATTTTAAAAATAAACCTGATTTTTCAGTGCAGAATTGTATTTGCGCTTTTAACTTGATGAACTCTTTATGAACAGTTACATGAAGGTGAATATTTTTCCTAATTACACTATATTTTTTCATTTTCTCAGTCCAGATCCTTTTTGTCAAGCTTTCACTGGGCTGTCCAACCTGTGTGGCTGCACAAATTGGGGCAACTTCTCCCATCCTGAGACAGGAGCTATAGAAGGTGAGATAGCATTGAACATGGAAAGGAAATGAAGTGCTCCTGTCACATGGGAGACTTTCATACAGCCTAAAAGATAAATATAAAACAAAAAACTAATTCATTAGGTGCAGACACTTGGAAGCATATTAGCATTTTCATGTTTACTTAGACTCATGAGTAATTAGTTTAGTTGCTGTAAACTTCTCCCAAGGGAATAAATTACTGAAAAAAATCCCTTCCCAAATACTGTATTTAGTGAGGTAAACCAGCAGATCTTAAAAGAACCGCAGCAATCCAGAAGAAATGGCACATTCTCATGTAAAGCATTATCCCATTTTTTCCCACCAGGAAAATGGTTCTGAAACAGGAAGAAAAGGAATATAACTCCAAGAAAAAGAGGCTGCTTCTGACATTTTAAATCAGTATTTAAGCATGGAGGTGGTAGGACATTGGCTTGCCTCTGAAGGTGGCTAAAGGACATATGAAAACCAGGCAAAGATACTAATTTTGCATTACAGTTTCTTCTAAGCAACATAATCCCATGTATGTCCCACTGACAATATGCACTGTCTTGTGTATGTCCAGATTGATTAAAATGTAATTCTGGGCATCAAGTATGGTGCATTACAGAAGGGTAAGAATAGTGAAAGATCCGATCCTGGGGATCTTTTTGAAAAATTGTGTTTCTGGCTGATAATTCTGCCTTGAAGAATGAAAAAAAAAAATGTTCTAAAAGTTATACACACACACCCCACCCCCTCCCCCCCCCCCATTTTAAGAAAAGCAATTAAACACAAACCTAGTCTAGGACTTACTGAGCGGAGCGCCTGACCACGTGTTTAAGACCCGGTGACAAGAGCAGCATTTCAGCACGTGTGTTGAAGTGTATATGCTTTGGTGGGTACAAGAACTGTTTCTTGAGCTGACAGCAGTGGCAGGAGAAAGGAAAAAAAACCTGCCCCCCACCTTGGGAGGGCTGCGTTTCTTTGTTCTTCTGTGTATTACATTTTGTAGTTGTGTCCGAGTTCTATGAACAGATGTGTTTTTATAAACCTAAATAAACAACCCAGAGAGCACATAAACACCTGGGATGGCTAGCAAACGGGTGGTCATCTGTTTGAGCCTTCAATTGCATTTTCTCTATAATTAGTTATCTAATTGCTTGTCCAGAGTTGTGGCTAATGTATTTAAACATTTAATTAATTCTACTTTAAAAAAAAAAAAATCAAACAACCGTTTTCAGTTGTTTGTCCTTTTTTCTTCATTTGTGGAATGTCAAACTATCACACTACTGAACTATTACGAGTTTTATTTATGGACTACATTATGACTTCATTCTGGATATGTCCGTAGAAGGACATATGATACCTAATTATTTCTCAGGCTAAATAAGGAAATAACGAGTATCAGTTGCAACTAGGTTAAGCATTGTGGCCAGTGGTAGGCAGGGCAGGAATACCTCAAGAGTAACTCCAAGGCTGGGGAGAGAGCTGGGACATAGTAGCTAGCCATGATTTTTATTCTGGTTTTTTTTGTTGTTTTTTTGTTTTTTGTTTTTTAATTAAGAAATGGGCCCCATTGACTTGTAACAGTATGTTCAACTTTCTGAAAGCTGAATTTGGAGAGGGAGCTTAGACTTACTGGTTTTGTGAGACACTTGGCAAACTTCTGGTAGTGGGTAAGATTTTAATATTCACCTGTGAGAGAATTCTGATACTACGAGGTGCCCAAAGAACCTTGCAAATGTGCCTTTTTCCCCTTTGTGTGGTGTAGATGATGGTGTTCACAGCGTTAGTAAGACTGGGACCATGGGACAGGGCAGTTGCATGTTGCCTGATCCCCAGATGCACACCCTTGTGTTTCTGAAGCCATGGCTGCTCGGGGCTTTGGCTGAACTGCTGTTCTTCCTCTTCTCAAATCGTCTTCTCTCATCCATGTTTAAAGCTCTATTTGTGCTTTCATTTTTGCTCAACTCCAGGGTCCCTGTGGACATGCCCTTTCTCCCTTCCTCCCCATGCCAGAATGTGGATATCCCTCACTGCCCATTCTTCCCACGTTTCCTCTTATTTCCTCTTTTGTCAGGGATCTGTGAAGCCGCCACAAATCCGACCTTTCCTTCCCTTTGTCTAGGATATGTCATCCTGTGGCCAGCACTTTTAACTCCACGGTGACAGAGAAGAGAGACCGGGCAAGCTGCTGCTCTGTTATTCAAGCTGCACAGTAAAATCAAAGGCACGTAGAAAAGCATCACTAACGATTTTTACAAGTCTGTCCAATATTAATGTAACTTGAAAAGAACTGCAATTTTGCTTTGAAGACCACTTCGAATGTTGATCAGTATTTCTAGAATTAACTGAACTTTGGGGAAAACTCACAGGGTTTACAGATTTTGGTTTTGTCTTTAAAATGGTAAGCCACATTCAATCTGTGTTATAGTCACTGGAGAGTCTGAGTGAAAAACAAAGACTGAGGAGGGCACCTCATAATAATTAAGAAATACTCCCAGCTGCTGAATGATTTTCAGGACAAATGGCAGGGAACTGATACGTCYGTGACACTGCGAGGTCAAGTGTACCCTCCCAAGCCCATCTGGCAGTAAGTAGTATTAAGAACACTTGTTACTGTGTTCAATGTAAAACATGAAAAACTCATGTATTCTGGGAATAGGACTACTCAGGTTGCAGACTGAAGATCTTAGGGCATAAAAAGTATTGGATTAGATACTATTCTCTGCTTTAGTCTAACACATAAATGCTTTATTGTGGTCAAACTCAACTCTTGGATTCAGGGTCAGTATCAAACAAATCAAACTCAGAGATACCAAACAAAAGCAAAAAGAAACCTCATCCAAAAAACTCACTGACTAGATAGATGGAGTTTCATAGGGCACCTCTGCATGGACCAGTGCAATGCTGTGCCAAGAAATCGGCTCAGGTCCAGAAAGCAGCCGCAACCCCCTTGGCATCTGCAGGGGCTGTGCAGTGCCATGGCCAGCGCTCCTTCTGCAGGCGCTGAAGAGATGCTGCTCCCTGTTCAGCCACATCGTGTACCCACAGCGTGCGTGGGTTAAGGAGATGGGTAAAGGAAAGAAAGCCAAAACAAAGTCTTAAGCCGCAAATAATGAAACGTACAAAATGTTGGGATTAGGAAAAAAATGAAGTCCAAGTAAAACTGGCAGGACTAACTCACTGAACTATTAAAACTGGGGACTAGAACACTGTCCAGTTAATTCCTTCTGGTAGACCTATCAAAATCAAAAACACTTTATCGTCAGTTCATTGTCTGTTAAGTTTGTAACTGTAGTGACACAATAAGGAGGAACAGTGGTGTGTTGCAGAGCTTAGCAGGTGTATCAAAGGACCAGTACTCACAGACTGTGAACCTGGTAATTACAGTATAATTAATTTTTCATAGGTTTAAAATATGATATCTATATAAAATGTAAATTTACCTTTATTCTTAACCATTAGTTAATTAGTATAGCCCCACTTTGAGAAGGATATGAACAAGTTACGAGGGAAATGACTTGTCTAACTTGTATTTCTCTGGCCTAAATCTTATAGTTGTATCTAATATTAGAAATAATGAAATACAGAAGTCTGCTTTTCAGAAAACTATCAGAGAAAATGAAAAAAGTGAACATGCAAGTCAGCAGACAAAAGGGGCAGGCTGTAAACACAGCAGAAGGAAATACGTCTGAGCAAGAAGATGGGCTCAGTGACTGAGGTAGGCTACAAGATCATTGGTGATGATGAGAATTAGATCATTTGGGAAGAGCTATAGAAATTCTGCAGTAGGCAATTACAGATTCACCTTTCAAGAGGATGAATTCCTTTCAAATCCTTGTTACCCAGAGACTCCAGATCTGTAATATGAGATTTTATATTCTTTCTAAAGCTCTTCAATGATAGTTAAGAGTTAACTCTGAAGGCTCTTGCTATCTACAGAGAGATCCCATTCATCCTTGAAGCCTGCTGAACCATTAGCTTCAGTAATATGTTGCAGTAGTTAGATGAAAACTGCCTTAAGAATAGAAACAAAAAGGAGAACCTTTAGGAACTTAAAAAACTCGGGATTGATTTTGGTATGTACTTAACTCACAATGACACTGGCAAATAACATTTCATTAGAGAAAATATAACTAGGTCTCAGCACCCCCCCAAAAAAAAAAAAAAACCAAACCACCCTTGCAGTGATTTCTATGGAATTTAGATCAGGAATAAAAAGAGGAAACAACAGAATAAGATGGCTAAAAAAGGATACTGGCTTTCCAAACTCTGAAATAGCTCCCAGCTAACTGGTGAGATGATAACAAAGATGCTACACAGTAGCTTCAGTGGTGTGGAAAAGACAGAGAGCTAGATTAATTTGCCCAAACCCAGGCATCCAGCATCAGGGACGATGGTCTGCAGTACATCAGCGGGCTGCTGCCAGGGGACAATGGACCCACACCATGGGTACCAGCCCCAGGTACCCTCAGGGGCTGTGTCCATGTGGAGCTGGTGGCCACCTCCTGTTCCTGGTGGAGCCGGAAGCCGCTCAGAACAAGAGATGAACCCAGATAATTTCCTCTGGTTATCTATATATCGGACTAATGATCAGTATTAGGTGATATTAAAGAAGCAGTTTCACTGCAGTAAGCGGCTGTGATTCCCATAGGTAAAACACTGAATATTCTGCAGAAATTTCTGCACTTGATTATTTCAAGCTGTTTACACAGTTAGGTGCAAAATCAAATACAAGAAGTTGATTCTGTACTGAACTATTTACCTGAAGCCATTTGGTGATGATCGCTAATACTCATTACTCAAGGTAAAGCTCATTGCATTGCTTTATTTCTGTCGTCATAATGAAATACTGCTTTGCTTCAGATCTGAAGTGTGGCATAAGCTTACCTTCTTTCTGACAGATGTTCTTCTGGATGTAACTGCTTCTTTATGCCATTCACCACTGAGCTATATGTATTATTTTTTCTGTCTCTTTTTTTTTTTCCCTCTTTTTTTTTCTAGTTTAATTAATATGATCACCTGGCTTATCAGAAATGACCTGTGCAATACACATGGATCACCTTTTTCAGTTGGTAAGCTTATATTATGTAGCAGCTTAAGGCATTGTGCAACAGCCCACAGTATTAAAATAGGGCTGGCAATTTTCAGGGTATTAATCTGCTGGCATAATAAAATAAATCAGAAAAGATTTGATAGGGTAAAACTTTGTTCTTTCATCCCATTTCCAGCTGTTAGGATTTCAAAATGCTTTTGGCTATGGCTGCTTTCAGTGCTGGCTGCTTTCAGTGCTGGCTCTCCAGGCATCCTTATTCCAGTCTCTTAGGTGGAGAAGCCAAAGGAGTGGAGAGGGGAATTGTCTGAAGCCATTGAAAAAAGTCTGTCAAAACAGCGCAGGATTTTGTGATCTTAATGGTGAAAGATCTCACCTGACTTAAAGGCAACTGTCTGGGGACTGGCAAGSGGGGCCAGAGAGACAGGACAAGTGCGTAGATGTAGGTTGTAGGTACGTGGGTGTTTAATTGACGAAAAGCTGCAATTCTGTGGCCAGAGTCCTGTGAAGACACATTTTGTGTATCTAAAGCTCGTAATGGTTCCAAAAATCTTTAAACTATTTAATTAAAGAAGAAGCTATAGCTTTAGAAAACCGAGATTTTTTTCTACAGTTGCAACTTCCAGAGGTTTAAGTGGAGAACATGGGGAGGGGTGGGGGGGCAACGAGAGAAGTTAGCCATGACTTAAGTACTCGTTACTTTGAAGATGCAGTTCCCGCTTTGTGTCTGCCTAACGCAATTCACAGTGGGAAGACAGACGTTTTGCCTGCACCACGACAGCTTTTGAAAAGGCAGATACCTTGGGCTGTCTTGTGTTATTTTTATTTTATAATTAATCATTAACTGATGCCCTTTATAAAATAAAAATCAGGCACAGCAGCTGGGTTATTTGCCTTTGAAAAGCTGTTACTATGCACACAGCATGCCTTTCTTCTTGTCACTAATAATATCACAAAGATGTAAGGAGGGGAAACGCTACACTGACATCATGTCATGTCCAGTACAAATGAAAGTGCCATAAACATTCGAAAAACATATGAATAGGAACAGCTTCATTGACAAATGCTTCCACTGGGCCATCATGAAGGATGATATGGAATGCGTGGTTAGTACGCACAGATAGAGGCTCAGGAAATATTTCGATAGAACTGTCAAGCTATTTTTTAAATTTGTTTCTCTTTGCAAGTCACCTATTTACCTCCACGGTTTTCCTATTTTTGTTCCTCAAAGGGCAATTTTGTACCTCAAAGAGGTAGAACTCCTTAGTGGATATAATTCTGCAGCAAGACCTGAGCCCCTAACAGCATCTGTCCCAATAATGTCAGTGCCCACTTTGGCCCAGTAAATGTATATGAAACCATAACGCGCCTGAGAGTCAATGTAAATTCTGCCTTAATTAACTATGCTGACCCTGTGAGAAACATTAGCATATAAAACGTGTGGGAGAGGCACCGATTTGAAAACCACACCATATAATAAAATACAAGCTCCCACTGAAGTCAGACCGAAGTCCTTTAAGTTCAGTAAGCTGTCCCCAAAGGTGGCTGGGAGTGGGTGCTTAATGGAAGAGAAACTGAAAATTGGTGTAGTCATCCTCCAGCACCCTTCCAGATCTCACTGGTAACATTTTGAAGCCTGGAAATGAATTCAGGATTTCAGCAGCAATTTGAACATATATTACAACTGATTCAGAGAGGCCAAGTGAATGTATGGGTAACTAGGTGCACACACATATATATATGTATACTTGTGTGCAGGGGTATATTTAAATACACGAGAAGCATTCTAAAGAGAAAAGGAAAGTGAGCATGAAGGAAAAGCAAGCATATGTGCACATGGCTAATTCAAGGCTTCACAACAGTGTGAGAAATGGCAATGGTATCACCCCAATAATCCTTTGGGATTCGGTTTTATGCTGCTGGTGACAGCAGCAGAGCACTGAGTTATCAGCAAGAATTCAGGTGTGGCAGTCAAAGGTTGGTAGCATCCTGGGGGTTGATGGGAGCCAGTGTAGTCAAGGAAGTTTTAAAGTCTTTTGAGCAGAATAAAAAGTTTGCAATGGGGTCAATGGATTTGGGAGCCTGCATAAAGGAGAAGGTGAGTGGGATGTTGAGGACAAGGTCCTATGAGAAGCTTTAGGAGTCACTCCTTCCCTAGGAGCTTTTTCTGTTTTTCGCAAATCGATGTGGGATGGACACCTACCACCCTCCCAGCTGCCTTCTTCCATGACGAACAACCACCACCCTCAGTCCCTGGCAGAGATGACCTCCCTCTCCTCCTGGAGGCCTCACCTGCCTTCTTGCTCTGTGCCTGCCGCTCGGGGGGGACACGAAGAAGGGGCTGAGGAACCACAGAGTGGGATTTTGAGACCCTGCTTCACCATGTGTTGGGAAGATACCTGTGTCCTCCTTGCTTGCCTGATCCTCGGTGCATTCTAACTTGCTCTTCTCAACTGTTTCTTTCAGATATGTGTGACACACAAAAAATCCTAGAAGTGTGTAATATATTTAATTATAAAATAGCCTAGTCTATCTCTCTGGATACTTTTTATATTGTTAAATAAGATTAAAGTGTGATTGATGATCTCCAGATCCAAATCTGGATTTCTAAACTATCCAACTGCATCTACAGCCCTGTTGTAAGAGCACCCTGTCATCAAATGCCACATCTTTTCAAGGCAGCTCACATATTTCTAAAGCTCTCCTTAGTAATTAAATGACTTTATCACTATTATAACAAATGTCACTCATAATGTTAATGAAAACATTAGGCTAGTGTTTCAACTAAAGCTTAGCAGAGGATGTTAGTATATTTCGGATTCTCTGTTCTAAAATTTTTGCCTTTTTTTTTAATGGGAAACCTAATTTGAATATAGAATATGCAGGTTTTAAAAAGTTGCTTAGCATTTGAATGTTTCTTTTTTTTTCCCTGCGGTGGCCTTTTCAGATCTTTTCTTAACACATTTAATACAAAAGTCAGTCATCAAGAGTAATACATAAAAAAGATGGATGAAGAGATGTAGAACATTAATATATGTTGGTGGTGGTAAACTTGACAGCTGTCAGCTTTGCCTGTGTGCATTTATCTCGTACTCTGTATTATTTATTCATCTGAAACACACTTGAAAATGAAGCAGATGAAAGGTGATGTAAGGTAAATTAAGCCTGTTTAGGGCAACTAGAGATCAGAACTGGATAAAATACTTGCACGAGCAGAGCACCTGGGTATTGGTGGCTGCTTCCATACATTAAGTGTTTCACTTAAAAACATGACTCAAATTATTCAAGAGTAGCTAGCATCTCTAGCTGCAAAGCATCTTTAGTTTATTCTTCTGAGTGTGCACATAATAAATATTTTATGTTTTAAACTCTGAGTCTTCAAATGATTGAAGGCGGCAAAAGGAGAAAAAAAGAAAGCAAGCGAAGAAGCAGCAATCTAAAGAGAAAGATGGGTGCATCCAAGATACATTTATTGCAGGATTCACCTTGTAAAGAAACACCACACCCACATAAAGAGAATGGGAAAATACAGCGCAGGTGAGGATACTTAGGCTAAGCAGCTGTGTCGTGGTACAAACAGGCCAAATGGTGCTTAAGCATTCCTGCATATCTATTTATGCTGAGCTAGATCACAAAGTAAAACTAGTAGAGTTTCAAATTTTCTCATCTTGTGTTTGAATTGTATTTGATTTCATGTAGCTTAGCTCAAGGCAATGGAATTGTTTGGGGTATCCATATTTTTCAGCTGCTGGTGGGTGTTGAGCTGGTATATTGCCATTGCTGCTAGATGTTGCATGAAGGATGGTGGGTTGACCTCTATCTGCATAGCTTTATGCTGTGAAGTGTTCTTACCACTATGATTTGCATTCCCCTTGCTCAATTTTATCCCTGTTAAATGGTAGTAAATGGCCTGGGAAACCTGGGTAGAGTTGTTTTAATCATAACAACCAAGGACTCTGGCTTGAAAAAATCAACATTAAATGCTTCGAGCTGGATTTCTTTTTAAATGGCCGGTTAACTAATCCAATTAAGGGCTCCTGTACTTATTATTTTGCTGGTTTATTTGTGTGGGCAGTAGGATTTCAGGTACTATACAGCATACCAGTGATGTGAGTTTGATTTGTTCTCATCTTTTCTGTCCCCTCCTACCATGTTAGGACGTAGCTGCTCTTCACAGAGCAGTGCTGTCTTAGAAATACATCTGCAAGCTAGAAGCTAATCAGTAACTCTACAGACTCTGAATGGCTGATTTAATTATAGATCTGGTTAGGTCAATGACTATATTGAGTATTCACAAAACTCAAAACGTAAACCAGCTTTTTTATTTGAGTGCTTGGGTTTTTCCTTACAAAAAATCAAGGAAGCCTTTGCTGAGATGACTACAGGTAATAATGGCATTTTTTCAACCCAGAAGTCTATGGTTAGAGCTCTCTGTCAGGATGTGGGTGCACCAGTGTATCTTTTTTCCTCGGCATTTTGCACATAACACCTTTGGAGCTGGGGAGCCCTGTCAGCAATAAGTTGATTAGTTTTAAAAGGGTTGTTTCTCTCCGTTTTTGATGAGTCCACCCCAGGTTACATAAAATATGTGAATATTTATTAGAACAGTGAGAATGAATGACTCTGTAGTCAGAGGGATCTACTGAGACAAGGGAAAGATCTGGATTCCAGTTGCTACTTCCATTAATACTTAACCATATTATACAGTAGAAAAGATTGACACATTTCTTTCAGCCGAGTTATTAGAGACTATATTACTACCATGTTGTCCCTCCCTCTCATCACTGGGTATGTTAACAGAGCTACACTGCTTTTATTTTCAGTGATTGCTCACAAGGAGCAGGCTTGGCTATCTTTGAACACTTGATTTACACATCCAAAGAGGCACTTCAGTAACTATGTCTAGCTGACAAATGTTGTTTCTTGAAACTGGGGACTCACTGGACAAAGCAGGTTTGGAAAATCTGAGCAAGGGAATTATGTGCTGACATTGATTTCATTCACAGACACAAGCCTTGTACTGACTGTATCCTCCTTGGAGTCCAGGAACTTACTGGACTTAATGAACTTTCATTAAGTAAATATTTTTCAGGTCTTTTTCAGGATGGAATTGTTTCTGCTTTTCAATTTTAAAGATGGCAAAATTCTGCAGACAGTTCTGTAAAAGAAAAATATATTTTGTCATAAGCTAAATTTGTTTTGCTGTATCACCTACTCACATCTCTTCTTACCTCCTTGAAATATGGACAGAAATTCAGGTATTCAAAGCATGTAGCATAAGTACTGCAGTCTCGGGTTGCATGAAGATTCTTAGTATCATTTACCACATTTCCATAACTCACATGTTTTTATGAAATTTGAAATGAGACATTCTTTCAAAATAACTTCTATTTGTATCCTTTTTTATATAATAAATATATCTGGAGAGCTGTGCTCCTTGTTCAATTGAAGAATTACATTACTTCGATGCCTATAATTTAGTTTCTAAATGGTGTCAAGATTTGTTAGCGTGCTCTTAAAGTAGCCATTTCATAGTGTGAAAAGGCTTTTCCTGTCCTTTCAGGTTACTATGTGACTGATGTTGTTTTAATTTGTGTTTGGTATTAGTCATGTGATTTTCTTTTTGGTTGGAATTGCCACAAACAGCTTGAACCTTTCAGACTGCCTAAATTATTGGTTAATAAAAACTAAATTTAGCAATACCTAATAGTAAAAAAACCTGTGACTTTAAATACCTGTGTTATACAGGCATATTTAAAGAAATCTAAGTTTATTTAGTTCAAGTTTTTGTTCTATAATCTGAATAAATGTATCCAATAACTGTGACCTGTTAAGTAGTACCATTCTGTGGTACTACTTGAACTACTCTTGCTTCATCTGTATTGTAGGTGCATGAATATGAAAAAACAAAAGACATTAATTAAGTGGCCTTTGAAACAAAATACAGCTCAAGCTGGTACTCAGATTTTGTGTCTAGAGCTGGTTTTCCTTTTAAAATATTTAGTTTGTAAAGCCTAACATGTCTTTCATGTAGCTCAGTCTCACTAGTGGTGCTCAAGGGTCAAAAATGGAAGACAGTCTTCTAAAACATGCAAACCTAGCTTTCCCAGCAATGCATTCATCCAGTCTGGACAGAGAATATGCTCCCCTCCAAATTAGCAGTCGTATTCAAATTTCATCTTGTGCATTTTCTTTTTGCCGGTGGAGTTGCTGGGTGGCACCCTGTGGTCGCTTGCTGGGCTGGTGGCAGATACTCGCTCGGGGTTACTGGGAGGGAAAAGCAAGTCTTCAACTTCACAAGTGTTTGTGAGGTGCCAAGCAGCACCGCCTGCTGTCCGTCTGAATTATTTTTTTACTAGATTAAAGATGCCTTTAGTTTATAAGTGTCTCATTTCTAATAAGTGCACAGAGTTGGGGCAACAGCAAGGAAAAAGACTTGCCAGGTGTGGGGTCTCGGTTTTGGGGGCTTTTTGCTTTCAACGCAAAGTGACTTTGGTTTTTTTTGTTTTGTTTTTTATAAATCTCATTCTGTTTTGGTTTGATACAGACTAAAATGATGGTGTTTCAGAGATTTATTTTTCAGTACGTAAAGGAAATGGATTAAGTGATGCTAAGATGGAGTGACTTCTAGCAGTGGAAATGGAAATGGTACCATTACAAACCACGCAGCCATGATGCGAGGAGAGAAGAGCGTATATTTTTCATGCCACTTGATCGACTTCAAGCTAATGTAAATGTACCCCCATTTCTTTTGTGGGGGGAAAAAAAAAAATGTTTTCTTTGTGGTTTTAGGAGTTATTTGAGTTTGAGATGAGAACAATGCAAATCTATGCAATATTACCTTGAAGAATAGATTAGTGCATACTGGGAAATGAGCGGACTCCCCTAGTGCTCCAGGACAAATGAAAGCAATGCTATTAATCTCCTTACCTTTCAGAGAGTGTCACTCATCCATCATCAGCAATTTTAGGATGTAAGATAGATGTTGTCATTTCAGTAATTGTATTAGCTTAGTTATTCTTCTGTACATTAACCAAATTCATCATTTAGTTTACTCAGAAGAATAGGTTAGGGACTAGCCTTTGCAAGGTGTACACATAAACAAAAACAAGAGCTGCTGTATGTTCTTTTGTTTATTAACTCTCTTTACTGTGTACTTCTTGATGCAATTTTTATTCTTGAGACTATGCCTTCATTGAGATACGTAAGAATGAATATTTGTGGACAAATACGAGAAGTCATCAAAATACTAGCGATGTTGCAAAAGCTAGTTGCCAAGTGACATCAAGGAATTCATTTCCAAGTCCCAGGCTCTCCAATGCGTGGAAGTAAATAGTTAAGGACATTACATATTTTTAGGCTGACCACGTGATGTTTGTGCAACTTAGCTGACAAACACTTCCATTTATACTCTTCTGAAATTTGTTTTTGAAAATTCCACGTTTTGCAGCCACTCCCATCCTTTTCACACTGAGTGTGGTTTCCCACACTCCTGGGTCCATCCCTCCCCTTCCCCACGAGAGGAGCAGGTGTCCAGATGAACAGCTTGGTTTCTGGTACAACTTCAAAGCAGACTCTCAGAGGCCTTCTTCCAAAACGCAGCCCTGTCAGGTACATTGAGGCAGGGAAATAACGTGAACTTAAATTGAAAAGCGGACCTCAGGACAGGCCTGTCTCAAGAGCCTTCAATGTGAGAACTGAGGGAGGTGCTTCAGGGCAGAGGTCTGGATGACCAGGTCTTCTCCACTTAATCCATCAGTGGGATCCAACTAGACCCAAGTCTGAAACTGCTTTGATACATTGAGCTTAACTTTCATAAGTCTGCCTCACTTTTGAGTTTCTCCATCTTCAAGATGGGGGATAATAAAAAAACCCTCACTTACCTGTCTCACAAAGGTTTGAGAAGATGTGTTAGATGTTAGGCATAGGGCAATTTGTAGATGAAAAGCACAAAAGAAATGCTATCTGGTATTAATTTAAGTCCATATAGGGATGAAACTGAAGTAAATAAAGGATAGATCTCCCAGGCATTTGATAGATACACTGCGTGGAAAGTTTAATACCCTTTGAATGCATCAGAAATGAGATCTCTGTAGTTCAAAAAGTTCTGGCTCTTTGTTTCATTTTTCCCCCCTCAGTGGAAAGTGACAACAAGCTGAAGTATTATTCCAATAATCTTCTTGTTTATTGTTGTTTATAAAAGGGCTTCTGGCTAAATGTTCATTACAAATTTTTTTTATGTCCCAACTATTATATATCATGACTTTATGGATGCGCTAAATAAAATATCCCATTTAAAACTTTTGAAGACTATGTGAAAAGGCATTATATGCTGGAAAATTGTATATACACTGTATGCAACAAAAGCAAATATCCTTTTTTTCATTTGAAGGAGAATGGCAAAATAATAAATTGTGACTGGTGACATTTCCCTATGCTACCATCTATTTGTAACACACTTATTTAAAGGCTGCGTTGGCCATATCCATTCATCTTTTCTCCTGGGTCAATTATGCTGTTTGCATTCAAATCAATCCCTTAATCAAGCCCGTTGATAATTGCAGCAGTGCAAGGGAGGTATTTATCATAGAAATGTAATGAAGGCACTTTGTTCTAGTGCAGCCGAGTCTAATATTGTACGGCCACAGTGGACCATTTATGCATATGTGTGTAGTTTATTTTCCTAATCAACAGTCTCAGACACCGGCATGCTTGGATCTCACTGATGGGGTTAGATGGGCAACATACTAGCCTTAAGACTACCGTCTTCAGGGTTTACCGTATTGTCTCTTGACATTGCTAACTACATGAAATGTCAATAAACTTTGTGTAGATGCCTCTATCCTTCCAAAGAGAAGCAATCGGAATTAGACCTTGTATGTGCTCATTAAATGTACCTTACCACACAGTGTGGAAGTGAGAAGGGGATGGGCTCTCGAGTGCAATTCAGACCTGGGCAGAACTGTAGCACTGTGGAGGCTTTCTGAAATTTCAATTATGTCCTTGCTGGTGGAAGTTTGGTATGCGAGGACAGGCAAAATTATCATCTGATCGGTCTCCACGAAATACACTGGAACTATGTCATCTCTTACCACTGAAAAATCATCAATTGTATTTAGAAGACAATATTGCTGTCCAAAGGCTCTATTGCCACTGACTTCAGAAACTGTGGTAATTTCAAAAACCTGCTTCTTGCTCCAAGGGATGCTTTGTGTAGAGTAATTAGGGAGAATACTGTTGTATGCGTGATGGTGTGAGGCTGTAACAAGGTAGGGTTTGTGAAGAGAGATAATATCTTCTATTAGATTAAAATACATCGCCAGGAAAAGCCCAGTCGTCGTTTGGATCACTAATATGTTTCCAGTCTGAAACAGAAATAGCAAGCTTCAATCTGAAGATAGTGCTTAAATATTTCAATTCCTTTACATGAGAGATGAAATGAACTCAGGTTTTCCCTTTCTGGTAAAACTGTTGTAAAATCTTGATTTTTTTTTTTTTTTCTTTTTTAGTTTTAAAAAAACATTTGTAATAGCTATCTCTTGTTTAACCTGCTATGAAATTCTAACAAAAAGATGCTTATAACTGTCCTTGACCAACAAAAATGTATTGCTTTATTAAAGTTCATGATCTGCAACTGCAATTTGGATTTAGTGGAGCCATAAAGGCAACATGGCTTTGCCATTTCCGACTCCTCCAGTTTTCTTTGCAAGGTGTGTTATGTGGGGCCAGCTGGCACAGAGGGCTGGGTCCAGGGGGTTCAAAAGAGAGCCCGTACATCTTTTGCGACAGCTCTTGCCCAATTTGCCGACTGCACAGTGCAATGAAAGAAAAGAATGAGAAGGAAGGTGCCTTCCTCCYAGTCTCATCTAATGAGAGCATTAACTCTTGCCTCCAGATCGTACACGCAGATGATGCTGAAGTATCCTCCAGTTTGGGGTGTTCATCTTTTCCTCCCTCTTCTGCTGTAAGAGGGCTAGTTAAACAGGGCTTGCCTTAGTTCCATCCTCTACCAGTTACCAAAGTGTAAGTAACATTAGCCAGTAAATTTTGGTTCCTTGTAAGGGAATTCAGCAATGTTCTTCAATATTTCAGCTGATGGCAGTATGTGTCTAGATTCCTTAGTGTCCTTTCAAAATTTCCCCCTGCAGCTTTAATACTGAACATTGTACACACTTTTGTACATAAAGTATTGTCCCTAATTAAAAACTGTCATTGTAGGTAACTACCGTTCCGGGAAAAAAACATTTTCATTGYAGAAAAACAAGTAGCCCAATTCTACAAACAGAATACAGTTCCTCAGAATGTGTTTTCATGTGTAGTATCAGAACACAAGCTTAAATGAATGTGGTGAAACTGAGCTTACAGATATTAATTCAAAAGAAATGAACATTGAAACAATTTATTTTTGATGATTCAGTTTATTAGTGCATACTTCTTTGTGCAGCCAAGCCTAAAATAAAACTGTATTGAAGTTTTTATACATCACTTAGTGAGGATTCTTTGAACTGCCATTCAGCTCAGCAATGTTCCCTAACTGCCTCAATTCCAATTTCACTTTATATTTCAATTCACCAGGCTTCACCCCCCTTCCCCCTGCCATGTATTCTCTGGGGATCCTAAACAATCTACCAAAATTCCATTTTATTGCCCTGGTAATAGTGTTATTTGAGGCTTCAGATTGTTTAGGAGCATCCCAAGTAAAATACTTAGCAAGTGCTGAAACTTCAAAACAGTAGTTAGATGAAAGCCAGRCTCCTTGCTTTTTCTGTTCCGGACTAAAGCTGAAATTCTGCTGAATTTTGACTTTCCTGGGTTTAGGTTTATGCAAGTAGCCCAAATTTAAACACAATTCCAGGTTAGATATACGTGCAAGATCTCTGCTGGGCCAGCTCAAATAAAGGAGGTGATTAAATACCTGTTCACGTATATCTTTATGGCAAACACGAGAAAAACGCTAATTCCCTTGACAACCTTTTATGACAATTATCGTGTCAAGTAGAAAACCTGGATATTGATGTGGCAACTGGGCCTGACTTTTCTAATCAGCTGGGACAATTCAGCACTGTCTTAATGACAGGTTTTTTCCCTATTTTTTGTGTTATAAACCAAGTCATGAGCAATGTCTATATTACTAACAGAACACAAGAGCTGTTGGTGGGACTTCAGTGTCTCAACTGCAACGTAGTGACTTAATATCAGCGTGGTTTTTGAGTAAGCAGAATACAAGCCAGCTCTAATACCAAGCTGGGACCGCAAGCTGCCTTAAATTTAGATCTAAACCTAAATTTTGCAAAACTGCCAGGAAAAAAAAAAAGGGGGGGTTAATTAGTTAGTTGTCTATAATAACTCTGCCTGTAGTATTAAACACACTTCACAGATCTGCCTATGGGGTTCAAAAGCAACGTGGTTTCCTCGGTCCAAGTGAACAGAAGCACAGTGCTCCCCTTGCTCAGAGCTGCTGCTTCCTCCTCCTCTTCCTCCTCATGCCCTTTCCAGGCACTGCCGTGGTCCTAAACAGCACTAGCCATGTAGTATAGCTGGGGCTCCCTGTAGAGATGTGAAATGCTTTATGAATTAATAAGGCATGACTCTTAACACGGCTCATTAATTCAGGGTTGGGTGTTACGTGAAGTTGGTCACACATCTCCTGGGCTGCTTAAACCTCACTTTTTTTTGCCATCTTGCCACAAAAGCCTCTGTGAGGTGGGTCCTCTGTTACTGAAATGAACCCCAAGTTAGCTGAAAAATCATGTGCATGTGTCTCTTGTGCTGAAAACTGGCATTTTTCTGAACACTGTGAGCTAAATTAATCTCAGTGTAACTCCGAGCCTATTCGGCCATGAGTTCAGTTACACTATCAGAAATTACAAGTATTGAAGTCACTGTGAATTGTGCGTTTGACAACAGCTTTGACCTCATGTGGCACTATAAGGGGAATAAAAGTTCACTTTCAGCTGGATAATCCTAGGTATTTTTGAAGTATCAGTGAATGGAAATCACAGTTGTTTGTTGTTCAGAATATCCGTTTTTAAGATTGCTGGGCAGAGAAAATAACTGGGAGTCATTAGTTCCTACTGATGGTCAGGATTTTGTATTGCCAATTTGTAATGCATTTGTGGATATCACGTATAAGGAATTGGGAATAATAATGTTGTTTTAATTCATTATTGACCTCCTTTTGCATTGGCACTCCTAGAATAATTTGTGAATAATTTGGGATACTTTCATTTCTGAACTGTGGTTGCTTGCTGTTTARGCAAAATAAATACCATACCAACAAATATTGCTTGGGTCCAGAAAGCAAATCAAGCGGAAGACAATAGCACATGGTTAGATTCATAGAAAAGCATAAAGCATACCACAGAGCAGCAGGGGCTTGCTTTATTAGACTCAAATAAGAGACCCCTTGCTGCCTGAAGTGAATGACAAGAAAATTCCACATAAAAATGATACCAGTGTTAGAGTATTTTTAAAAATAAATAAATATGCTCTGACTTTGATTTTGGAGCCCCACGGCACTGAGCTGTGTAAGGAGAGCCTGCGTACTCTGGAGTCACTGATTTGTCCCAGCCTGCTTCTCCAAACCACACCATCTCCCAGATTTCGGTTTGTTTGGGCACGGCGGTGTTTGTGGCGGTGCATGTGTGTGCGAGTTGCTGGCCCTCACAGTCAGTAGGGTATAAAGTGCCTTTCGGAGACTCCGACTCTCTGAATGGTGGTTTGCTGCATTCATTTTAGGGGTAGCAATCCCTCAAGGAGCCTGAAATGGTACCTCGGTCACACATCAATGGCTAAGGGTAAAACTGTGATACTTGGTCCCTCTGAATGGAGCCTAAAAGGCACCATAGATAGGAGCACTATTGGAGACAAAGGAAAGACAGTCATTTTTCATAATCTGGTACCAGTTAATCAGAAACAGCCAGCTGATGTGACTATTTGTTGTTGTTGTTTTGCTCTTCAGTTTATTTGATTTCGTTATGAATATTAGAATAGAATGTCCAGCATTATAAATGGTGGGAGAACTTGTATACCAATTTTAGTTCGTACCTCTGATCAAAGTAATGCTAGCAAGTCAATTAATAGCAGACTGCAAGAGCTTAATATTCTCCTATTATGTTAATCTCCGCTCACATTTTCATGGGCCATAAATCAAGTGTTTTCTCTGCACCTTTCAGCCAGCAAGGGACAAAGCTGAATAAAACCACATTGCCTATAGGAATTTCAGGACAGGTTATATGATGCCACTAATAGGCTACCCATTTCACAATAATTTATTGTTTATAAACAGTAGTCTGTTGCTTTTTTCTGCCGTGTATCATGAGAATTAACAACTTTTTGGCTTATGCTATCTATCACCAACAGAATAAACCCATTTTCACAGTACGATTGTGAAAGTAAGTTAGTTAAGTATGTAAGTAGGTTAAAGTTACTTAAGTTTAGGTAACTTATTTTTCAGGTACTTAAATATTGGCAGGATGATAATGAAGTGTGTTTTTCAATTCAGGGAAGTGCAGGAAACCAAATTCAAAGAGAAATATCTCTTTAAGAACCATCTTAAAGATGGTGTGCTGTTCTCTGTTCATGATGCTTAGTCCAGGATAAATTGTGACTTTATACCTTAGTACTTACTTGCTTATCAATTATCTATTTCATACCTGGGATTAAACTCTGCCTGCGCTATAAATAATATGTGCACTCATGCAAAGACATTGTAGGTCATTAGTAACAATTTAAAAATCACATCGTAATAAACTTCTTTAAAATAGATATCAGCAAACCCTTTACTAGCTCAGCTGAATGGATTGCTTATAAACAAAAGTCTATTGCTCTTTTTTCCTGTACCATTGGAATTACTAACTTTGGCCTATCTTATCTACCATGAATAGAATAAAAGGAGACAAATGAGATGATCATTTGGATGGTTTACCCATTTCCTCCATCTCCTCTCCCCCATCTCTGACTCTTACACACGCTCCTGTCCCTGCTGAATGCCTGGGATCAGGAACCTCGTGTCACCAGCACTCTTGCTCTTGCTTTTCCCTCTTGCTACAGCCAAAGTGGGAAATCCGTGTCCAATTTGTATCCCTCTATGACCTATGAGCTCCTGAGCAAAAGCAAGAACTGGAGGGTGCCCAGGGTGGAGGAGCCTGAGTTCCTGTCCTTTCAGAGGAAGGAGAAGCAAACAAAACTAAGGATGACTTCTTCACAGGACGTGCAGTTACGCTGGAAATTAATGTCACAAAAGAGTTGCAGATACCACACGTTTTTCATAAGGATGAAAAAGAGATCAGACAAATGCATGAAAGAAATAGCCATTTCCTCATTTCCTAAATTCAAAGATCACATCTTTGCTTTATGAAATCTCTTAGCTGCACGCTGATAGAAACTGGGAGAGTGCAGAAGAGAAATATGACTGTATGCTTGATCTAAGTCCCTACACTTCACTATTATCTATTATTGGAGACAGTATCCTGGACGGATTTTTGCTGTGATTTAGAACAGTCATTCTTAAACTCAGAGAAGCAAGAGTAGAGCTTTCTTCCTGTCCAAGTCCCTCTCAGATCTCCTAGAGCAAGCAATCCCAACAGACATAAACACAAGGAATGTAAGGGGGCTGGGAAAAGTTTTGATGAAAGAATGAGTAAATGTAAGAGATTTTGAGAAAATAGAGCGCCATGCAATATCTTGATTTTTATTTATTTGTACAAGGGGACCATCACTGTGGTCAGGGAAAGCCTGACACTGAGATGTTTCTCAGCTATATTGCTACAAGTTGGACGTAATAAAAATATTTCTATTCAGATTTATGATCTCTTTAACACCTGGAGGATTATACGGAGGCAGTTACACAGAATGGACACCTGATTGCTTTGCTCTGTCTTCCTGTGTCAGATCTCAGCCCACCTGTGAGGGAGGTGATGGCTTGTGCTTCTTTCAGATGCCCACATGCAGTCCTCTCTGGGTCCGTGCTAACGTGGAGCAGCCAGCTCACTCTGAAACCAGTGTTTCACATATTGCATAGCTGTTTTTCCATAGGGAAAAGCCCTTTCTGTTTACCTGAGGTAAACAGTCCTTTCCCTATGACTAGGAGGGTTATTACGATGCCCTTCAGTAAATGTTAACTATCAGAAATAATTAATATCAAGCACGGTGGAGAGCACCTGGGGGAAAATGAACTCTGAAATGATTCTGTAACAGGATGCGTAAAGACCTCCTCTGGATAATGAACAGGAGAAAAGCAATTCATGCTGCAGTATCCATGGGTCATTCTTTCTTCTAGAAAAGTGGAAGATAAGGTTACCATCTCTTTGAAGTAACTGTTGAGTGGCTTTTGTGTTTCTTAATATAGCAGGTCAATCTTCCAGGAAAGCTCACTGTTTAGTGAGTCTTTTGTCTACAGAAAAGATAACCTAACATATTCAAATGGAGTAACCCAATTTTTCCACGTTTTCCATACTAATCTAGTACTAGGAATATTTATAGGAAGTGCTGACAAATACAGAGCAAAAAGTTAGATAGTCTTTAAAGTAAAATTAATTAGTATTAAGTGTGTTGCTACTCAGTTCAGAGGACAGATGTCTGTTCCAAAGCTGTATTTACATGTGAAGAAATCCTATAAGGCTATGGCCAGAGAAAGTTTCTCCTCGCTGTGGGAGGTCCTGGTTTTGATTTAGCAGTGACACCTCCCCAGAGAAGCCATTCGGTAAAAAAATGAGACCCCTCTTTCATTCCACTCTGCCAGAGGCACCCAGCGAGGGTGGGTTTGATTCCTGTGAGGGAGGAACACACACGTTCATGGGGGTGATTTCGGCACCACCTTCTGAAGACATACCCCATCTACTCACATCTACTCACATCTCTCCCAAGCCCCCGCTGCAGTCTGCGACTGGCTTGTTCTCCCATTTAAGAAGTCATTGGCCTACTTAAAACCAAACCCAGCTTGCTATTCTTTCATTTTGCCTTTTTGCTGTGTCCACCAGGCAGTAACACGGAGGTGGGCTGTGACGGCCATGTCAATGTGTTGTAAGAGCGCGGGAAATTGCCATGTACCAGCACCAAGGTAAAAATGGGCTCGGTGCCACCCCTTGCGCACCCCAGCTGCAGTCGGATTGAAATAAATGAGGCTGCTCCCAAGTGAGCAGTCGGACAGCACAGAGACAACCAGACAGAAGAAAGAAGAAAGATATTCCCAATCTATATAGGCTATATTTTCCAGCTCAGCAAAGGAAATGATCCCTTTTTCTGAACAGGGCTTCTGTCTCTAACACTGGGAGAGTCTAAGACTATTAACAGCTCAGGGAACTGGAGCTGAATATCGGGCAAGCACTAATCCATCTGTTCAGGCAAACCGTTCTCCTCCAACCTAACTCCTCCATTACCTCCGTTTCACCTCCATTCGTGCACTCGCACGCTGCCCACACCTGCAATTCCTGACCGGCAGCTGCCAGTCGTTTTCTCCTCCTTTCCCTTGCCTGCCCGTAGTGTAGCAGAGATGCTCAAGGCGCTGGCTGAGACACAGCGCTTGCAGCCTCAGGCCACCTCCGCAGGCGCAGAGGACGATTCATATCGGCTGTAACCTGCTGTAAGAAAACAGAATTGCCATCTTGCCCAGAGCTGGCGTGATATGTGGCTGGGACACTTGGCAGTGATCAGCGGGGCAACTTTATTATCACATCCGCACTAAGTAAATGAGGTCCTGGCAGTCTGTGCTATACAGCTCCCTGCACGACATAGCGGTGATTCATTGGCATTTTATGAATTAGCTGCAGGGACTCCTTAGCCCAGAAGAGATCACATAATTTATTTAGCGGAAGTCTCATGTGCCCTGTAAATGCACATATATCTGGACACAGGCATTGACACGGTTCTGGAGAGTTTTTTTAATACATTCAGATGAAAACAGAGTTAAAATGAAGTGGGCATACTGAGAACTGCTCTACCATATATAGCATTGTCCATTTATTCTGCGTTTTTGGCTTGATCTTGGGACTTAGAGCAAACCCAGGAGTGCCATTGCAGCACATGGCCTAAAACCCAATGATTTTTATGCAGGCTGTGATTCTTTTTGCATTAGCTCTGTGAAGGTCTTACTCAGAGAAATAGCAGCTAGGATAGCAACAGGCCAGAAACTGGGTTTCTTTCCAGTCGTATCAAACCTAGCTCTGATTCTTTCAGCCACACAGCAGTGACACCCCTTTACATGGAGGCTCTTTCGTGTATAGATACTTAGGCCATCTTCTCCATCCCAATACACCAGAGATGCAGCCAGCATTACCAGGTGCCTGATGAGAGAAAACAGGTTTCTGCTCATGGTATTTCCAGTTCTTAGAAATTCCTCTCAGTGCAGTAGCAAGGGATCACTTCCATAGCAAAAGGTGGTGTGACTGGTCTATGGGGGTGTTTGAAATCACAAAACCTTGGCACTTCTATTTCCAGCAAACCCGTTACCTTGAAGGGGAGTGAAGGGTGAATGCTGGAAAACAGTGCAGATGTGGTTTCTTTTGCTGAGACTGGATTAAAAAGAAAATTAAGTATTTTTGCTTTTGAGAATGTCAGTGTCTTCATCAGCCCAAGGGAAACTCAGTACTCCTGAGGAACAGAGTTAGTTCATTGCTCCTTTCATCCCACATGTGCAGCACTGATGGAGATAGCTGGGACATCTACCTGCAGCAGCGGTGCCGAGAAGTTTCAGTGGAAACATCCTGCCAAACACACAGACGAGCCACTTACCTTCTCTCTCTTAGAGAAACCTCATTTACAGCTTGGGAAAAATAAACTGGCACAGTTAATCCATTGCGGTTTAACCCGGCAGGCAGCCAAACACCACACAGCCGCTCGCTCACTCCCTCCTCCCCTCAGTGGGATGGGGGAGAGAATCGGAAAAAAAAGTAAAATTTGTGGATTGAGATAAAGACAGTTTAATAAAACAGAAAAGGAAGGGAAAATAATGATGATGATAATAATAATAATAATAATGACAGAATATACAAAATGAGTGATGCACAATGCAATTGCTCACCACCCGCTGAGCGATACCCAAGCAGCGATCGCTACTTCCTGGACCACGCCTCCTATTTATATATTGAGCATGACGTCACATGGTATGGAATACCCCRTTGGCCAGTTGGGYYAGCTGTCCHGGCYATGCTCCCTCCCAGCTTCTTGTGCACCTGGCAGAGCATGGGAAGCTGAAAAGTCCTTGACTAGCAGACTACTTAGCAACAACTAAGAACATCAGTGTGTTATCAACATTCTTTTCATACTAAATCCAAAACACAGCACTAGGAAGAAAATTAACTCTATCCCAGCAGAAACCAGGACATCCATAGACAACTGTATAGGGAAGCCTGATATTATGATACTGTGAGGATGTGCTTTTGCTTAGTCTGAATCTTTGCCCCTACAAATGTTGGAATATTTGCAGTAGATGAGTTTCCATACAGGGTAAATGCTATAAACCCCTTTTTTGGCTAAAATTTGGCATATGTAGGTTTGAATAAAGCCATTCATGCTCTGAAATGATATGTTCTGGAAGGTTTTACTTCAATATTTATTTTTGCTGGAGATATTTCATTGGAAAAAAAAAAAGCCAGGCCCAAGAAAGACCTTGGTTATTGTTGTGTGTTGTGATCAGCAGCAGATTTGTGTTTCCTGTTAGCTTGGCTTCCCGGTTCAGCGAGGCGGCTGAAACTGGGCTCTGAAAGCTACAGGGACCAGCTGCCCTCACTTTACCAGCTTTGCCAGTTGGAGCAGTAGCATAGGCCTAATTTTGTCCAACGTGGAGATTTTACAAGAGGCGAGGCAGCGGGACAACAAGCAGGGAGGAAATGGCAGAAGGAAGGAGGAACTGATGACCTTTGGGTAGGTAGCACTGCCGTCTCTCCGTGCTGTTTGCCTTCTTTAAAGATGCGGGCACATGTAGTATTCAGGAAAGTGAGGAACAGTAATCAAACCTCCTGCTGATGTGAATGGGGTCAGGACTTTGCCTGCGTGCCCTCAAGTGGAGGGCATGGTCCAGGTGATACCAGGGCCCTGGGGCACCCCATGTTCCCATGACCGCACCGTGGGACCTTCTTGGCCCCTAACAAACAAGGGCCCCACTTGAACAATGTCTCCAAAGGCCTGATGTCCCTATAAGTGTGGGGATATTTCCCATTGTCCCTCCGGTGAGGTTTACTGGTGGTCCCCACTGGTTACAGCTCTCTGACTTCACAGTGCAGTGAAGCCAGAGAGCAGGCTGGCGCAATGGTGGAGCTACAAGATGGTGGCACCACTCAAACCTTCTCGGAGCAACCCCCCTGGAGTCAACCCCCCTCCCCAAGTCTCTATGCCCAGAAAAATCCCCCGACTACTAAATTTCTCTGGAGCAACAGTGACATCTTGTGGGTTAATTTTAATTGTGCTCTATACGGAAATGTTCGTTCCCGTCTCCTCCGCCTCTGCTTGTGCGGAAACCTGCAGTCTGAATTCAAGCGGCATCCATGGCCATCTGCTCAGCACATCCCTAGACCTGACAGCAAAATAACTGATGGATGGCAGAACTGCTCATAAAGTATCATGCCAAGGGCTCACTTGGAAATTCAGTTAGCAGGATCATGTTATTTGGGAATAGTATTTTAATTGGAAACTGATTGGTAAGTGGATATTACACATATTTCATTAAGAAGACACATAGAAAGCTTAGTTCTACATGGACAACAGGAGACTGAAGTATTTGTTAACACGTGTGTTTTTGAAGATGACAGTCTCCTAGTTTTAATTTGCGAGAACGCAATTAGATTAATGTTGTTTCAGGTCTCCATTCTCATCATGGTAACGCTCCCTTTTATTTTGATTTTCATCGCTGAGCATAACTTTTGCTACTGTGTTTGCCAATCTGCTTGCAAGGCTTTGTTCGATTGCGATCTAATGTTTTTTTATCCTGGCATATTGAATTTGTTCCTCCAGAGGATTTTTCATTCCAGCTGGGCTTCAGTTATTCTCTGATTCCCCCAGGGCTCCATTTTGAGTCCTAAAGTGATTTGCATTTGTAGACTTTCAATGGGTAAACATTATAGTTTCTCAAACTCTGTACTGTCACATCCTTTCCGAATGCACTCAGCTCCTGCTGATCTTGAAAAAAGCGTGATGCTTTGCATAATATTCTGCATGACATTCAATTATGGAGATCTTCACATTTAAAAAAACCTGTAATCTAGAGAAGAGCGATCTGCTATTAATTAGCTGTCCGATGCTCAGGACTCATGTTGATAATAATGGTTCCCCTTGGTTATGGTTTTATTAATCCATAGGAAAATATGCCATTATAGATATTAAAAACTCATTTCAAAAGAATACTGCCAGCTTGAAAAATGCAATTCCATCTTTTAATTTATTAATCTTTTAATAGAACAATTTGAAATAGCAAGTTCTAGATTTGTTTAAAATATTTATTTCCAGCAAAGCTGAAGATAACGTCTTCGTATGTGTGTTTTAGCACATATTTGTGCACACAAGCACTGGAATGACTGCTTAAGAAAGCTTTGAAATATCTGTTATTGAACATGCTTACACAAACTTTAGGAATGGATGAGGTTTCTAAAGATGAACTTCCCGAGCTGATGGTTGAGGTCCTTTCCACCTATTTCTTCTCAATGTGTGCCTGCTCAGACCTACACACACAAAAGCATGCCCACACATTTCTGCACGTACATGGAAACGTCTTTAATGGATTTTTGAAAATGAATGTTAACAATACGCATCTCCTGATCACCTCTTCTTCCTCATCTCCTTGCATCATCCTTGTTTTAAAATCCAGTTCCTCCCTTGCCATAAATACATCGTATTAGCCTGCATTAAGGACTGCCCTGGTACACCTACCCAAGGGAATCGAAAGCTTGTACCGAGAGGCAGGTGTTGCTTCCTTGCAAGGTTTCCATGGAGGCTGACCGATATCCTACTTTTTTGCCCATGCTGACGAAGAGATAACCATGATTTTCAGTATCACCACACATGACCTTTCTTGTAAAAGCAGCAACATCTACAAGGATTTTCTTCTTGGAATCATAGCTTTAAAAGTGAATAAATAGGAAAGAGATCCCACAACCCAATAATCTACTAATCTTCTGAAGTGGTAATTCATCACAGTGCCATCTATTTAGAAACATTATAAATCAAACGCCTTCCCTGTACCTATAATGATGTCTATAGCAGAGTGGTGGTTTTTAATCTATTAAAAAGAAATTAAGGGAGATGACAATCCAGAAATCTATCAGTTTCAGAACTGCATTCTGTTGGACGTTAAACATCAATTAATAAAATAATATAGGTGCAGTTTGTCATTACTATAATATATTTTTTTAGTGCAATCAATGTTTTCCTTTTATAAATTTCTAAGGATTGTGAGTTCCGTCCTTCCAGTGATACGTGCACGTTAATGGGGCAAGGAGATGCATGTCAGAGCAAAATATACTGCTACATTATCACTTACTTAGAATTTATTCTACTTTCTTTGAAGGAAAATTATTTTTACCATGATTCATTTTGCAGTACAATGCAACTACTGCGTTTTTTTTCCAAGTTCTTCTGGCCTTGTTAGTATGTATTCACCAATTTTCCTACCTGCGCTTCTGCATGCTTACTAAATCATGAGCATCATTATATTGCTGGTGTTTATTAGGTATAGAAGTACCCTTAATATGCTGGATGTTCTCCATGGGAAGGTAGTTACAGACTTATATGGGTTATACCCAGGAGTTACTGATTTGCAGCAAAAAATACATAAATACATTTATGCTCATTAATAGTCATATTGTATAAGTTGCAAAGACAGACACAGTTTCTGAAAATTATTCTCTAAGTGCTTTTAGATCTTGTACTTTCTTTCCTTTAATGGTTTAAGTATGTTGTTTAGGAGAACTTTCTTCCAAAGGAGACAAAAGGCAGTTTCTTCAGAAATGCTGTCAGCACAGCAGTCGTCTTGTGCGTAGCTCTGTCCACACAGCAGGGGTCAAACTGGTCCTTTCTGTGGCATGAAGTTATCTGCCTTCTTGACGTTTCCTTCCTTTGAGCTGTGATATAAGAAACGTCTGTAATTAAAATCCAACAAAATTATGAGGAAAGACATTGCCCATGTGCTCGCAGTTTATCTCGAAGGTCGGTCCAGCTGGCAAACTTTCCTTATGTTTGGGATGATTAGCACTTGAGACTTGGATTTCTTTTTAGCGATTTTTAATGACTTGGAAGCTAACTGGAAAATTCAGATGTAAGTTTTCCTAAATTTGGGAGTTTCCAGTTACACTGCTGTGATTCAAGCAAGTTTCAAGTACATAAATTTTCTCCAATAAATCTCACACTCTCACCTTCCCATGTTCTAAACATTTGTAATATGTGGTGCTGAGACACTTTTAACACATTTTACCCTGGAATTCAGGTAAGTTTGGGATTTTTCCAGGTGTAGCTGAGAAAACAACAAACAAATTGAAAATGCAGTGAATTAAAACAGCTCCTGATATTTAAAAAAAAAAAAAAAAAAAAAAGAGAGAGAGAGACTGACAGTTCTGTCCTGAAGACCTTGTTAAGGCTCCTTAATAATTTGCCTGGTTTTCGAAAAACGCGAAGTGCTTGACAGCTGGTGAGGAATGACATTTAACAAAACAGTGATGGAAAGCGGTAGAGAACCTGAGAGTTTCTGAAATGCAAATGGTGATTGCTTCTAACTACACGCTTGGAGAAACTGGAGAGAGTCACTCTTTTCATGTCATTTTCTAAAATATGACATTGATTTAAAATTTTAGATACAAAACTGAGTGACAGAATTTTCTTATTACACACTTTAAGACGCTTTATTGCTTTTTGACTGAAGGCAATACTAAGCTGCTTTTGTTCCAAAATGCCAGCTCTACCAAGAGGGCAGTAGCAGCCACATTTTCTTCAAGTTCAGCAACTTCGCTGAAAAGGTGAGAAGACCTTGTGCACAATGGTTGATGAGAAGCTCAACATGACCCAGTGATGTGCACTTGCAGCTCAGAAAGCCAACCGTATCCTGGGCTGCATCAAAAGAAGCATGACCAGCAGGTTGAGGGGGGTGATTTTCCCCCTCTACTCCGCTCTCGTGAGACCCCACCTGGAGTCCTGCATTCAGCTCTGGGCTCCCAACATAAGAAGGACATGGACCTGTTGGATTGAGTCCAGAGGAGGGACACGAAGATGACCAGAGGGCTGGAGCCCCTCTCCTATGAAGACAGGCTGAGAGAGTTGGGGTTGTTCAGCCTGCAGAAGAGAAGGCTCCAGGGAGAACTTATAGCAGCCTTCCAGTACCTGAAGGGGGCCTACAGGAAAGCTGGAGAGGGACTTCTTACAAGGGCATGTAGTGATAGGACAAGGGGTAATGGCTTTAAACTGAAAGAGGGTAGATTGAGATTAGGTATAAGGAAGAAATTCTTCACTATGAGGGTGGTGAGGCACTGGAACAGGTTGCCCAGAGAAGTTGTGGATGCCCCATCCCTGGAAGTGTTCAAGGCCAGGTTGGACGGGGCTCTGAGCAACCTGGTCTAGTGGAAGATGTCCCTGCCCATGGCAGGGGGGTTGGAACTAGATGATCTTTAAGGTCCCTTCCATCCCAAACCATTCTATGATTCTATGAATGCACAAAGATGGGCTAAAAAAGAGGAAGAGTAGCCCCCCTTCCCCAATAAATATTTGCAGACACGAAATCTGGAAAATTAGAAAGTATTTTTCAACAATAACAGCCATGATCTTCTCTCAGAAGAAAATGCACGTAGTTTTGCTGTGTTTGAAAGGAAAAGAGTGTGTCTAGCTGTAAGGTTTTTGGGGAGTGAGGTTGGTTTTTTTTTTTCTTTTTTAAATAAAGATGTGCCATTTAAATAATGGCAAGTATGAGGCATCACTGTCTACTTTTCTTTGTGTGCCAGCTGGTATCTGTTTCTGGGAGGGGAGTGGGAAAGATGTTTCTTTAGTCTAGCATTGCATGCAGTGTTATAAACTGGGAGAAATACAAGCTCATTATAGCAATGAATGAAAGCAGACATTTACTGTACCTGTGAATGGTGGGTGTTCTCTCACTAACAGAAACAAGTGGCAATTTTTTCACAGTTGCCTCATCTTCTTTTTTGAAAGTGCTTTCTTGGGAAATTAAAAGTGAAAAGCAGTCCAGATTGATGCATCTTTGGCATTTACAATAGAAAAGACACCAAGTGGGACAAATCCTGCACATCATCCTTGGTGAATTATTCCTCTGCAGCTTGGCCATGCATACAAAAATGGCAAGACGTGTCCTGCTGTTTGAGCATCCACTTCTTGCACCGTTTTCTTCTCCTAACAAGTCAGCAGGTGGATGCGTTCATCCTGTACGCAGGGCCCCAGAGCTGGCTTCTGTTAGAAGAGGTGGCTGTCTGGCCCCCTTACTCACAATTTATTTATTTTTCACTTAAAATAGACAAAACCCAGTAATTCTTTCCTCGTGGCCCAATGGTCTTTCACATTCCAACAGTATTTGTTTTCTCCTCTTTGTTTCTAGCAGGTAAAAAGTATTAAGAGGCATTCAAATAGTTTACTGACAGAATTTCCTGTGTGATGAGTTTCTATGTATTTGCTGTAGGGATTGAGTTTTGCTTATGGGAAAGGCAGAAGCACTTTAAAATTCAAAAGAAGGAAAGCTGGGGTCTCTTGAGTGTCACCAGAGATACTGTCTTTCCCACTTCGGTGGTGGGACCACAGCAGTTAAGTGTGGTACTGCTTGGTGAGGATGGATAGAGATCGCTGCTTCGAAGGTCTGCAAGCAATCCTGCAGGTTTTGGTGGCACTGCCTGCAGGCTGGGACAGAAATCAAGACAAGGCTTTGAAGAAACATGACAGTTGGTGCTAGAAGAAATAGCTGTTACTAGGTTATTAATTTTCTGGACGAGGATTTGAATCCAGGCTATATAAGCTGGAAAAGGAGGGGGGGGAAATTGTGGATAAAAGTGAGGAATCAAGGGATTTATGAGAGGGACAAAGATTGTGGAATATTTTAATTTTTGTTTGCTTGTTTTGTTAAAGAGGAAGAACTGATTGGCTTCTGGAGAGAAAACGTGAAACGCTTACCCAGAGGGCGCTTTATGGCCCGCTAGCTGAAGTACACACCAAAAATAATAAAAAAAAGGCTTGTATTTGTCAAATGCATGACGCTTTTGACACTGTGTTCCTGATTTAAAGACACAAAAGATACTAAAAGAGGTAGAGTGCTAAGACCACTGTTTCTAGTTCGCCTGCAGCCTGATGCCCTGCAGTCAGTGACCTACAGATGAAAAACAGTGCTGTGATGTATGCAGAACCTTCATATGGAAATAATGAAGATCAGGCAATATTTCTGATGCTTGCAATAACTTGTAGGAGTTGTCCACAGACATTTTTTCTTGTTCTTTGCATGTAGTTATTCCAGTGTATTTAGTGTATCTTGCACTAAGTGTGGTTTAGTAATTGAATTCCCCCTACAAATCCATGTGGATATTTCAGGGGCAGGAACATGCATTTCACCAGACAATTTAACTTTTGTCCACTAAGTTTTCTATAATATTTGATTTGCTCTCTTTTCCATCTCTTTTATCCTTTTCATTGCAATGCTCGAGAAGCATTATAAAGATAATAGTGTACCAGTGGCACAAAAAGGTTCAAAAGAAATTGAGATGAACTTCATGTCCTTACAACTATGACTGCAGGATACACTCCCTGGTTATTTTATTATTGTGAATTTCTTATTGTAGAGGAACGCTAATGAGCAGCTCTGTGGGCTTCCTATTACTACAGTGAATTTGATGAGAGAACCTGCAAAGTGTACAGATAATCCAAGAGTCACCCCTCATAGTAAACTTTGTGTTAAGAAGACTTCCCAGATTTTAAAAATCTATTGAAGCTGAAGTATTATGCTAAAGTTAGCATTACAGTAAGAGCTGTAATAGGAGCGAAAATCTTAACAAGTAAAATGTCTACAGCTAAATTAACATCTAATACATTTCCCTTCATAAACTTCACATATAATATGAATTTAGATGAACATCTTTCCATTTCCATATCTGCAGAGAAGGCAGACAGAAAAAGGTTGTCTGTGTGGTTTATTTGACAAGGATGCAACACTTCTTATCARCTTTTCTGCCCCTAGCTCTCATTGTTCATTCTTCATTTAAGAATCAATAATAAAGTGTGAAATTTGTTCTAATTTCAGATCTTTTCCATGCATTCAAGTTCATTTTTGCAGGTATGGTTTGGGCTATAGTTCTAAAAATTATATGCCTTCGTGAACATCCTCTCTTCCCCTGTCTTCATATTAAACATTTAATTCTAAAGTGAATATATTTTGAAATACTGAAGCAAGGGGCGTGGGGGAAAGGATATTTGTGAAGCCAAAGATTTCTTGGGCAATATTTTTCTGTAAGTCAACATAAAATCAAAATACTTGGTCTGGACACACCAAATCCGCTGTTCTGGGTGAAGATGTGATGCTTTTGATCTGTTTAACATCTATCTCTTTCTGTACTTCCGAGAGATTKATTTATTTATTATGATGTTATGATCACTGAAGAACTCTCTGGGATTTTCATGTCTGCAGCAATACCTTAATGCCACATGCATCTGATAAAGTGCTCTAACAAAGTCCCTTTTCACTCTCTTTATTCACCATTTAAAAGCCTCTCCTGAGCCTCCAGACTCCTTCAGCCATCCTGGCCCTGGACAGCTCCTGAAGGTTGCAGCAACGATGCAGAAACAAGCCCTTGACCGCGTTCRTCTGCTTTTGCTCAACGCCGTTGTGCTGGTGCAACGCCAGTCGAGGGCCTGAGCTGTTCACCTCTCGTCAGGCAGGAGGAAGCTCCAGGGCCTCCTCCTTCCTTCCCAGCCTTTCAGCGGATCCAGAGGAGTCCTGAGCCGGGGATATATAGCGAGTTGCACCATGGAAATCGTGGTGGAAATTTCACGTGCAGTTCTGAGGCGCTCATCAACACGACGGTAAATGAAAAATTAATAATAATCTCTAAAGCACAAAACCACATGAAACATAAGTTAAGACGACCAGTATTTTCTTGAGAAGATGGACTCATTTCTGATTTCTTTTGTTAACTGTTGGTGCAGCAGGTTTTTCTTTGGCACCTGGTCAAAGATCATCACTTCATCCAGCTTCATTTATTCATTTCACATAATTATGACTGTGGATTATGATGACTTCAGAGTTCAAAACCACTTATATTCGCTACAATTTGCCTACAAGGTTACTGAGGGGTGTATTTTCAAACACTGAGCTTTTCTAACAGGGACACTGAGAGGTGTCAAGCTGCATTTAGCAGCAAAGTAGGTTTTTTTTGCAAATATTGGGTGATCGCTGGTCACCACACAGTACTGGCAAAAAGGAAGAACTGGGAAAGCTGGAAGAACAGGAGCAGTTAAAATCCCCAGCCAGCAATACCCTCCAAAGCCTGCCATGGCACCGGGTTGGCAGTGGAGGGGCACTGAGACATGTATAGCCTTGGGCTGAGAGTTTCAGAGAGCAAACCGGGACACAGCACTGCGGACCCGCTGTAGCTACAGACCCCTCCCAGGTACCTTACACAGTGAGTGATCTATGCCTGAGCGTCTAATAGCGCACTGTAAGAGCTGTGGAAAACGGATTATGTGTATTTCATTAAAAACATCGGTTTGATTTATTCTTTAGAGAAAAGTACAAGAAATAGCACTCTATCTTCTCTGAATCCAGTGGCAAAATATTCATTGGCCTCATTGGGAGCAGCATCAAGCCTTTTTCTTCATATATTGAATCACGCCACGAGAACATAGAGAAACTCTATGGCTGATATATTTTGTGAAGAAAGACGTACCAATTTCTGGGGTAAGGACCTAAGCCCTCTTCTGCGAGAAGCTGAGAGATGCTCCCTGCCAGGAGCACACCCCCATCTAAGCACTCTCAGTGCTGGTAAGAGCCTCGAGTCTCTTTCGATGGCAGTAACTTGTGTAATGCATGGCCTCATGCTGCTGCTTTGACTAAGTAATGCATTATGTATATCTTGAGGTATGGTGGTTAGTGTAATATTTATACATACAGGTATCTGTGAGAGTCACCTTGAGTACGGCGCAGCCTGCAAAGAGCAGATAAACAACATTAGTGCCTGCAGTGAGTGCGGCACACTTACAGGTACTTTACTGCAATCCAGCATCTAGACTTTACGTAAAAAACATATAAATGATGTAAGTTCACTCATTGGTTGGTTTCCTAAGGATTCCTCTAGTAGGAGAAAGAAGTGTAATGTGGGATCTCATCTAAAATACATGCTTTTAGACTTTAGCAGCAATACGTATTTTAGAGACATCAACACGGTCATTTAAACCACTTGAACTCTCCTCACCTGCTTGAAGGAAGCAGGAAAAGTGAGAAAATAGCAGACAAAACTGGTGCTGATAAATGATGCTCCCATATAATGAGCGCTGCGTACAGTTCTGGTCTTCCAGCTTTACCATTTTGAGGAAAGAAGGTATCGATAGGTGTGACAAGGGTAGCCAAAAGTGCGGTAAACTTCCGTGTAAGCAAAGACTAAATAGGCTAGGACTTTTTAACTCTGCAAAAAAGGGATGAATGGGAGGTATGTGTAGGAATGGTGGGGGGAGAGGGGCTGTAATGGACTTCTACAGTTCTGCAAGTGCCATGGAAATTTAACACGGCTTTTACTTTTTCTCTGCCTTTCATTACATGAACCTAGGATACATCAAATGAAACAATATCAAATGGATCTTTCAAAACAAGCCAAAACATGCGATACCTATACTCACTTGTAACCTGTTGGTAAATTTCTTGCTACAGGACCTTGTGGATGCCAAAACTCTATATGGTTAAAAACTGGTTAAATAAACTTATAAAAGAAAAGGACACAACACCTGTATTAGAAAAACACAAACAAACAAACAAACCCCAACCAACCCGAAAGACATAAAGTCCACCTCAAGCTTAGGATGTCCCTGATTTGCAGATTGATGTAGGATGGGACAATATTGGGAAGGTGTCGTACGGCAGCCTTCGTGACTTCCTCTGTGAACACGTATTACTGGCCACAGCTGGGACAGGGCAAGGGGATCTCCTGGCCTCGGTCTGGCCCCGTCATTCATGTGGTCCTATGTTATTACACGTAGTCCTAGAGCCAAGGGTTGGCTGACACCAAATTGGTTTGTGGTAGCAGTTGAACTCTTACCAGTAGCTGAGTAGCAGAGGGACACAGCCACAGATAGGGCCGTCGCTGCTGCCATCCCTTTGAGCAGTGACTGTCTGGTCTTGATGAGAGCCAGAGCTTGGTGTGACAAGGTATGGGCAGGGACAGGCACAGCCCCACGCAGCTTGGTCACTGTCCTCACCGGGTTGTTTAATTCCAGGAATCTTCTTAAAAAGGTAGGCTGAGCGTTGGTGGGATGCAGGGAGGCTCTTGCTGCGGGGTTGGTAATGGCAGTAAGTGTTCAAGCCTTTCCGAAACTCACCACCAGCAACAAAGTGCACTCAGGCACTGAACAGCATGCCAGTGTATCGATCTCGAACTGAAGTACCTCCATTGCTCCTTCAGCTCCTGAGGCTTTTTGTGAAGTCTTCCATCCAGATAATGAAGAGGTCCAACCCTTCTGAGCTTATAAAACCTGATGATTTCATGGTATGAATCAAACCTAGCTTAAGGCTCAGCCTTGCTATTCCAACTTCATTATTGCTATATATTTTGGTGCTTGTGTAAACCATCTAATTTTCAGCTACGTTATTCTCAGGGTGGAATCAATACTGGCTTGATCCTGTTTAGCAGAACAAGGGTTAGCACTTCTGATGAAGATGAAGCAAACAGAGACTTGCCCTTTTATTTTGAAGAATGAAAACAAGGCAAGTTTGCCTTTAGAAGTATGGGGTTTCTTGTGTTTGTAGCAACTCCCTGTCCTTAGGTTGCTGGTTTTTTTCTTTTTCTTTTTCTTTTTCTTTTTCTTTTTCTTTTTCTTTTTCTTTTTCTTTTTCTTTTTCTTTTTCTTTTTTTTTTTTTTTTTAACATAAAGCAGTATTGCTTCCTGGTCCGCAGCACAGAGAACAGAAGAGGCTCACTGGATAAAAGCTGGGTGGTTACCTGCTGCCTTCAACCTTGTTCTGCAGTGTATTGTCTGTGCAAATACTCTACCAAGCACCTTAACAAGCTGCTGATGGGAGGAATCCTTTCGTCTCATCTATGGTTTGTAAACCCCTCACTCCCACTGACAAGCCAGACCAGGAAAATCACCCCACTCAGATCAACAGATTGACTCATGTAATTAATGACCCAAGACAGGAAGAGGTGAATTCAGATATTGGCCCAAAATAATTATTGCCGTCTAACCACTTGTTAAATATGTAATTTTTCAATTTCATTTAGTTCTTTTCTTACTGCTAGTATTAGCCTAGCAACCATCATGCAGCAGCAATTTTTGCTGTATGTGCTACAATCCCTTGCAATCGGATGGAGCTGCATTAGGCACTGACATTTAGATCACATAATTTTTACTAACAAGGACTAGAGGTAGTTCAGTAGCTGTCTGCACCACACTAGTGGTGCATCTTTCATCATCTTTTCTGCTCTTTCCTGAGCTGCAACAGTGCCTTTATTAGTGCTGACAAATAAAGAGGCAGGGGTATAATTGTCTGTGATGGTGGGCAAGAAAAGGCTGCTTTTCTCGTTCTCCGAAGAGAGCATTTTCTGGAGAGAAATACAAATTCTTGCCTGTTCCCCAGGGGCTATTGAAGGTTGGACACGCAGATGCAGTGGCCACATTTTGTGGCTTAGGTCTGCAGGAATGTACACCGCTCTTGGCATGATTATTGTTTAACAGGGTATTGTTAAAGATTCAGCGAGCTAGGGATGTTTTAAGAGGGGGCTGTTAAACACCACCAATAATTGGGCTCCCCGAGCCCGCACACCATTACACCAGCTTAATGGTGGTGAGACTCCAGCGAATACCTGCAACAGCATTGGCTTCAAACAGGTAACAGTGCTGAACTGGGCTGCAGAGAAAAAATCTTAATAGGATGGGGACATAAGCGAGCCTTTTTTTTTCACCCTGGAACCCCATGCTTCTTTTTCCTTTCCCTTCACATCTGCTTTTCTTATTTTTCTCTCTGTTTTCAAGTTTGCGTTTGATAGCGTATGCCTGTTTCTGCAGCATGCGTACTGCATCCTCCTCTGGACTCTTGCTCTCTGCCATCCCAACATCTCTACCACTTCCCAGCCCGGCCGGTGCATTGGCAGGGGGGAGTGCAGTGGGGTTATTGGCATCCCCCCCAGGATCCAAAATGAGCCACTGTGAAATGGGCTGCTCCTACTAGCGCGGGGACTGACATCCTCAGCGTACTCCCAGTGCACCAGCAGTGTAGTTTGCCTGGAAAATCTGTCAGGCAAAATTTGTTAGGTTTTTCGCAGCTCTGATTTCTCTATCCCCAAGAGTGTCTTTGCTAAGAGAAAGCATTGATTTTTGCCATCCAACACACACACGTATGAATATGATTCATTCCACCCCATTCCTCAGAATAACTTTTGTGAGTTGTTATCCCTGCTAAAATGAGCCTTTTCACAGTTCTGTATTTCCACCTAGCACACACACAATAAAATTACCGGATGTGAAATAAACTTTCCTTGGCTTGAGAAGAAATTTTATGTTGTTGTCAGGGACTCTTTCTGAAGAAATAACGGTTAGCTTTATATTACATTATATGTAAACCTAGCATCATATTTATTTGGTGTAAATATAAGGTCAACAGAAACAAGCATAAAGAGTTTGAACCAAAGGTCCACTTCATAGCATTATACTATACTAAAGTAAAAAGTATCTATTAAAGGCCAGATTCCACCACACAAACTAAAAATTTCAAAAGCTGGCTAAAAAAATAAGGGCTTATTCAATGGTAAAACCACAATGTTTCTTTGCATTAGGATTTTCCCAAGCGTCTACTCGTTCAACTGGTTAATACATTAAAGCAAGTGCAACGTTTTGGTAAACATTTTTAAGGTGTACATGATTTATATGTTAAATTGGTGAACATGAATGTATACTAAATAAGTAGGGACTCTACAAAGAGAAACAAAATTTAGCCCAGCAAGACTTAGTAAAGAAATACTTGTGTATCTTTCTGGAAAAAAGTGGGTAAAGTTAAAAATTGCATAGTTTGCACCCGTCCAGAGCTATGGCAGGATTAGGAAACTACATCATGTACATGCTGTTCTCTTGTTTTCCTTCATTTTCACTCCTCCACATTGAAGAAACTGCAGAATCACATGGAATGCAAAGTGGCTGAACCTCGACAGGAGCTTGTTTTCCAAGGCTGGATTAACTCGTACTGCGTCAGCTGTAACAGATGTTTTTCAAACTTGTCTTTCGGTGAGAAGACTGTGAGGCTTCTTTATCTAGATCTCACTATCCTTACAATAAGGAAGTTTTCTCTAATGTGTAACCTCAATCTCCATTGCTGCAGTTTGTCTTCTCTCTACAGATAATTAAAAATTGACTATTGCCACCTTCTTTGCAGCAGTCCTTTATGTATCTTAAGATTTTTACTCTTTTTCTGTAGGCTACCAAACCCTGAGTACACAGGCTTCCTTGTAGGCTGTATTTGCAAGATGTTTGCTCATTCTTCTTTGGGTTTTCTCCATTCAGCCACACCTTTCCTTGAAGAAGGATACCCCAAAACAGAGAGGAGTTCCCTCCAGCTGATGTTAGAAGTGCTGAGTATGGTAGAAGGATTATTTGCCACATATTACAAGCCACCTTACAGACTAACGTGGCTAGCATTTGCCTTTGCAAGACTAGAACATACTCATCTCGATTACCTGCTATCTACCTACTTCATATCTACCCTACATTAATGCACTCTACCTCTGCTGCCTAGATTTACAACTGAGTGTTATGTGCATAGATATATATCATTTCTCYAACGTGTGAAACTGTTCTTTGGATAGGTCAACAGGATCATTTGACATACAATCTTGAGGCTTATCTGATTGATGTATAGTACCTGAACGCATCTTTTCTCCCTTTGTTCTTTTCAGCCGTTTCACACTTCATTCAATTTTCAGAAAGACAAGTAGCCACAGCTCAAAGATTTCACCAGCTTGTTGTTCAAGGTTCATCAGCCAATACTTTCCAACAACCTGCTAGTTCAGATGATTTGAAATAATCAGAACTACCTAAGTACTCTTTGATCTGTTTCTTCTTTATTTGAGATCTTGTCATGGAGATCTTTCCTCTTTTTCACTGTGTTAACAACCCGCTCTCAACTGACATTCTGATACAAAAAACATTCAACAATTTGATCATCTGATGATAATTTGTTGCCAGCCTGTTTAACAGTGAATTTTGGATTTACTTTCATTATAGATACGTAATTTTTTTTTCTTGTAATTGCTTATAATTTGTCCCTTTGGCTCTTTGGCCACATCTTAATGATGTGGACTGCTTTCTGTTACTTATATACTTCTTCACCATTCTGAAGGTCAATAAAGGGCTCACATTTTGGCCAACTTTGTATTTCATTATCTTCCCTTTCTGATTTTCTCAATGGATTAGGTTGTGCTTGTGCCCTTGATACAGTCTCTTCAGGAAACCATTCTCCTTGCTCTTACATTCCTCTTCCAGGAGAGATCATCTGTCAATGTTTTGAGATTACTGAAGTTTGCACTCCTGAAGCCAGCTGTTTTTCTTTTGCCATCCTTTCTCTTACCATCCCAAAAAGTAGGAATGAGGTTAGTTCATGGCAGCTTTTGGCAAGCTGGCATTCACCTTGCTGCACTAAAGCTTCCTTCTAGTGTTCAGAAACACGTTTATCGTCAGAGGTCCCCACCCCATTCTCTTTTACCATTTTGGCAGAAACAAATGTAACCAGTACAACCCATAGCCTCCTGGGTAGCTAGTGTCTCACTGCACTATTTTTGCAACAGATATCCTATTCCAACAAGTCCAGTGCTTGGGTGATTTTGGCCATGCACAAAAAGTCTTATCTACCATACCTATCTATCTACTACAGCACTCTGTTTTCTTTGGTTTATTTTCCTTTTTTAATAAATCCCCAACTCTGATATCACCCAAAATCTTTGCAAAGTTTAAATCATTGAGAAGGAAGTCTTTGTGCTGTGCATTTTTTTATGCACATCATCCAAAAATACAGACTAATTTATTTCTTTTTCATGGGTTCATATAATCTACCTAAACTTTTATATAAGCAACCCAAACTTGCTTAGCTTTTGAATGTTTAATTTCATTTATGAGTTTACATTGTAAAAACTCAATGAAGAAAAGACATAATCTGGATTATACACCAGCATCCATCCATGAAGGAATACACCCTTTTTAAAATTCCACAGAAGGTGGAAAGGTAGAAATAGTGGGTTTTGATTTTTTTATATGAGGTGTCATCATTTATGTGAAATTCAAAGTTACACATGCGAAACAACTCATACATACACATATATCATCAAGTAGATCTAATTCAAGTCCGCAAATCTTCGTCCTCAAGTAACTGATTATTTTGTCCATGATTGTGGACTGTTAGAGACTAATTGTCTTTACTATGCACAAAAGAAATGTTTAAGTTGAAAAAAAAAAAACCCTTTCAGATGAGAGACAGTATTCCTGTAGATATGACAGTAAGATCCTGGTATATCAAGAAACCCACCATAGTCAGAAAAAAAGGTGAAACAGAAGCTGATAGGGAATGTGTTTGGGCAGACTAGGAATAGTAGCTGTAAGGTACACAGAATGCAATCTCTCATTCTCATTTCTTTCTAGAAGTAAGACTTATGCTGTAATAGGAAAAATTGCTGAAGGTTGAGGAACCTCAGTTCCACACAAAATAGGCAATGCACACTTTTCTTTTTTTCGTTAGGGAAAACAAATTGTTTTACCAAGTGAACTACCAGTTGTTTAGACACGGGAATTGCAAGCAAAGGGGTGAAACAAGAAGGTACCAGCCGACAATCTGTCCAGCAGGAGCACTGGAAGCCCTGCAGAAATGTTATTAAAAAAACCCCAAATAATCCAAAACTTGCATTTCATAATGGAGAAATAAATAAAATCTTCTGTATAGTATGACAAGCTTTTCTGAACAATTAACCTATAGTAAAGATGTTCTGACATCATAGCAAAAATTCAGAGGCAAAGAGCACTAAGGACCTGGGCTACTGAAGAAATCCTGCAAAATTTATTGTATACTACATGGAGACCTGAGTCACCATTTTGTTTATCACAATGTCTCATATTCTTTCAGTTCAGTTAAACCTGCAAACGATTCAACCTCTAGAGCTTTAATGTTTTTAAAGAGACACTCATGTACAGAAGATGTCTTAAGGTGTTTGTTCCGTCAGGTTGGGTTTGATATCCTTATTAAAAAAAAAAATATGGCTCACTTGATGAGAAAATCTTCTTCAGAGAGAAGGATTTTTCTTCAGCTTAAAATCTGAAATACTAACACTAAGTATAAAAAAGTGAAGAGGCAAGTCATGAAGCAAGGGACAGGAAAGAAAAATGATTGTGAACATGTTCTACTGAAACTGTTAGTTTTTATTAGGAAAAGTAAAGCTACATTCTCTGTTAGTAAGCTAATTAGAACTATTTATTATCTTGAGGGGTTTTTTTGTGAGAAATCTGAAGAAATAACTTGAAGAAGGAAAAATTATTTTGAAAGCTGCAATGATAGATGTATATCTTTTTTGATTGAGTAGTGAAGAGGTAAACAGAAAGGAGTGCAATGATCCTAGAGCTTGTATTTTAACAGAGAGCAGAATATGCTTTAGCATATAAAAAAGAAAAACAAATCATAGCACTCTTGAGTTTTAACTGGTAAATAGCTATAGTCAAACTCTGGCTGGTTTTGTTATGGGTATGGCTGGGCAGGCACTGGTAGCAAAATACCAATAGAGTGGTGGGTAAATACAGCGTGGATGAAGTTCTGGGCACTGAAAGGGAGCAGAGTCGTGCTGCTTTTTGCACTCTACCAATTGAAAGCACCAGAAATTGTGGCACACGGTGACAGCTGGGAACACAAGTTGGGAGCTGAAGATTTCGGCAGCATGCACACTAATTCTTTCATGTATGTATATGAATGTATATATGTATTTTAAAAGTGCAAATGAGTGTAAACAAAAGTCCTTGCATTGCATCCTGAAATTCTGGAGTATTAACCTGACTTGGTGTGATCTTCCATTTCTATGCATCATTTCGAGCCTATCCTGTGCTGACATTTGTGGGGAAGAGTCACATCAGGCGCTGGCTGCAGGCCCGCCTGGTAGCAGGAGACCTTTGCGGTGCRAGCCAGAGGACGAGCTCCAGAGCCCTCCGCGGGACAGGCGTCAGCCAGATGGCCTGGCAGCCGTCCCGCGCCGCCGACGGGCAGCCCAGCATCTGGGGCCTCGTATTCGAATGACAGTGCATATTTCATTTAACTCTTCTAGCAGGCATTGGGAAGGGATGCGCTTGTAGAGGATGGCTGTAGCGTTCACAAGAAATGGTATAAAAGAAGGCAGAATTTTAAAGGATGAAGCTTTGAGACGTTTGCCTTTAAAAAACCTCGATGCAAATTTTTCCTTCATGTTAATAATAATTTTCCCCTTAACTTCAGTGGCGGCTGCGTCAAGGTTTTTGTTTGGTGCTACTACTTCCTACAAAAGAAATGTTTTCTAGATACAGACTTGGAAGGAAAATAATGCTATATTCAAAATTACTTTTTAAAAAGCTGCAATTGTCACAAAATCAAAAAGCACGGACCTAGGACACTGCTGTTGCAGTGGTTCATGGGAGGAATCCAGGTAAATATGAAATGGGCAGGTTATTCTTCCAGCTATTTTTGTGAACTCCGATGCCAGATTTTGACTGCAAATATGARTGGCGATGGGACTGAAGCAGTTCGAACAGGCAAAGGTTGCCTGTCTCTAAATAAGTGCAATAGTGCTGCAGCGATTATCTTCACCTCCCCACTGCGATACATTGAGGATGAAGATAAATCCTCTGTTTGATGGGCATTTCCTGCTCAGAAAACTACATCCTACATCTTCTGTGCTCGGCACAGCGTAAGAGCAGTGGCAGGCAGGCAGAGAAATGGGGAGTGGTTATGTACTCTTGCGATATAATGTTCACTAAGGAAGCATAATCAATGGCAGAACTTGAAATTATTTGTCAGTAGCTCAAGACCTTCACGGGAGCTATGAATTTGGGTATAGGTGAAAATCAATCCCCGTGTCTTTTGTATTCAATTACAGGAATTAATAACTAGACCTGAGCTGAGGGTTGACCCTCTCCAGGACAGGGGCTCATATTTCATTCCTGGGTAGAGGATCGTCTTTGGAACACTGTTTGTTTAGACGAGGATCTTGCTGATAAGGCGTGTGATTGGTGCTTGCAAGACAGCCATTCAGTTTTCAGATTTGTCATTGAATTTCAGTACGATTTTCAACCAGTTCTGTATGAGCTTCATCATTAAAATGCTTGATCATCCAAAGCAGAAAACAGTAAATGATCATTCAGCAAATTTGGAAGATGGATGAAATTACTCAGATAGACAATGCCAGGCCTTATATTGTTCCATTCGATCATGATGGGTGATGATATGAAATAAAAGCTCATCACTGGTATTTCAATCTCTTATAGATTTTTTTATAGAAATATTCTCTAAGACAATTTTAAAGTACATGCACTTATTAAGTACCACATCATGAGGTAATACTGAGTGCTGTATGCTGCATAAAAAAGAGAAACTCAACCTGGCCACAGAAATTCAAGGAGAAATAGATTATATTCACAGAAACCTGAGGGTATATTTAACTCTGCAATATCCGTAGCAAGCAGAGTTTTTCCATGTCTTTTAAGAAGATGAGCAAAAGTAAGGTTTGACTCCCACTGATTTTCAGTAGGATTTACATGCCCAGCAACATGAGGGTCCCATCCAAGAAGAACTAAGTTTATTTTTATGTTCTTTAAATTACTAATTTTCAATGTTTCATTGTGTAATACCTGAAGGAAAAGGGATATGGTATTTCAGAACAATGTTTTCTTTGAGGAAGCAAATAAGAAACACAACACAATGTTGGAAATGGAAAAGCAGAGCCTTATTTTACCATATTGCAGGACATGTTTACTACCAAGCCTGCTGAAAAAAAAATATTAACAACATGAAGTCGGATTTTCAGCTGTGCAGAACTTTGCCTGAGGGCAATGACAGGGATGAAAACATGGCTCTATGTCATCTTCTGCTGCAGATCTCTCTACTTTCCTGAGCATAATTCTAACTTAAACTCTGCTCTTGAATATTAATCTCCACTCTTCCTCACTACAAAGTGGATGGTGATGTTATCATTATTTCCAGCTCCAGAATTCCATTTTAAGAGTTAAAATACTAAATACCAAGATACTGAAATTTCAAATAAATACTTCAATAATATTATGCAGTCACTTGCTCTGGTTGTTAAAGTAAGATTTAATGCATTGCAGAAAAGGAATGGAAGAAACTGTAAGAGAGAATTTCTTTATGAACTCTGGTGTGCAAAACTATTACAATTATGACCTGAGAACCATTTATTTGTTGCAATATTGTATGTGCTGATCTGTTTTACAACCTATTATCATCTTTTTATTTGCCCCTTCAACCTTAAGTGGTCCAAAATGGTCTGCCTTCCTTGTTTACCACAAAATAGCATAAATGCAGAAACAGATGATGTATCAAATGTCAGCTAGAAACTGAAACACGGGAGGTTCTGTCCGAACATAAGGAAAAACATTTTTCCTGTGAGGGTGACCAAACACTGGCAGAGATTGCCCACAGAGGCTGTGGAGTCTCCATCCTTGGAGATATTCAAAAGCCATCTGGACATGGTCCTGGGCAGCCTGCTGTGGGTGACCCTGCTTGAGCTGGAGACAAGATGACCTCCAGAGGTGCCTTCCAACCTCAGCCATTCTGTGATTCTGTGAATACTTATCTTTAATCTACTAAAAGTTGAGGCTGGCTCCATATCTTCATAAATGGAACATGAAAGAAATTAAGTAAATCAGTTTATTTTAGCCCTGATAGCATGGGAGAAAAGGATAGAGAGAAAATCTGGGAATTCTAGTTCATTTAACTTACTTAACAAACTCACTAAATATGGCACACAACAATCCGCAATCCCAAAGCTGAAGTCTTCCGAGGTTAAAGTGACAAAACTGCAGAAAGTCAGGCCACTCTGCCAGTGGAGAGAGTGCTTTGTCTACACCAGTCATTGTTTTATTGTTAGCCCTTTCCTTGCAAGAATGTTAAAATTCACCAAAATATATTTAAGTAAAGCAGGTATTTGTTGGTGTTTGCCACTGATGTTTCTAGARGAGAGGGGTCTTCTGGAGGGCCGTAAGGATCAGTGAACTCTCACTCTACAGTCTTGGTAATGTTGTATCACATCTATTTTATTTGAGTTTCTGATCCATTTTGACAATGTCTTACATATTCCTGTCTTAAAGGTCAAACCTGCTTCTCACCAGTGATAACTGACAAATGAAAATATCAATGTTTTAGAAAAATGACATCCATAATAGGTTAATCTCATCTTTATCAACTGAACTTGATAGGATGCTCTTGAAAAGTGATTGGGGATATTCACCAAAGGCATTTCTGAGTCTGTGAAAAGCTCAACTTAAGCTTCCGTTATAACAGACTGTAAAACCGATCAATGTGATATCTGAAAAATATTGGTGGATCAAGGCAGATGCCAAATTTTCACAGTCACTTAGGATTACTCTATCAATGAACTTGACTGCATAACTGAATCTGCAAAGGTGCCCTCTAGAACAGAACAGTTTTTAAAGGACCTTACTATCAAAAGACCTCAAAAAAAAGTACATTATATTTTTCTAATATGTGTTTCTGGATCTGAATAACAGATAAAGGAATTTTAAAATATCTTGAAAAAAACCCTGAACAAACTCAGTATATTTCATGTATGTCCATAGTGGCATTGCAGGTTTAGCTGGTGTGTTTGATACAGTAAAATTAATATGAATACAAAGACTGAGAACAAAGATGATTGGGATAAGGAACAGGAAAACTAAATGGCCCACAAATCTTGACAAGGAACATCTCTAGGAACAATGGTTCACTGTTTCCCACAGCTCAAGAACTAAGGGTCACCAGATGAAATTATCACGTGACAAGTTGAAAAACGAGAGGTGCTTAACCCACTGAATGTATCACAACAGGCTGCTGCTGATGCAGGAAGCTCACATGAACTCAAACAGCAATCAATCAGACATCGAAGAATGGAAGGAAAAAAAAAAATCAATACTTACTAAACAGAAATCTCTGCTATGACGCAGTAAATTTCCAATAAAAAGCAGACTGTAGCTTGGGAGAAACCAGGCTAGTCCTCACAATAAGGTGGTTGTAACCTTAAACTCTCCAGACATCTCTTACGGGCCACTGCCAGAGACTCCTTACTGGGCTTGGCAGACCCAGTGATATGGTTACATATTTTTCCTTGCTTCTTGTGGCTGCATTTTACTGCTCTGATTTAGGATGGTAGATGACATCAGGTAAATTACAGCTTTTGTGTAGGAAAACACATTCCTTTTATGCTGAGTAGGAAATAGTCCATCTGTTGGGAAAAAAATAATTGTGATTACATAAACATTCTTAAAAGGTACTTTCCCTCCAGTATGTCTGTATGTCTGGGCTCCTCAATAGCCAAACGAGTGTGGGAATATAGAATCGTAGAATCATAGAATCATTTAGGTTGGAAAAGACCCTTAAAATTATCAAGTCCAAATATGCTTACCCTTTGCCATGATCAGAAGGGAACTTGAATCAAATTTTATTTGAGTTTTTGAAATAAGCTAATAAAACATCTCCATCCCTTATCATATCCCAACTTGCTATTTCACTTCCAATTTTTGTCAGGATCCGAGCTGGGAACRCAGAGCGTGTCAGCAGGATTTGTTCCTATGAGTGGGAACAAGACTGGGAAGAGTGGAATCCAAATTGAAAGGGATTTCTCTCAAAATTTAACATGCTTTTAAAGGTTCTAGAAATAACAATGTTTCATAGCTGCATCTACCCTTGATATAATCTTGCCCTGATTCAGAAAAATGACTAAGCATGTGTTCAATCTGAAATGTGCCCATGCTTTTTCAGCCAAGAGAAAAAAACCAGAAGCATCGCAAAACAGCACAGTAAATGCCTGCACATACAATGATACATTTCACCAACACCTATATTGGGTATGTATGTCTCCATTGTTCTGCAGAAGTTGTCTTAAAAGGACAGATGATATTTTTGTATCAAATGGGGTTTGGGTTGCCCACAAAGGTAATATGGTGTTGGCTTTTGGGAGTGCCGTGCACTTCAGGCTGTTCAAAGTTCAGGCCAGCTCAGGAGTGACGTAACACATCATCCTGCCTAGAATAGATTTGCTTTGAAAGCCAAGAAAGAAAATGCAGAATTAAAAAAAAAAAAAAAGTAACCTAACTCTGCAAAGGATTAATCTAAAAATGATATACAGAAAAAATTAACTATGCCACTTCATAAATAATATTAAAAAAACAAACAGTAAATTGAAATTATTCTTTACAAATGCAGCTCAAAAAGAGTTACTGTCAGAACTGTACCCTTCTGCTGCTAAAAGCAGTCATTGTAGATGCTGTAAAAATGCTGAATACAATTTATAGATTCACTTTTATTATGTTAAGATGACACTAACATGGTACCATGATTATTAATTATAACAGTGTAAAAACCATCTGTGACTTGGCTTCTCTTTATTGATAGAAAAGATCTGCTGAAGGCTGCAGTAACGTATGGATGGTTTCATTCACCAYTATATTACTCCCATTTTCAACTGATGTAACATAATATTACAGCAGCWTGAATATGAAGTACCACAGTGGGGAGTCAGTCCTCTGGTCTGCATTATTCCAGAACAATAAGCAGATGACATATGGGTAATAACATTATGTTCTCTAGGAGAGATGGTAAAATGTAAAATAAGAAACAGCATCTTCTAAGCAATTCCACAAAGTTTAATTTAAAAGGTGTGATCTTACAGCTGTCCGGCAGATGCCCACTAAATATTAGAAAGGCAAATGGTGGTAGTCCAAGTCACCCTCCCGGTAATTGGACAGTATTGACAGTCTAAAGTGAATTCCTGTCCTTGTCTCAGTCAATTGCAAATTGGGTATGGGTGTTGATTTGGATGGGGGAATGAATTCAACCTCCAAGTACTCTTCTGTGCCTGTGTCTATCACAATTACTCATAGTCTGCATTTCCACATTGCTTAGAGAAGTGCCAAAGCTAAAACCTTGAGGAGCAGACCTTAATCTGACTATTTAAATAAGTTTAATAATCTCCTCCTGGAATTTTTTTTTTTTTTTTGAGGAAATCCTAATTGACTTTGGTTTTACATAACCAGAGCTAATCCGAAATATGTCTCTTCAGGCCACTTTCAGTCCTTGCATAGGTCATAAAACACTCCAATGCTTTTTTTTTTTTTTTTTAATAATCTTTCTCCTTGCTGGTAAAAAAATCAAAGGTCTGAGAGATATTGTGTGAAGGAGTGAAGGCCGATTGCAAAGTTCTCTGCTATCACCTTGGAAATAATGAGGGAGAATATTGCCCAACCGATAGAAGATTGAACTGATGAAGACGCCTTGTGAGGAATGTATAAGGATTTCTTGTATATAGAAAACAAGTGAGTACTGAGGATGTAACTTGGAGATTCACTATAGACATTTTCCCCAAACATAGGAAGAAGCACTTTCTAATATTACTAGAGATTATTAGTATTGCTATTATTACTGCTGTTATCATTATAACTTTCATCCCAGGGCTCAGGTCCGCAACAACAATTTCTACAAGTTTATCAGGATTGCTGGACGTTTCCTTTTCTGTTCAGTGATGCTCAACGGTCTTATTTCTAGTCAAAATAATCCTAGTGGGAACTATGAAGCATAAAAATAATGAGACCAATTTTCATAAAGACATCTTTCCCTTGTGAATGCAATGTGCAATCACAGCAGAGCAGTGGCAGCATCTCACCGTTTGTGCTTCCAAAGCAAAAAGTGTTAACGATGYTGAACAACACTCTCGTTGAGTCTGTGTCCAATTCAGGTCATCCTTGTTCAGGAAAGAGGAGTTCAAACAAAAATATTTGCAGAGAAGGGCTACTAGGATTTTAGGTAGAAAAGAAAGTCGATGATTCTGAAAGACACTCAGAAAGTTAAGTTTGGTAGAGGCAGTCTAAAAAGGGATATGCATCCTTTTTAACACATATGTTGTTCCTACAAGTATGCAAGATAAAAGTCAAGCTAGCAAATGAAATAATACAATTTGGGGAGAAAAATCAGAAAAGCAGTTTGCTAATGTCTCTGGACTAGCCTTCTAATTTCTGCAATGATGGAAAATATTTTGAGCTGGATCTTGAGAAGTTCTTGATGGGTCCAGCTTGACACTGGTGATATTGGAGACCTGCAGACTGGCTTTGGCCACCCAGAAGCTGCTATCCATTTCTGTATGCTCTAAACCACAATTGTCTGTAAAGGCTGTGTAGCCGGATGTGTACGTGCTCAGGTATGTGGCCATGGTTGAATTTTGGTCCAGCTCCAAAGGGAGCCTGGGACATGGTCCCAGTCAAATGCTTTTTTTTCTGTTGGTAATTTCAGCACAGTAAAGCTCTGAAAGATTTTTAATATGAACCAGTCCCTTCCTTTCTCTCACGGACCTAAATGAGCCTCAGTTTTTAGCGAGAAAGGGATTACAACAAACTGTGTTCTTTCTCCCCTTACTGGATTCCCAGCTGTAGAAAGAATTAAGCAATGAGGTGAAATAATTGTTTAAAATTACTGAAAATGAATCTTGATCACAACCTTAAAACTGAGAATCATGATCATTATATTTGCATTCTCATGAATGTACATGAAGTTATTGTTGTGTACCAGAGTATATATTTGTGTATTAACTTTATCAAATTTAAGTGTTTGTGATATCTCAGTGAGCATGAAATGTAGTTACTTGGTTGCACCTGTTCATAATAATTGGATTCAATATTCATGAATGATTTTCCAGTAACCATGTGCATGAGCAAAGATCATTAAGACAGGCTTCCAGCTCCCCAAATGTTGTACTGCGAGAGATCTGTGAGCTCTGTGAAAACAAAGGTTTATAAAATGTCAGCTGAAACTTGGAAATGTATGCACAGGTGATTGCTTCTCTTGGCCAGGGTAACAAATCCCTGCTTGTTCACAGATGGGAATTCACCTTCATGTAGCAATTAGGAATGATGGTAAATGGAAAGGATTGCTATCTAAAGTAAAAAAGATCATGCTAAAACTAACAACTGTTAAGTAAGCTGAACCAGAAGCAACCTGGAAAAGGCAGAGGATGAAAATATTGAAAGTTAAATGTGCCAAGACTGGCAAAAGTTGAAAAGCAAAAATCCAAGCAAGCAGAAGAAAACACAAACCGTGAAGATTAAAAGATTATTTAATTTACCTTGTAGTAATGAAATAAGTATTTTGTCTTCCAAGAAACCTTTGTTTATCCCTGAGCTTATCTGTCCTCACCTGGAATATTTGAAAGGCCATGGGCCAAACCAGAATACTCTTTGAGCTGATAGGAGTAGCACCTCAGGTTAGATGAGATAATGTAGCAAGGGGATGTGTCCACACACCTCTCCCTGAAGGGGCCACAGGGTGGGATGTAAAAGTGGCCAGGGATGCTGTGATTCATACAACCTGTTAGTGTCAGATTAAAAATCTTAAATCTTGCATGTTCGTTCTTGTTAGATCAGGTTATTACAATCCCTATACTTGGTGAAACGATGTCCAAACAATATTTCTATTCTCAAATTGTCTAGTTCATCTTTTCCTGATAATTGTGATAGTTCAGATGTAAGTAATTACTTAAAGATGGAGATATGCCGTCTAATAAACCCAGCATCCAGGCTGGAAGATCACTTACTGTAAAATTTGCATTGCTCTAAACACATTCCAGAGATCAACACTGTGGATGTAAAATAAATATCAAATATTAAAGCTTGTATTAAAGAGTCGGTAGCCACACATGTACTGCACGGAGGACCTATTCCTCAAYGCAGTATGAGTCAGCTATAGCTACATAGCCATGCAAGAGTGGACTCCAGCATGGCCTTCCTCCACTTTATTTGAAATCAGTAAGAATTAGAGTCTTTCATTGACTTCAAAAGGYTTTGAGTAGGTGCTCAGCTGGCTTCTATTATGTATTGAGGGAAGTCTTCAGTCCTAAAAGTACATCATAGTGGTGCTGGCTAATTAGAAATTGGCATATCTGAGTCACAGCAAGCTAAAACTGAATATCCAGGATATTATCCAATGGCTTTTACTAAAAATGTACCAGTCATGAGATGATTGCTTTGTATAAAGCAAGCACAGCTTCTCATGAGTAAGTGTGGCTATTTACAGCGATTACATTAGGCACTGTGGCTAGCAGGTTTTGCATCATCGATGCCTGAAAATCAGGATGAAAACAAACAGCTCTTTTTCTCCTCTCCTTCCACCTCTGCTTAGGTTAGCATCTTTCTATTTGGGATTTCCTGGACAGAAGTATGCATCTAATACACCAGCTAACACATGGGCAGTTAGCCCAGTGTTTAGAAGATATATTGGATTTACTGCAAATGAACAGATGACGTTCAGTAAGGCCAGTATTTCTGGAAGAGTATGCAAACTTCTTGCAACTGATTTGTATGGGCAAGGCAACCAAGTCACACATTTCTGGACTGAGCATAGCTCGTAGCGTTCCTGTGGTTTCTTTTAGTAAAATGCCAAAACTCACTGCAGATAACATTTCCTATCAGGGGAAAAAAAAAAAAAGAAAAAAGAAGATGCAATGAGGTGCATCCAAATTTAGGATAGCCCTTTCTAGACCAACATCATATCATATAAGTATGCAAAACTTACAGGTTTTGCCTTGCACATGTTGAATGACTGTTTGGACATGTCTAAATTGTTCCACCAACCTTTAAATGTCCTCTGAATCACATCTGATCTAGCATCAGATGGCACAGGGAATAAGCAATTCTCAAGGAGGTGCACAGTTTGAAAGATCATATAAACAGCTGGGGTTTGGCTCACCTCTGCTTTACTCTAACTTCACTTTGCTGTGATTTCACTGAAAAAAGCCAGACGTATCAGGAAGATCTMAAATGACACATAGGTTCATCCAAGACCAGTGAAAAGTAGGAGTAAGACACTTTAACCCCAATGGACTGCGATTTCCTCGTGTGCTAAGAAAGGGCAAAGAAAGCTTAAGCAGTAATTTCTGTTTTGGTGACATTTTACAACAATATGTATTTTCTACAGGTGAAGACTTGAAAAAGAACAGCTCTATTTTTAGATCCGATAAAGACCAAAGCAATTAGCAGTCAGTTCCTTGGATAAACAATTGGTCAGGCTAAGCCTGCACATTGGGGAAATTCAGGGGCTTTTACAGCTTCTGAGGATGGCTAAGAGTGACCCTGCTGGGATTATGCAGAATACCTAATGCAATGGTTATCAGTTATTTATGGATGGAGGAAGCTCTAGAAATGGAAATAATATTTAATAAGCAATTCATCTTTGCATTGGTAAAGAGATTTTTTTCTTCTCATTCCCCACTTTAATGTGATTTCCCCTTAACAAGGGTAGTCAGACGCTGTAGAAATGAACATCGCAGAAAGCAGACTGAACTTGTGCTACATAGGTAACTATGTAAAACTATCAGTTTATGCAAAAAAGAAGAGAAAAAGAGTTATCAAGAAGAATATCCAAGTTTGGCTTTTTACATAAGTGCCTATATAGTGGCTCATGCCAAACATGCAGTCTATTTTTTTGTCCCACGTTAGCTATATTTTTGGCTCAAAAAATAGAAGTCCTGCCAAAATAAATTTTCTTAAAGAACACAGCTATTTATTGATCCTGAATTCTGAAAACATGAGTCTTGGAGCCGCAACTAACCTCTGATTCAGTATTCATAATTTTGAAAGCTACTCATGAATTGTATCATCTTGTTTCACAGCTTCAGCTCCCAAAATTATGAACTTTAGAACATACTATTTATTGCAGAAAGAACAGAATGCAATTTGTTTTCCCATTATCTATTTGATAAAAATATGTCCCATGCTAATGTCATGAGAAAAGATGACGGCAGGCTTTAGCGCCAAAAGCAGAACAGGTTAGATTTAGGTTATGGTAATGAGATTAGAGTGAGACAAAATACAAGATAATACAAGCAGAAGACCACGTGGATAAATACAGGGATTTCTGCAATGGAAAGCTAAATATGCAAAGATTGGGCATCATTTTTAATTTATCACTTTCATCTCCTTCTGCTTCTGAAATCTAGTTAGTAGCATAATATTGGCCTAGAGTTTTAAGGAAGAAAATGTCAGCAGGCATTACTAATCTTATTTATATATAATGGTATAAAAAAAGTGAAGGAAAACAACACTGTTTATCTTTGTTTTGAAGCCTGCAGATATTGTGATTATTTTGCATAATGCATATTGGTATCAGTTGCTGTGTTTTTTTAAACCAAAAATGAATATTAAACGCTTACAGCCAGTGTCTTAATACTGCTTAAGGAATACAGAGCAAGTTCTTCGCCTCACTAACAGCACCATTGGCTGCTCACGTGGCTCCTCTTAACACAGTCAGTGCCAGTCTCTGCCTGGGCACTCACATCTTTCTCCTCCTCTTCACAAAGCCTGCTGTGCTTCAGAAGAAAGGTGCCACCAAATGAATTTCATAGAATCATAGAATCAGAAAATGGTTGGGGTTGGAAGGGACTATTAAAGGTCATCTAGTCCAACCCCCCTGCAATGAGCAGGGACATCTTCCACTAGATCAGCTTGCTCAGAGCCCCCTCCAACCTGACCTTGAATGTTTCCAGGGATGGGGCATCTACMACCTCTCTGGGCAACCTGTGCCAGTGTTTCACCACCCTCAGCGTAAAAAATGTCTTCCTTACATCTAGTCTGAATCTCCCCTCTTTTAGTTTAAAACCATTTCGTGTGTGAACGCTAGCCTGCAACGCTAAGCTTTGGCCCCTTGCCAGATCCTTCCCCTGATTTTGGCCAAGGGAAGAGAAACAAATTCTGCAGTGCGTAGTTGAGCACAGAGATGTCAAGTCCCATGGCTGAGCCCCTCTGGTCACATCAGCCTCCCTGTGGGTCCTTCTGCTCCATCTGACTCAACAGCCCACCCACATTTCTGTTGTTACTGCTTGGTTTTCCATTTTGAGCTAAAGGATCTCTTGGACACCTTCCAGAAGGTGAGACTACGGAGTTTGAAGCACCCTTTAATGTTGAGAGAAGAAGGTTTTTCAGCCTGTCCCTCAGGCAGCCACAGACTTGAAGATTATCCACCCCCATCGTTGTGCACCTGCTCTTCAGGAAAACTCATCGCTGGTGTGTGGGTGGTACTGGAGGGTGCTCTGTAAATGTAGGGTAGTATCGGTCAGGAGAGCAATGGGGGGAGAGTTAGAAGGAGGAGGTGCTAACCTGGGATCTGAGCCCTAGGGATCTGGTTTGAGATCCCATACAGGAATGCTGTATTTCCATCCAACATTCCTCAGTCAGAGGCACAAGCATACTATCAAACTGTGTAATAGAAGGCAAAAGCTTTCCAGATGCACTAACCTCCTTGCCTAGGACATCGACTGTCTCACACAGGTCTATTAGGTCAGGTATTTCGGGAAGAGGTGACTTTATTGTGTGCATGCTGCACAGGTAACCTCTGCATTTGCTTGAGGAATGGCTGTACGAATGGCCGGGCAGGAGCCAGCCCTGCCGGCACCTGGAAACCTTGGAGGAGCCTAAAAACATCTCCCAGTTCTCCATGACTGTGTCTCTGACTGAGAAATGAAGTCATGCCCACAAACCTTTGCCCATAAATCAGTAAGTCAGGAGCTGCTGTTGCCACCACCACCACTGACGGTATCCAGACAGATAAAGTTTTTACCCTCGAATTAGCCTATCGCTTATATCTGAAATAACATGCCATACCATAACATGGACTTACTGTCTTGTAAGGACAAGCTCCTCTGAGTTCCTATTTCCCATGTGTACTTTGCTGTGTGCATTGGCTGGAAACCAGCTCTTTGTCAAAGAAATATTAAGGAAACCACAAGTGGTCCCTGTGATTACATTTAATGCCATTGTAAGAACTGTGCGAGAGACAATATGATGTGGTCAGCCGCCTTTTGAACAATTTCCAGTAAATGGAAGACCATGCTTCTTTCTTCTCAACTGTACTTTAGCAGTGGCCAGCCTACTTGTGGTTTTCTGTTTTAAAAAGGGTGCTGACATTTGCTGTCAAAAATGGAGCTATCGCACTCTATTTTATTTTGTGGGAAAAAAATCGTGGGGTTTTTCGTAGCTATGTAAGCCTTGTTTACATGAAACATAGCTCCACACGTTTTGTTTTGGTTTGGGTTTTTTTTTTCACAGTAATACTCTAAGCAGGAGGGAAAAATGCTCTGCAGATCTCCAGAACTGTTGAATACCAAATAACTTTTTCTCATTGTTTGTTTTCATTTCCAGAGATTTTGCTGAAAAGACTAAAGATCAAAATTCTTTTTCATTATTGATAGAGGGTATATTTTTAGGTAGAGGAGTCTAGCAGGATCTGTAAGTTATATTAATTTTGATGTCCTTTCAAGTTTTTTAAACTACTTTTGAACTTTCTCATCTGTGGACACTAAGATAAATTAAATGCATTCCACTGTCTCATACAGAAATTCAAATGCTGATTTCATGCAGTAAACATCTGATCTTTTTAGGTGTTGAAAATAACAGCCCCTCTTAAAACTGTTCCATCTGAGTTATTTTGAACTTTTTCTCTGGCACCTCATCTCACACTGGCTCACATAAGTCTCGCGCTTCTTGATGTATTGGAAACAATAAATCCCATGTGACTTTGTGAGAAAAATTGATAGACTGATTATAGCACGCCAGCTCAAAATTCAGAAATGAAACAACCAGTTTTCATCACACCGCCGCTTGCTTAAGGGAGGAATTCACACATAGGAAAACTTTAGATACCATAATGTACATAATGTAACTTTAAATATTCTCTCTCATGCTTTCTTAGTAATATACGCTAGCACAGTAATGTTTACATCAGAGATGGGCTTGAGCTACAAACAACAGATTCCGATTTTGCTTTCATCTAGAAACTTGCAAAATTTTAAGATGAACTTATATCACAGTCCCAAACAGCATACGTGGTGGGGGAAAAAAATCCCGTTGAAGAAAGAAAATGTAGTTATTCTATAGTCTTTGGTGGGTGCAATTCTGGACTAACAGACATCTTAAACAGTGAAACTGTGGGAATTACAGTTTATTTTACTGCTTTTAAATAGTGTTTCTCAGTATTATTGCATAGTTCCACTTATACAAAGACTATATGCTCTGAATTTCTCTTTAGCTTTCTATGCATGCTGAATATTTTGAAGATTTTAAAATGAAATGAAATGTAGGTTGCTAGCACTTGGCAGACCCTTCAGCTGGGAAAAAGTTGGAAAGGGCAGCCTGGTTAAGCAGAAATTGCCCTAACRGGAAGACATCTGATCCTTCAAGGTTTTAAAAGCATCTGTCTCGGTGGATACCTCCAAGACAGAGTCACTGCAAGTGCCACGGGACAAGTCAGGGGAACAGAGTGATCTGAAAAACCACTAAATGGGAGGGAAAGATGAAAAAAATGGGAGTGGTGATTTTTCTCTTCTGGGGGGTGGGAATCATGAGTTACACAGGTTGGAATAATGCCAAGATTTCCTTCAAAAGAATACAGAAATAGAAAATAGGCATTTCATGTTCAAATTAAGAAAAACACATTTTTAGGGGATGAAAACTAGTAGAAAAGACTGCCTGAAAATCAGAGAGAGTTAAGGAAAACAGGGAAGTCTTATTGAACTTCTTTAGCTGCAGTAAGGAGATTTGCTGCAGTGCCAGCAAACGGAGGAAAACTACAGCTCCTTCTTGCATTTAGGGACTATCCGGAGCACCAGTAAAAGCCYGGCCTCTGTTGCGCACAGGGATAAGTTTGTGGAATTCAGGGGGAAGAAATCTGCAGGGGAATGGGGTCCTCCATCCCGCGATGTGTGGGGTAATACAGAGACGCTGGAAGAGTCCTTCACGCTCAGCTGTGCTCTGCAGCAGTAAAAGGCAGCGAGGCACGTGCTCTTGCGGGTTTTCAAGTCTTATCCAATGTTATCTCTGAAAAACCACCACGTGGAGCAGCACCGGTGGTGCATGTGGAGTCTGGCTATGAAGCCTGCACTGGGCGCACGTCTGTATTTACTAGTGTCTGGCTGTTGCCCCATTTGCACATCTTGTACGGAACAGTAGCAGCGTGTTGCCTCTTTCTTGTCTTTTTGCCTCTTTTGAAAACCAGCTGCAGAAGACAGTAGTCGGGGCTGAGCAGTGTACTTTCAAACATTTCAATTTCAAATACTGAAAAATGTTTTAATACTTTTGTGCTCATCTTCAAGTGAATGTGTGGAATGGTGTGGTGTATTGTGGTGGCGCGTTTCCCCCCCCACCTCCTGGGCCGCTCCACAATCTCAGAAACTCCCATTTCCACCTTGGCCTTGGTGTAATGAGTCAGGCGGTGAAGCGTCCCTTTACCGTATCAGGAACTCTTGCGTAGCTGAGGCTGGGGAATGTGCTGATCGTACCAGAAACTTCTGCTGCCTGGCCCAAGTGGAGGACAAGAGCGGGGATAATTGTCATCCCCTGATACCCTTATCTAAGTCGTARCTCAAGTGGAACGATACTATTGYTACTGAAACCTTGAGAGTTTTGACGGATGACAAAAGTCAATCATCTTGCGACCCTATAAACAGCGGTCCCWAGTGAGGCCCTTTGAGCTCTCCTGGACYGCAGCGGGCTGCGCCCAGAATCTCCCTCTGAGTGGAACRCTTCTCAGAGTTTGCAAACTCTYGAGTTTGCGATATTCGGAGGACCGTCGCCGGCTGGCATGGGACCTGGGCTGCAACACCCCTCAAGGCTCAACCCTTCGCCCATTGAGAAATGCCAAGACATTTTACGTGAGTATTTCACTGAACTCGAGGGGGAATTTTAACAGGTATATCTTTGTATATTTATCTATCTTTGTACCTGTGTGCGTGTGCATGTGAATTGATGGAAATACCYGCTAGCAAATATAGTCTGCTTAAATCTTATGATCTATCTCAAAATCGGGAATGAACCTTAGACTACTGCTAAACACATATAACGCCTTAGACATGTACCRTTGACCAAGTCTGGGACTACGGTTAGATCCAGCTGGGTCTACTCTGAASCCTGTGACTCAACGGGAGGGTCTCCTTACCCTTTTTGTATTAGATATAAACCRTTGACCAAGTCTGGGACTAAGATTGGATCCAGCCAGGTCTTCTCTGAACCTCATGACTCAACGGGAGGGTCTCCCTTAACCTTTTCATCCTCGGCCTCTGTATAAATCATTCCAACTCAATTCTACCACGGTACCCTGCTTTCGGCTGGGATAGAGTTAATTTTCTTGCTAATAGCTGGTATAGTTCTGTGTTTTGGATTTAGTATGAGAATAAGGTTGATAACACACTGATGTTTTAGTTGTTGCTAAGTGGTGTTTACACTAGTCAAGGACTTTTCAGCTTCCCATGCTCTTTTCCTTTGTATGCTTCATCCGTGTAGTAAGTGATAGAGTGAACCTTGCCATTGAACTCTGTTAAGTCGCGCTTTCATAAATTTCTATTAAAATCACTTTCTGCTGATACCTTTGACAGTGATTCTTTGAGCAGCCCGTAAACCACTCATTCGCGACATGTATACAGTCAAACAACCCTTCTCATGTGCATATGGGATGCTTATGCCACCAAGTTTGGATCAAAAACTATAAAGCTATTGGTGGCTCAGTGTAGTCACCAGGCCCTTGAAGAGAAGTTCTGTTAGATAAAAATCACCAAGCTACAAAGAATGATTTAAAGTTGGTTTTATTTTTTTTTCTTATTAAGGAAACACTGTTCATTTACATTTAGAAAATTTCAAATGTGTCACATCTCATCAGAGTGTTGCATAATTTACCTACAGCTACTTGATTTCCAAACGTGATGCAACACAACCTAAGGTCAGTAAGATGAGCATCCCACCTGAAATGTGGCATTATGCATTAATATCTTCAATTACACATATGGTACATACGGTATATATGCAAAACTGTGTGGTGAGCTTTTAGTGCTTCTGCAACGACAGTGGATGAAGACACAGTGCCTGCAATTTGGGCTGACTTAACAGGTAGCCTTAAATGCGCTGTTGCCACATAAAATACCACTATCAGCGACTCCTTCAATTTTTCTTCATAATTAAAATAACAATAATAGTCTAACATATGGAAGCATGCTGAGTTCATTTGTAGGAAACATTTTCAAACATCGCTGAAAAAACTACATTAAAAAAAAAAAAATCACTGTGTGTTTGAAAATGCACACACATATTCTGTGGGAACACTACTCTGAAAACACGCACATGTATCTTTTCGACTCTTAAAGGAGATAAAGTAGCCAGAACTCTCTGGTGTTTACTCTGCCAATATTTAATACAGGTGATAGCTCCCATTCTTCATCCCTTATTAAATGCTGTCCTTAATCTCAATCTGAATTATTGGTCTACAGTCCAAAACAGGATGAATGCAGGACTCCTGAGAGTAATGGATGACTTTGGTGCTTCAGTTCTGGGTGCCTAGCGTGGCACTTACGTAGAAAGATCTGGTTTTCCTTTTGTCGAGCACTTAAACTTTGTAAATATTTTGCAGGTATCTGTGGCTTAGTCTCCTCAAATATATGCCAAATAACTACTACTTTTTTTTTTTTTTTTTAAAGCATAATGTTAAATAGAGTTAACAGCATACCTACCAACCCCTCCTCCCACTTTTTTTTCCACTTTTAAGTTATTTTAAGTGTGTGATCTTTCAATCTCAATATCACAGTGACATAAGGATCTGCTTTGGCTTTTTGCTTTGTGCTGTTATATTTAATGTGTTTAGAATGACCTTTTGCCTCCATTAAATTACATATGATCTAGTTTCTCAGCAGGGTCATTTATGATCATTTGTCTTAGATTTTATGTATTGCTTTTCATTGTCCATCTCAGAAATTGTCTTACTTGCACTGAATAAAAAGTGACAAGAAGTGATGCATTGCTTTTCATTGTCCAACTTTGGCTCTGCTGATTGCTAGCGGGTTACCTATAGGCAGGGCACCAGTCCCGAAATGTCGTTTTTTTAACCTGTGTTTGGATACTATGCTGTCATTAAAAAAAGGAAATGGCCCCTGCCCAGCTTCACCTGCTTTACTTTCCAAGGAAGACAACACTGCCAGGATTGGGAAGAGAGAGGAGGCCACGAAAAGGAAAGGAAGATGCCTCGAAAGCGAGAAGCATTTAAAAAGGTGCGATGAAGAAGAGCAGGGGAGGGGTCTTTGATGAAGGCTACTGGAAGCTGGTGCAGCCTTGTGACAAATCTCTGTATTCGCACTCCGTCCACATTGGGGAAACATTTGCAAACTGTCACAGGTGAGTGAGCACCACAGAAGAGGTAACTCTCAGTGACTTTTTTGCCGTCCTCTTCTCCAAATGGAGGAGATGCTGCATTGCATGATGATGTTTAAGAGGGGATGGAGTATCACTCTTAATAACGTGACATACTATAATGTTACTGTGATGTTTAGAAACTTGAACTTGGGTCCTTCGCAGAGAGGACAAATGTAATCTAGACAACCTAGTTTTGATGTGAATATTGCTAGCTTATAACTGTATTGCAAGGGCATGGCACAGCTAATGCTGGGACTCCAAAATGTTTTTCAGTCTACCCCAACACTGAAATAAAAAATGAAGTCAAAATCTGACTTCAGCTATGCCACTTATAAAGAGCTGATAAATCAATAGGAGGTTCGTGTGCCCCATGGTGGTACAGCTGGGGGGTCCGGAGCCTTTAATACACCCTCAGCGAGGTCTTGCTCCGGGCCCACACACCTCTTTAAAACCTAGGAGATGAGCAGCACCAGGCTCAGGGGGTGGTATTCCACGCACATGTTACCAGCCTGACCATGTCTTCCAAGGGCTTAGGCTCTTTCTGGACCTCTGCAGAAGGCTGAATTTTATCCAAGCACTGACCACACTCCCCACACCGTCCAGTTTCCTAACTTGGGTGCATTTGGGAACCTCTACCTATTTGTATTTTTTTCTTGTCTTTTCTAGTATTCTCCGTTACATTCATTTCTTGGAAAAGGGTATTCAGAACAGTCTGTCTTCGCATTTTAGTAGTATCTTGAATAAAACCCTGCTGACTTTCTCTGCTTCACAACAATTTGGTTGTGTTCTTCTATGAACGACAGCTCTATGTGTTATGTTCAATAGGGACCATTTGTAGAGCACATGTGAAAAAGGGTAAGTGGCATTTTTCCCTTTCAGTGTGTCAGCTTCAGTTCTTATTCTCAGCAAACTGAGTGAGCCCAAATATGATGCCTCTGCATAAACAGATGAGGTATGCACTGAGGCTGAGGGGAGACCTTATTGCCCTCTACAACTACCTGAAAGGCGGTTGTAGCGAGGTGGGTGTTGGTCTCTTCTCCCAAGTAACAAGTGACAGGACAAGAGGAAACGGCCTCGAGTTGCACCAGGGGAGGTTTAGACTGGATATTAGGAAACATTTCTTCACTGAAAGGGTTATCAAGCACTGGAACAGGCTGCCCAGGGAAGCGGTTGAGTCCCCATCCCTGGAGGTACTTAAAAGGTGTGTAGATGTGGTGCTTAGGGACATGGTTTAGTGATGGACTTGGCAGTGTTAGGTTTATGGTTGGACTCGATGCTCTTAAGGGTCTTTTCCAACCTAAATGATTCGATGATTCTATGATTTTTTTTCTCTGTTTCATAAATTAAAATACACAGCATGAACAGAAATTAAGGGCTGCTTGTACGTATAAAAACCTGAAGCCAGCCTATCCATAATAGACTTCAAACATGGAGAAAGTATCAATATTGTTATTTGTGTTCTATGTGATAACTGGCAAATACATAACTGCAGAATTAAAAATAAATATGTAAACAGACCAGACAGTCTGAATACTGAAGTCTCAGAGATACAGTAGGCAGGAAGAGAAAAAAACCATACCAGTCTTTGCAGATGTCTTTATGATTCTATGAGGCCGTATTAAATAAGCCTTGTTACTGCTTTCCATTGCTTTTCAATGGGACCATGCGAGACAAAAGCAAAGCTCAGTCAAAGGSTAAAAGTACTGAATAAATAAGTGCAGAGTCCCTTTTTCTGCTTCAGGACAGAGATTGTAATAAATTGAATCAATAAGGGTTTTCATCATTTTGGGAACAGTTGGCTGTAGGGTGTGTGAGAGCTCTGATTTCTGTGTTAATTTGGTTGTCTTCAGAGATTAGAAAGGCTGAAGGAATAACTGTTTTAAGATTACTGTGTCTATCCCATTTCTGGCAAAGGCCACTAAGGTGTTTTTTTTTTTTTTTTAATCTTAATAATTTCATTTATGACAAATGATGCAGCAGAGAACATCTTTCTCCTACAGGTTTATCAGTTTATTAAGCAATCGAGTCTGATATTTCATTTTGTTTTTATTTGCCCCTACCACGAATAGGAGGCAAAACAGAGAATTTGTTTCTTTAGGGTACTTTGGGAACACCCTAACACATTAGCACAACCAGCGTAGATAAATCCAAAAGTAAGTCTGAGGCTCATCTAATTTTTCAAGGATCAGTGAAAAATGTGTGAGTGTCATTTCTCATAATCAGTTATATTTGTTTCCTGCTGTTCTACCATAAGCTTTCTTTTATTATTTTTATCTCCTGTGAAAGCAAAATTGAATATGTCCAGAAAATAAATGCAATACAGCAGAAGAAAAACTCAAAAGGTTGTGAAATAAAACAAAATCTGGAACACCGGTTGTTCAATTATATAGAATTAATGTAAACATGAATAACGGTTTACCTAACTATTTTTATGTCACATTAGCCTTTCTGTAGGGAGGAAAAAGTATACTTTGGTGCTTGAAATGCAAATGTTTCAAATGTAYATTTATGCATATTCCCTGTTAACCACGGTTAAGGTCACTTTTTTTACTTTTGCCAGGAATGACTGTGCAGTCAATACTTGTTTTATTTCTGAAACAGCTGGTCGCAGTTATTMAGAAATGTCTCTTCCTCTTCCCATTCAAAGCCAAAATGTTCTCACTTTGCCATTGAAAATTTTGATTCAGCACAGAAACATAGTTAAATTAAAGCATAAAATCTCCACATCTAGGAGATCTACGCACATGTTTTATAATTATACAAGGAAAGGGAGAGGGTATTTGCATCTCAAATGTGAGAGACCCTCAGGTGGCTTTTTTATTGTTGTTGTCAACCCAGCAGACATAAATGATCTGAGTAAGTTTAATGTTAACAATATCTCTGAATATCCCACTGTATGTACACATTAAAATATTTTCCCTTTAGAGGAATCTGGCCCTTTACCAACGTCCCAATGGCCATGAAAATAAACTGCAGTGCAAATTATGCTAAAAAAATCAAAGGGTGAGAGTAAAATTCATATCTGCAGAATTCTTAATTTGTGCTTGTGGCCACCTGATGTTGCTCTCCCTTGGGATAGTGACCTTCCTCTCTTCTCTCTGTCTGTATTTCGTTTACTTACCTCTTTGGTTGCCACACCGGCATATGAATGCTGCCTTTTATTTTTTAACATKTTTTTTTCTTTCTTTCTCTCTGTATGGAAGTGTACGCCTTCTTTTGGAATAGAAATTTCCATAACTGCAGCTCCACTAACAGAAATACAACACAGTCTCGCTTACTAAACACTCAGTGTGGGCAAGTACCTTCAGCTCCAAGGAGCGGCACAGGGGGAAGAAGGAATCAGAGGTGCCCTCAGAGGCATCTTCAAGCACCTTCATCCGACATGTTCTTGTGGTTGCCTGTGCCCAAACCTCAGATCTTCATGGTCTGCAGAAATGGGTTCCCTTAAGCACAAAGGACCATAACATCTATATCCCACAGTCTGTCCATGGTTGAAGTGATACCTTTTGTCATTTGAATAGTAAATATCTCCCCATTGGGCTTAAACACAAAAAGTTATACCCCCTTTTCCCCTCGCAGGAGGCAAACAAAACCAGAGCTTCACCAGCGGAGGCTGAAGCGCAGGCGGCACCGACCCCAGCTGGAGAGCCACAGATGTTACGTATGTAGTGCATACATCTTTCCACCTCACTGAGCAATACATCAAAGCTGACTGACRTGCTCAAGTTACTCACAGAAAACTAAACTACCTTGTCCCTTCCTAAATACACTTCGAATGGAAAAAGTCTATCTGACTGCCTTCTAAAGGTCACAGTAAGAAAAGGAAAGTTGGCTCCTTTTTTTCTGCTTTTATTATTTGGCTTAACTGCTACATTTGTTCCAGTCCCTACTGTGGAGAACAAGCATTTGGTCAGTTATGAAGCATGGAGTTATCAGTCCCTGTATCAAGAAAATATTAGAAAAATGCTATTGTCAGCCCTAACCATGAAGATTCAGATTGTGAAGCCAATGTGACTAAATGCAGCCTTGCAAGCAGCAGGGCTATAAACGTCCTTCAGGAGGTATCTCACCGCAGGTTCACAAACTCACGCCTGTACAAATAGGCCTGGTGCCCTCCACAAATACTTACCAACATCAGCAAATTAACCACTACTTGCTATTTCACCCTTCCAGAAAACAACTGTCCTCTCTGGCAACTCTCTAGAAATCCAGCACACCCCTCCTCAGGTGCTATAGCTCCATAAGCTGCCTTAACTTTTTCTGCTGCTTTCAGCTGACATTAAGCAAGGTGTGTCCTTGTCCTGTGTCACTGCGTGGAAGGGAGCAAGCACCAGTGAGGTTATTCAATCTCTCTTGATCCTATCCTTTCACATTTTAAGTAGCTTACTGATATTCCTTTTGATGTTTCTTTGGAATAAGCACATTTTTTGTCCTCATTCTTCTTTCAGACCAATCATCCGTACACGCTTGGGATGGTGCAGGAACTGAATTGGTCAACAGACAAATAATAAGCATAATAATACAATAAACATTCACAATAAACCAGGTGCCTAGACAGTGAAAATCAGCATGGTTTCATTAAAGTTAATGGGATTTCTTACTCCTGAGAACTTGTTTACCCCAGTTGGAGGTTCAATCTTTGTCCAAATAACATAATAAATACAAGTACACTAAAACTTTATGCACGAAAACTCTACACATCCTCCATGCACAGGCCATGATCTTGTACAGACAAGACTATACTAAGTGAAATCCCCATCCTACTGAAGTCAGCAGAGTAGTTTTCATTCTCTGTAATCATTATCCACAATTCAGTTTTCTTCACTGACAATTATGCGGCCCTAGTATAATATAAAGCCAAGACATTATAGGTGGCATAAATGGGATCATGCACTATGTGACTGAATATTTTGTATCACGTGTCGATCTCAAGGTAAGTCTGGGAAAATTTTTCCTTAAAATTTTGGAGCATTGCAGGAAAACTGGCCTAATGGAGTCAATAGAAAAGTTTTGGCTGGTTTTACTGGAGCTCAGTTTTGCCCCGTTTAATTTAACTCAATACTGCAGCTATAATAGGAAAAGGTTAAAGTCTTCGGCTGAACTTCGTTCTGATTTTAATTCATTAAAAGCTGAAATCCCCAAGCAGAACGCAGGACTTGCTATGAAGGTAGGAAATAAAACTAGAAAATGTTTTGATGCTGCAAAGCCAACAGAGGTCCAAAGACGCTGTTTGAAGGGCAGCAACACCTTGGTAAAAARGTATAAAGAGATAAATTTTGTGTCTCCGTGTTCTCATTTATTCTACTCTCTTTGTTGATCCTTTGTGTCCTCCTGAACTTGAGGAGAAAACGATTAAAGGAACTTTAAAAAGAAAAGAGCCCTGTAACTGTTACCATGAAATTAATTTACTTGTGCTATGCTTCCAGGAATCTTCAGTGTGAGAAAATATGTGTCCAGAAGAATAACCTGGTTTGATCTGAAATAGATACTCATATAGTTAATAACAATGTTTCTACATGTTTGGACAGTCTGCTTTCTGAGCACTTACTAAATCTTGACTAATTTAACAGCAGTATATTCATACTTGTCCATGCCTTTTTATGTAGGTATATAAAAAAAAAATATATATAAACACAAAAAAATCTATAAAACCCATTGATTTGGATTTTTCTATGGTTAGAAGAACAAATGGGGAGWGTACGAAAATGCAAATGTGGTTGTTAATGCTCATATACATCAATGCAGCATTTCAATGCATTTCAGTTTATGGAAGACATTTATATGGACCTATCATTAAGCATAGTCCTGTGGGTCATGGACTTGGCTACTTTGCCTTTCAAAAATATACCAGTTAACTCAAATTACCCAATTCTAGACTAGTAATTTCCTGGAGACCCATGTATCCTTATACGTGAGTCAAAGCAAGCAGAGACTGCTGTGTCTGAGTGAAAAGGAAACAGGCTGTCCTATAACCTGCTATAATTTGATATAATTATAATTAATTATAATTATAATTATGGTTTGATAGTGCAAAGTTGGAAGAGAGTTTAGTCATTCCACTGAGGCTGGTGAAGTTAGTTAGGGTTTTTGTATCAATCTAATGTATCTGAGCACGATCAAGAATTAAAAGGAGAATTTTACAAAAATGTTTTCAGAAGTATCACTCCAAAAACTGGGGTAAAAAGTTTCTTCTAGGGGTCCAGAAGATTAAACATTTTTATGTTAGATTCCTCTCGGTAAGTGTAGACCTAGTAGTTCATCTTGCAAAGGTGAATAATCTCYCTTCGACGTGATGTACCATATAGAGAGAGAAAAACAGAGAAGTAAATGGTATATCTCATATCCTTCCCTGGACAAGATCTAAGGAAAAAATTCCATGGGCACAAAACAATTAAATGAATAAGACACTGGTTACTACCACTGGAGKTCGGTTTTACATTTAATCAAAGTGCTAATTGAAATTACTTTGGTAGTGGCTGTGCAATCCTCATTAGACGGTACTCCACATTACAAAGCTGCCACATATAATCTTGCACCAGTGACAAAATCTGTAAAACCAAGCTAATATGGAAAAAGAATTACCTCTGACCACAAGAGACAGAAGCTGGCTTATCAGTCAAGCGGTGCATGTAGTTTCGCCGCTGTGGATAAATGAATAGCCTTACATCATACATTATTGTTCATTTTTCATTTTTGATGGACGACATGTAATATACTGGTTTAACTGGTATAATGTGTTTATCAATATGCAGTATAGCATTTAAATTCCTAGATTAAAAGAACTGACATAACTATTACATATTACAGAAGGCTAGCTATATCATGAAGTCATACAAATACATAAAAATTAAGCTATTTACAAAAGAAATGGAAAAACTGTCGTTATTGTCAATAAATCTCATAGAACATGAGAATACATGCATATACATCTCCTCTGTCAATATCTAAAGGTCAAATCCTGGAAGTGTTCCCAACACGGATCCTTCGAGGATTTATAGAAGCACGCTGAAGTAAATACAAGCCAAAATATATTTTATGCAAAAGAAAAAAGGAGAACAACTAAGATCATTATTCAAGCTGAACCCCGTCTAGTATTTGTTTTAGATCTTAAATACTGGTAAAGCACCATTTCTGCAGTAGTCCTCTTTCTGCATAGTCTGACAAGTGGTATTTTGTGGCTGGCTGGAAACTATTCATTCTGGGTTTTGATTAAAAGACTGTACATTGTGCAAGGCAGTAGAGAACTCATCCCAAGACTTCTGAGTTATTTCTTTTCTGCTAGAAGCTGACATTACGCTGACAACCATCTCATCCTTACTTTACACTTGCAGGTTTTCACAGTTTCTCATCTTAGGGACGCAGTCCAGTGGAATGCGTTTTTTTTTTTTTCTAGTTTATGTACTTTGTTGATTTGTGAAAGCATATCTTAGGACGTTTGATATCTTTTGGCTTTGCGTTGCAGGCACAGGTTTTCCACTAGTATCAGCTCCTCTAAAGCCTGAAAGATTGACTTTTTTTTCCCCTCGCTTGTTAACTTAATGTAGGTTGCCTTTCTGCTGCTCACTTAGATTGCATTTCTGCCACACTGGATAGAAGGGAATAAGAAGGAAAGGAAAGAAAGCAGAAAGAAACCCCAAAACTGCTAGTGTTTCTCCTTCTAGGTACTTCTATGTGACAGAGAAAATAATTCCCGTAACTCCCATTATGGGAATACCTGAAATCTAAGGATCATCTAAGCTCCGCTGAATGAGAATTAGGAATAAAGATTTTCTTTTTAATACAACTTTAGAATTGAGACAGGCTGAACAAGTTTTGGACTTCCTCATGTGATGCATGAGCCTTGATTCATCACATGACATGAAAAAGTTTCATTCAGCTATACTTATTTGTTTTACACTTTAGCCAGTGAAGAACTGCATGCTTCAAATTCCAGAATCATATCTTTTTTCCTTATTTTAAGGTCAGCAAAAATATGCTGCAGCCTATGACTGTTTAGTAGAGGTTATTACATTAAATGAATGACACAAGTACACAGGCAGAGTGAGAAAAAGGCAAATCAAAGCATTTAATCTACAACTTGTCACCTTTTACAAATTGTCTTGAAAAAACGCTAATCACACTGGCTTGTAATTCACTTGTCTCTCAGTTTCTGCCCCATTAAACGGCATTATGTCCCTTAAAGTCTTTTCCAGTTTCTTATACTTTCCACTCCTTCCCCCCGYACACCTTTGTCTGTTATAATACCACTCTTTTTGCTCCATCATTCTCCCTGAGAGACTCCTCTCCCTTTAGCTTTGGCAGAACACTGCTTTTTATTGTAGTTCCCATGATCTGTTTTGGTGCTTGGAGTGTCAGCTTGTTTCTGAAAAGACATATCTGCTTGAAAGCGAGGATCTCTGCTCACTGAATTCCTAATGTAAATGATTTAAACTCCATTTATATAGGGACTGGCAGCCAGACCTTTCCTCTCCCTTTTTTCCTTTAATATGCATGAAGAAACGCTGGTGCCTAACTCCCAGAGACGTACCTTACTAAGCTAGAGGACACAGTACCTAAAACTCAATGCCCAACCCTCAACTCCCCTTTGTGGGCTGAGACCTACATTTGGGCACTACCACACTTTGGAAACCATCCCAGTAGGGCACGAACTGATGGGCACCATCTTTGCCACCTTTCCAGCGGGGAGGGGGACTCTCCCTGCAAGCTGGGTAACAGATGGAGGAACAACGGGACGTGTTTAGCGGACCAGACCTAATGGATGCTGCTGCTGTCTTGGGAATACAACTGTCAACTAGAGGAATAAGGGCACACGTATCCACTTCTATAGCCATTGCAGAGGTTGACAAAGTAAGGGGATGTGGAGGCGGGGGGAGGAAGTGACATAAGGGGAGATTTTTTGGGGGGCAGGGACCTCTGACAACTGATGCAATACGCAAACCTACTGTAAGAAAATGCAGTCCTTCACTTCTAACAGACTTACATTGCTTTTGAAGTAGAGAGGGACAGGTTCATATAAGAGCAAAAGAAAAATAAGATGTTAGGAAGACACTATTCCTGTTAAACCGTGGATTGGATCCTGTAGAGCAYGCTTAGTATCAAAACATTTCTTTCTCTGATAAGTCTGAAAATATACAACATGAAAAGTGGCTGTTACTTACCTCTAAATGTAGCAAAACATTTTAAATACAGGGCAAAATCCTGTCCGCTCTTTTTATTGCATTAGAAAAAGACAGTGTGAACAGATGAAATGTTCAGACACCAGATGAGAGCAGACAGAACCAATAAAATCAGAAATAAAGATGGTGTTTTATTGTGCTCTGGTGGATGGGTGAATTATACCTCTGAAACATATTTCACCAACTTACTGTGTACAGGTTTGATGGTAAGTAACCCGTTCTGTAATTGCTGCCTAATGTTTGCTGAATAGTGCAAGACWGTGTAACAGTAATAATAACCTGTGTAAAACTCTTCCAATGACCATATAAAGACCAAGATTGAGGTCTCTAATAGTGCTGTAATGACTGTATAAAGAATTACAGCACGTTAACGATGATCCTAGAACACACAGCATGCCATCAATAAAATAAGCCACATGCCAGCCTTTTCTGAGTGCAGATAAATGAGTGACAGAGGAAAAGGTCAAGAGTATTATGTAGAGTAAGAGATTTTCCGGGCATAAGATCATTAGATCACCACCTGTATAACACATGGTAAATAACCTCACCGCGAGGCCCTGGAATTCATCCAAGTATCTTGTGTTAAGTATACGCATATCCAACAAGGCACCAAGTCCTGGTCTGAAGTCACTGAAAGATAGAAAATCTGACACTTCCTTGGTATAGTGTTTCAGTGATAAAATATGTGCATTGTTGCTTCATTCTGAACTAATTCAGAAATTTTTGAAGATCTCTATGTCTGTCTTTAGGTGGTTAAATACTTCAGGGAATATGCCAGAATGACTTGACATGTTTAGACCTTATTAAATTGGAAGAGCCGTGGGAAACAGGAATGCTAATTGTTAAAAAGAAGCACTAGGACTCACTTCAGAATTGATTCGTCCTTTGTGAGATCAGCCTTCAAGTGGTGACACATCATCCCTGGGAAGATGTCCTGCCAAAAAAGAGAGAAAAAGAACAAAAGGGATTTTTTTGTATGGATACCCGAAGTGATATAAATATTTTAAGAGCAGCATGATCGTATATTCCTAAAGGGAGTAATAACAAGAGAGTAGGGAATGCTCTGGCTGAAAAAGAGAAAAGATCCTTCATTACAGGCCAGAGACTAGCAAAATGGACTTAGCTACTAAGTTCAGTTGCAACTTCCAGCGGTTTAATTTGCTGAATAAAAGCTACTGTACAGAAAAAAAGCAGATGTTAGTCCAGCAAAAACAGCTGTCTTGCAAGATGAATATAGCTGTGCTGAAATAGCCATGGATCATCTATAGTTTCTCTAACTGCAGGGATGCTACCGGTTGGCAGTGAGTTGAGAACCTGGCATGTGTTGAATCAAGGACCACACACAACCGCTTCTCCCTGAAAGATAGAGAGGACATTTCCCAAAGCAGGCAGTCAAGACCTTTGACGTTTCTACAGTCCCAGAGTGAGTGCTTGCCTAGTATTAGAACAAGGGGTTTCACAGACAGTTGATGGCTTCCACAGTATAGAAAGAGATTATATTGCAAGCCATACTGCAAGGCCGGCTGGTTAACCAGCTCCTGCAAGGAATTGCAGGCACAGGATATGCAGAACAAAGTTGACTTTGCAGAAATTGGAAGTGCAGATAATGCATTATACACCAGAGAGGGACAGGATTCGTAAAGTCTTCTCTAAATATCTGGGAACAAATCCTGACCTTCACTGGATTTAATGACAAAACTAAATGCTATTTCATGAGCTTGTTCCCCCCGCTCCGGATTTTCTAAGCTTGTGCATTCAGACCTTCTAAAGCAGGGGCTGGTAACCTCCTAGAGAAGCAAGAAGTTGTTTTGCCACTGGATGAAGCAAGGGATCCCAGTTCCCATGCAACTGCAAACTGCAGTGCGGGCTGGGATCCACAGTCTCCGTCAGCATCATGAGGTGAAGGTGCTTTCCCTCCATCATACAGATTTCTGCATTTCCAAGGCCAAGACAAATTCTTTGTAATGGGGAAAAGAATGTGAAATTATTTGTATAAGACACCAAGTAGCCTATAATTAAATGTGTATCGAATTAAAYGCATATTTACTTATGGAAACACACAAACATGAAAACAATACGTTGAAAATTCAAAGAATAAAAATTAGGAAGTAGTTTAGGAATTCAGGGAAAATTATGCATACACAAATTGCAAACACACACACACACGAGTGATGCCACATTAAAATCTGTATCTTTTTAAAAACTAATTTTGTTGTATTTCATCAGTTCTCTGGCCCTTCAGGGGCCAAAGGATTCCTTCTCACAGCACACGCCAACGGCAAACCAGGCACGGAGGAGGCGAATGACCTGCGCATCGCCGCACCTTCTCCTTCCCAGCGCAAATTCACACATGATGGGCTAAATGAACTTTTTCTGTTCTGGACCCAGGGAGATTTGCGGGGAGAAAATAGGAATTACTAATAGCCTGACTGCCAGTAACAAATACCTTCATGATGGAAAATATGCCTGGATCCCAATTTTTCCCAGGGTATCGCTATTCCCTTGCTTGCAGCTAATGAATTCTCCCCTTGCAAAAAGATCTCCCAGGGATATGGGATACAAAAGGGGGAACGTAGTAAGCTCTCAGCTCTGCCCACGTTTGACAGGTTTTCAGGTGTGTTTTGCTCCCCTCTGCTTTTTCCTAATAGAGAGTAACATATGGCCACTTGTTAAATCTCAACAGGATTTCCAGCAACTGTGGTGTTATTAGAGTCATTTAATAACGCTGATGGATGTCATGGGGGAAAGCAAGGTAGTTATGGTGTCTGTGTGCTTAATTTTCAGAGAACTAATTAAGAGTCCCTGGAAAACGGTTTTCTGAAGTATTACTAAATGGGGGGGAAGGGGGAAAACAAAAAACAARCCCAAAACCTGCAATTGAAAAACATAGTAACTAGATTCACTCCTGTGATATTTAGATACATTCAGAAAGCAAAAAAGAGAAAACTATCATGAACAGAAAACCTGGGAGACTGGGATGTACTAGAACATACTTCTGAATCATAGATTATGCACCAGAGACAGCAGAAGACGACTGTCAGCCCCCTCGTTGTGTCATAAATAACAAAATTAAAGTTTTTCTTTCTCTTAATTTCTTTAAAAAATATTTTTCCTGACAAAAAAAATGACTTCCAGTTTGGTTAATAACAACAGAAAAGAGAAACTGTACAGATCACTGCTCTCCTCTCACTGCTGGGCTAGAGATACGTACAGAAAAGAAGTCTGAGGGACAAAAATCATCACATACACTTTCAGCTTTTGTCCAGAAACATCCTACATGACCACATCATTGAAACCTGGAGAAATACTCCTGCCTTTAACCAGCTTTCATCAAGCCAAGAAGCTATCAGGACACCTGGTTTTCCCCTTTCAGTGTAAACATTAAGTAGCCTTTTGACAGTTTATATTTTGTTAAGGAAAAAAACCCCACCAAACCTAGCAATATAAACTGCACATACACATACGTTTTGTAAATATATTCCAGATCAACATGGAAGAACAAAAATTTGGGAATATAAAATACCAAAAGAGAATTATTTGTAAAGACAGTCATGCTACACTATGAAATTGTACAGCATGAGGATGCCCTATCTACAAATGCCCTGATGTTGCTAAATGACCGATTTTCTGTATGAACAGAAACACAACCCAGCACTCAGAAGTTGCTTTTATGATCACAGTAGGATGTCCTCTCCACAGCAATGAATCTATTCATCACTTCAGCCACTTCTAGATTGTGACAATCAATTTTCATTTTAAGGAAGCACTTGCTTCCTAATAGAGGTTTTATTAAAAAGATTAATTTTGGGTCCTTTTTTTTTAATATTTATATTATCACACAATAATTTATCAAGATAGAAGTTCCTTAATGATATCAAAAGACATATAAAAGATTTATGAAGAATTCGAATGGTCCAGCATAATCCAGTAATTGAGTTTTCAAATCCTACTTGAAGTTTATGGCTGTTGTCATTTAATCTACATGATTTGATCTAGCATGAAATTTTGGCTTCTCTACACCAGAAAAACAGCTTATAGATATATGTTTTCCCCATGGCACATGGGAAGTAGTTACATTTTGATTGACAGTTAAGGGACCATTGATAACGTCTACGCAATGTTATCTCTATGTCCACAAAACCAACACAATAGCTCTATGCAATAAACAGTTACGGCATTGACAAAGGTTAGCCATCGAATGCCCTCTAAAAATCTGAGCTGATAAGAGTTCACATYAGAAACCAAAGATCTAAACATTTTGCTGGTTCTGCAACATCGCCTGAACTTAAATTAGAGGTTATTATAATATGAATGACTATCATGTTTGCTTCTGCATGCAAGAGCAAAACTCAGATGATTAAGGCTCTGATGTGCAGGCTGATAACTTGATTTGCTCAGGCAATTCTTCTGTAATAGCACTGTATAAAAGGGATTTTTTGTTTGCCAAAGCACTGTAATGTACTTTCATAACTTAGCAAAAACTAAGGATGACTTTGCATACAAAAATTTCCAGAAGACCTACCTTATTATTGGGTAATAACATTAAGTAATTGCGTTAAAGCTATATAAATATGTTCATCCCCAAAACAGATTTGAACCTTTATTCATCATTTGGGATCCTGCCATGAATTATTCACATTCTAAGAGCCAAGTCAACAGACGGTGCATCAGTAACCCTTCAGAGACCTACTGGTTGTGGAAGGATGCACTCTACCTGGACAGGAGCTGACCCATTTGACATTGTCCAGGACTGGGGCTATACCTATTATAATTATAATAGGTAGCAAATTATAAAAAGTGCACTAAATAGAGAACTTCTAGAAGAAGAGTTTAATRTCTATGATAAAAGCCACCTCTTAACTCAGGGACTGTATTTTATTGCTGAAAAAAAAAATGTGATAAATGCAATTAGTTATTTATCGCCCATGAACAATCTTTAGAGATAGACGTTTTGGTAACTTATATTTCATTGCTTTTTTACTTTTTCACAACCACAGAGTGAAGCAAGGGTTATTATAAATATGGTTAAGTTGCCAGATTTAAAAGAGAAAATTAAAAACATCGATTTTTTTGCATGTGTTTGCTCATAGCTTGGAGGTAGTATATCAGCAATAAGTTCAATTCAGCATTCTGCTCATRGATTTTTTTCAAATATCCCAACTTCTAAAAGTGTTGGCTGACGTTTATTATAGCAGTCAGAATGTCTCAGTCAATTTCTAAATCTGAGTCAAGGAATAAATATCCATATTCACTATTTTAAAAAGTGCTTGGGATCTTTTCTAAATGTCTGAGTACTGAAACTTAGAAACTCTTGCTAGATCTCCCTTTCTTGCTAGGTATAACTGAAATGAGGAAAGCATGAACAACTTTGTTTTCGCAAATTATTGACAGATGCAAGGCTCTCCTTTTGCAGGACTCTGAAATAAAGTAGAAATCAGGTTTGGTGGAAAATAGTTAATTTGATTTATAAAACAGTATTTAACATTAAAGCAGGACATTAAACTCCTTGTGTTTGTTAAACTATCAGACAAAAAAGATAACAAAGTTGACGGAGGTCTACTGAAACGGTAGATTTTGACCATTTTGAAACATCTTTGATTCTTATAAAGGACAAATCTTGAAACTAGAACTTAGATGTTCTGAATCTAATATCCAGAAACTTTTTCACATAAAAATATGTGTAAAAAATCAAACATTCCTTAGTAATAAGTTAAAGGATTTGGCATTTTTCATGAAGTCTCTTTTCAAATTTAAAAAAAAATCTCAGCTCAACTGAAACAGTCACTGTAAGACAATTTCCAGCAGTCCTGGAATATGGCCGTTTTTTCCTAAAATATTAACATAAATATTAACACAAATACTAAAATATTGAGCTGCATACATATATGAACTGTTGTGCAACTCCTGCATTTAACAGCCAGACTGTCCTGGTTTCGGCTGGGATAGAGTTAGTTTTCTTCCTAGTAGCTGGTATAGTGCTGTGTTTTGGATTTAGTATGAGAATCATGTTGATAACACACTGATGTTTTAGTTGTTGCTAAGTGGTGTTTCTGCTAGTCAAGGACTTTTCAGCTTCCCATGCTCTGGCASGTGCACAAGAAGCTGGGAGGGAGCATAGCCAGGACAGCTGACCCAACTGGCCAACGGGGTATTCCATACCATRTGACGTCATGCTCAGCATATAAAGCTGGGGGAAGAAGGAGGAAGGGGGGACGTTCGGAGTGATGGCGTTTGTCTTCCCAAGTCACCGTTACGCGTGATGGAGCCCTGCTTTCCTGGAGATGGCTGAACACCTGCCTGCTGATGGGAAGGAGTGAATGAATTCCTTGTTTTGCTTTGCTTGGGTGCATGGCTTTTGCTTTACCTATTAAACTGTCTTTATCTCAACTCATGAGTTTTCTCACTTTTACCCTTCCGATTCTCTCCCCCATCCCTCCAGGGGGGAGTGAGCGAGCGGCTGCGTGGTGTTTGGCTGCCTGCCGAGTTAAACCACAACAGTCCTTTTTGGCACCCAACGTGGGACACAGACACAGCACATTTTGTGACTTTACACCTCCATTTTAAGCAGGAAATCTCATTTGACCTCTCTCCTAATACAGTTGTGTCTTAATGGTGTCAAAATGTGAAACAAAACTTAGGCAAGTAAGAGAAGAAAATGAACTAAAACATTCTTTGAAATATTCTACAGCATACGGGCATCACCTTCAGTTACTTGATTATTTTCTTGTCATGGGACACATGATGAATGAGAAATTGATTTGGACCGTGTCTTACTTTTGAGCTCAGTGAATGATCTGCAATTTAGAATAAAATTTCCCAAACTGGGAAGATTATTCAAGTGACCCGTGCTGCTAAGAGTATGGTTTAACTTCAACATCCAATTCTGCACCATGAACCGGTATGAAACATTAGACCAATTCCAAAACTGAAAATTTTCACTAGCAGAAAAGGGTATTCTGTGCTATAAAAAATTCTCTCGTCAAACTTGCTCCTGTTGAAAGGATGCCAGGGAAATTCAATACCCTGTAGATAGAACATGAACTGGAAGTCCCTCACTGTGGGTTTGATTTACCTGGATGGGTTCCAAAGAAAAATAATAGTACACATCAGGGTGTATATATACATCAGCCTACTGCATTTAACATATTTGGCATTGAATAATTAAAAACCTAACCCCTTGTAAATTATGTAGTAGGAGTTTTATACTGAAGGAATAAAAAGAATATGCGTACTTGTGCAATTTTACATACTGTTATAACCCTTGCTTTCCTAGTAGCTAAATTCTAACAACGGTAAGTCAAATATAAATAATAAGGAAAATTTGGTTAAGATTTCTTATTTTCTTTCAAAAGTAGGCCTTCTAAGTAGAAAGTTGGTAGTAACTGGACTACTACTACTTGGTAGTAAACTGTAATTATTATGGCAATATGGTGTCCCAAGTGTCCTCAGTACATCGTTCAGAGGGATTTGGGTGAAAATATAGAAAATTTGCATATGTGTAGCCTGATGGTACCCTTTCTGGTGCAGATATGAAGGGAGAACCTAGAAGGCAGGGACTCTTCAGCCCTGCTCCAGGGACAGGTCAGGCTCAAAGGGCTATAATGCCCATGGGCTCTGAGCTGGGCTGAATGATGGTCCCACGCTAACACTTTGGAAAGGTATTGCAACTCCTCAGGACAGGGCAAGGCACTACTCACCGTGCAGAAAGGACACACTTTGTCAGTGCTGACATTGGCCTGGCCAGCGCCAAAAATAATTTTTCATGTATATTTTTAGAACCTGTCATCTGGAGATGTTAAACCTTGGTAGCTTGTTGTGATTAGACATATAAAGTCTCCTCTCCCATCTCTTTTACATCAGTGTAACCATACTGACTTTGTGTATTATTTCTGAGTTATACAGGGAGAAGTGAGAAAAGAACCATTCCCCGGGAGTATAATTCCAACTTAAGTGTAGGCTTGTGTATAGCCACTTATTCATATGAATTACACGAAAGTCATGGATACTCTGGGTGTAAATCCAGGTGGAACCGCGCCACTAATCTATGAACGTGTTGCACCCCTGAGAGAAGAAAAAACAAACCTAAAAATCTGACAGCCTTATAAAAGCATTCCCATTGTGGCATAATCTTTTAGAAAAAGAATAAATCATACCCCATCTTTTTGTAAATTGACCTGTAACTTACTGGCAGCAAATCAATAGGATACAAATGAAAAATAATAATGCAATAACAATGCTGTGTATTATCTTGGACCCCAGACGAAAACTTGTAAAACGATCAATATGATAAAGATTCAGCACTGTTACTCTTTTACAAAGAAATGACAAAATAACATACTGATTTCAAAAGGTGGCTGTAAAAAAACCCAAACCTATCTGCCACAAAATGAGAAGATAAACCCAAATATAAAACTTTTCCTTGTTTGTTTGTCTGTTTCTTTTCCCCCAGACTTCCATTAATTTGAACAGGAATTAAAGGGAGCAATTTTTTTGTTGTTTGGAGAAAAAGCAAGCAAGCTAAAGAATCATCCATTTTAGCATTAGCCCAAGAAGCTCAATGGATGAAAACTCACTTGCATACAGCAGGAATATGAAAACTGGTGGTTTCCGTGAAGTACTTATGTGCACTTATTTTGTTTAGTATTTCATTTTAACGGCTTTTTTCTACATTCTTTTTTTTGGAGCTGTTGCGCTTATTTGCGGCAGAGCATTTATTAATTAAAACAAGATTTTCTTTGTTAATTAGAACAAAGATGGTGCTTTGAAAGAGGCTTGTCCTCCATCCTTAAAAGTTTGTCTCGTTTATAGGGTGAGCACGGTGAAGTAGGTAGAAAGCTACAGGTAGAAAAAGGTCCACCTAGAGCTGTGTGAGGAGCTGCGTAGCTCTGCCTTCAGGCCTATGGAGTGCCCTGTCAGGGACCTGGACAAATTCCTACAAACTTTGTGTGAATTGAGGAATGAAACTCATGAAGGCACAGGTAGGATTATAGCAAGGCTTCATTATTAAAAAAAATAAGACCGGCCATAAGCTTCATTGAATGAAATCTAAAATTAGCAAATTTGTTTTCTGTATGTGTTTTCCACAATTGTGGTACAGAATAGAAAATTAAGAGCAGGAAAAGGAAGCAGAAACTCCAGAGGAGAGAGAGAAGAGCAGCCGTGCAGCCTGGCTGCTGATGGGGAAGCACAGAGATTGCTGTCACCGGCACGTCCACAGCAGCATTCAGACACGGCTGTGAGTCCCAGCATTGTGGGCACCGAGGGAAAAAACACCGGGGGACAATGGGCACGCAGCATAGGGAGACACAGTCATGTTTAGGAGAATTACCTGAATCTCTGAATTAATCCATTCCATCATTCTGTGATACACATTTATGGACGCTGAAGAAAAGGACATTCTGTCTGAAAGCTTCCAGAAAAGAAAATTTACAGCRCAAACTGAATGACTGCATCCGTAGTTCAAAACAAACATATCCACGTGCTGCTATTTTACACACACCATGTGTGACACCACGCTGAAGTCTAAGAGGAAATAATTTTTAATGCCAGCTTCGTGGCTGGTATGTGCACAAGCCAACGGCGTCAATACTAAGGCCAAGAACTACAAGGCAACTGATTAAGCGTTAATCGCTAATATTATTTATTTATCTCTGTAGGTTTGCAAGGTGCTTTTCAGACAAGCAGAAAAGTAAAGACTTCACGTTGGGGATTTTAAAATTAAAATGAGTCATAAAAGTCAGACAATAAAGGGAGGGGGAATGAAGACAGAATTGAAAGAGAAGTGGTAAACCTACGTGAGGGCACTATTTACGCAAAACAGTCCTGCCATTCCAGCTTGTTTTCTTGCAAGTACAAGGGAAACAGTTGTCTCACGCATTAGTCTTGGTATCTACCCACAGCCACCTTACTGTGCAAGATTTTTATAAATAAAAGCATGAAAAGATTGTGGCAACTTGTGCATTCCCAGAACTATGTAAAATAACTTCCACAGTCAACGCAACATGGCACACAGCAGCTACCCTTCGATCTCACCTATATTTTCATTCTGGATTACTAAAGTGCAGAGTGAAAATAAAATGCCTTTCTTGAAAGGCAGCCAAAAGCTACAGTTTTCAAATTTTAGTTCCTGCTCAGAGCTTTATCACAATTTCATACGAATAAGTTCTTAGCTTAGAAAATTCCACAATTGCTTAAAGGTGCATTTAAAGTCATTTATCTCCATACGGGTGCAAGGCTGTAGGAATTTTAAGAGTTATTTCAATATTAATCTACAGTTCATGGTTACGAGTACAGATAAGAGATCCTCACGCAGCTCCAGCCCCAAGACAGGCCACCACCTACGGGGTGACAGGTGACAGTCCCCTGTTTCTCCCATTAAAATAATGTGCATTTAATTTACTGTGGCTTTGAAATAAAGGATGAAAATCTCGCTAGCTATGAAGACTTTTAATCTCCAGCCAATGGAGATGTTGAAAATTATTGCTAGAAGACTGTATCTGTCAGGGTACGGTAGGATTCTCACATCTCAATTCTATTTTTTTAGAAAATTGTGTTTGCATGGATTTTTTTATTCTTTTTTATAGTGTCTGTCTCTCCCCTTTTAAATGGCATTTGTTGCAAATCAGAACCACCTCAAAATTGAAAAATCTCACTTTGGGGATGTTTTTAAAAAAAAAAAAAATCAAAATTCTTCATGGGAATAAGATGAAGTTTTTCAGACAGCTGCAGTTACCACCTGTTTGCAACATTTAAGGAAAGAAACACACAGGCGTTTTTTCCAGATGTGCCAAACTGATTTTTGCATTTATTCAGTCCTTCTGTTCTCTCTTAGTGTGCTGTCATTGTAATATCTGAAGGGATAAGTATGAGGAGAAGAAATACCTTATTCTGAGATTACCTTTGCCTGCTATTCTGTGCAGACAGAAAAAACCAAACCCACACCGCTCTCAGGAACACACTTTGACGTCGAAGGGGAGCAGCAGTAGGTTGTTTCCATATACTTCTGGACACCAACGCATTTAATAAAAGTAACCAGACATCCATTTTGCCAACACGTACGTCTGCTGAAGACTGTGCCAGCCCCTACTGTTTCTCACTACCCTTTTGCTGCAGATAAATCTGCCCACAGTTCCTCTGGATGGAGGTTTTGTTCGGAGGGGGAGCTGCTGAACACGCTTTAATCTGTTTTAGACAAAAGTCCATCACTGTAGCTTTGCCTGATGGAGGAAGGGAATTAATGCCTTACCCAAGCAGAAACTTCAGGCGTGCGCACCGACGACTGCTGCAAATGTGGAAAAGGAACAAGAATTAGTGTCCGTTTCCCTTTCTACTTGTGTAAATCCCTCCTGGCAGTGAGACGGATCCAGCATTGCTGGGTTTTGCCTGTGGACTTGAAATAGTGGAAAAAAAAAAAAAAAAAAAAAGGACAGGTTGCAGGCTAGATAAGGAAAAATCTTCCAGCAGAAGTGACACAGTTTCAATTTTAAAAAGCCAGAAAAATATATCATATAAATATTGTTTTCTACAGTCAGGGCTAGTTATTACCTTGCTACGCTAAATCAGAGCTATATATATATTCAAAGACCAAGAAACAAACTCTCTTCATCTGCCATAAAACTAAACAGTATTCTGCTTTCTGTTTCCAAGTAGGCTGCTAAATCACATAAAGTATTTCTTATTTCTTTCATTTTTTTACTGTTTTTTTAGCTGCTGGACTCTTTTCTGTATGACTCACGTTCTGTAAGAACAGCCTAAGCTCAATGAAACAGGCAGTATCAAACACTGCACTGCCCTAACTGAGAAGAAACACAATTAGTTTTGAAATCTTTCATAAGGTGCATAATTATCAGCACCTAATTTCTACAGCTGAGGTATTCCTGACTATTTCAACAGTCTGGCATAATGCTTTAAGTCAAGTGGAACAGTTCCTTGATTTTGATTTTTTGTGCTCAGGTGTTCATATTAAAAGCCTGCTTAGTCATAATGTGAAGCAAAACAGTGACAATTCAAATAAAACACCCAAAACCAAGGAAAGCTGGGGGGGAGGGAGGAAAAGACATGTCAAAGCCAACTTGGAGTGAAAGATTTGGAAGTAATCCTTAGCCTTCTCAATTTTTGGATAAGTCTCAAGAATACAAGGGTAAAAACATCACATATGTAAATAAAAAAATGCTGTCTGCTCTACTTAAGCAGTACAGAAGGAAACATTTCCTTGCTTCACAGTGTGCCTTCCTTTCCTCTTTGGTTAACTACTGATAAAGTTTGGAGATCTGGAAGCACCATACGGTGATCTGCTAGGCCAAATCACTTTAAAAGTAGAACCTAGACTACTATCTATCCTAAAAATAAATGCAAYGTTTTTACCTAATTGTTCATTCTTCTTCTGTGTAGGAAAAATGGGAATATTTTAACTGGATTTTCAGACCTCTATGCTTAGAAATAAGCATTTATATCTTGCACGTAGAACAGAAACTTAATTAATCTATTTCAGACATTATAGATGTAGAAGAACTTGCAACGGCCACAGGTTGTTTGGTACTGAAATCCAGTCATGACAGCATTAAGTTGTAGGTCAGAGACATTTTCATAACAATGAGTCACGTAGTGCTTTGAAAGTATTTTCCAAAGATGGTAGGAGAAGATTGCATTGCAAGAATCATTCCTTGAGTTTTGCGTGCATCAGTAACACACTGGTCATTATGAATTAGATGTCTCATCACAGAATATGTGATGACTCTCCTATGGAGAACTGAGAACTTTAAGTTGAGCCGCAAAGTAGTCAAGTTCATGCGCAACAATTAATCTGCCTCAAAATTCTGAGATTGTTGAGAAAAATGTTCACCTTTATATTAAGACAAGGGAAAGAGGAAGGGCAAGGGAAGATGTTTTCTGAAAACATTCTACATTTTGTCCTCAGACATACTTAAGCACCACTACTGTGGCCTAGTACTGGATAGATGAAACAAAAGTGCTATATAAAAATTATAGTCTGAAATAAAGACCCAGAAAAAGAGCTAAAGGCTGTGCTTCTTTTCATTTAATTTCTTTCCAGAGTTATTATGAACGAAGACACTTAATCCCTAATGTAAACCTGCAGGGAACATTATTTATATTTAAGAAGACTTGAAGGCTAACGTAATGCAAACTGAGAATTTTGTCTTTTCATTGTGTGGGGTGAGAAGAAGAGCTGGATTAAATCGCTTTCTGTAGATATCAGTGGATAGTTTAAAGAGGTGGTATAGCTGCAATTCCTTTGAATGATTCAAGTATCACATTCATTCTCTTTAATGAAAGAAAGCTTACAGTACACAATGAAAAATAGCAGAAATCTGGTCACACAGTATCTGGTCTATGATATTTTGATTATGTTTGTTTGATGCACCTAAAGTATGTGTTTCATTACGGTAGACATGTATGAAGCAATAGTTAGAAGAACTAGGGGACTTCGTTGCTTAAGGCTAATTTTATCCCACAAATAAATGTTCATGGTCATAATAAAAAAGACTGCATACCTTCATAGTTACCACATTAGACATTTTCCATCCTTCTTAATAAAAAATTATTAATAAGAAAGAAGCTGGCCTCTAAAACATTTGATCACTGCTTTCAGAAAAGTGGATCAAGGGGTGCTTCTCATTATTTTGTTAAACTTGGAAAAATACATTTTAATGAAGCTGCTTTAAGCTTTAGACCTCCTGTCCTTCTTCTGGTTGGCTTCTGCCATTCCCTCTCATGAGATTTCTGTGCTCAGGTCACAGATGCCTTAGCAACGTTAAAATATGTTATGTATATAGGCCTAAGACCTATGTGGTCTGTACTTAGAATAAGTTTAATTTTTAAAACTGCAGGAATGCATGATCAAAGGAGCTGTAACAGCTTTTTCAATAATCTTTCCAGAGGAAAATTAAATTAAAACCACCAATTGGGAAGAATTCCAGCTTCAAACAATTTGCTTCTAATCAAGGAGCTAGACATTGTTCGACTGGTGCTGGCACCTTGCCCTCTCCAGGGTAAGCCCTGGCAATTTCTAAAATAATGAATCCACTGTCATCTCACAAGACTTCATCAAACAACTTAGAGAAACACAGGTCCAGCTGATAGCTAAACAGGACAGGATCGCGCCCTTACCTTTCGCACAAGGAGGTAAATAACCCACCAGAGCAAGAAGAAAACGTTGACTTGTTGCACACAACTCTTGGTCATACCATTTCGCTTCAGAGCAGTTTCCTCTGCCCATCCCGTGACGCTGTAACACCGACTCGTAGATCCAAAAGCCCAGAAAAACACCTCACAACCCATGACCCTCTGGCACTGATGCTGCGCTGCTCCACCTGGCCTCGCTGCTGATGGCTCCGCCGGGATACGTGCAACCCGGATGGCATCATCAGCCTGAAGCGCTTGCTCCTCCAGCCACTTCTAAGGCTGGAAGTTACTTTTCCTTTTGATGTTCCTGAAACACAGCCTTTCGTAAATGTAAAGAGAGGAAAGATTTGGTTTTAGGGTCGCACCCTCCACTTGCAGTTCTTGCTGTGCCCAGGTCTTGATATAAATTATCTTTCCCTCTGCTCATTGTGAAGCTTCCTGCCAGGATCATTTTCCATGCCATTTACCTCTTTATTTTTCCCTTTGCTGGCTCCAGCTTCTCTACTGCATTAAACAAAAGTTATTTATCCTCACTTTCAAGGTTCATTATAATTTATTCCCTACTTATTACCTCTCATTTACTATCCAGASATAGACTTTCTCCTCTGGTTAGTGCACAGTGCCGGTTTCAAGCACCCACACATTACACTGTGGCTGAGCATTTATTTCCTGTGCTTTGGTTCTCCTCTGTGTCTTTGGCAGAGGGGAAAGGACAGATGGTAACGGGAACCAGTGCTGAGGCAGTAAACCCCTTGGAGTGGACACAATCTCTTGTCACAGGTCTGAGAAGTGATTCGCACAAAGTACCCACAGTGCTTCCAAGCTAATGCTGTACGAATAAATAACAGGGAAATAAAGGAGAATGRTGGACACGCAATATGTAAATATTTTCTTAATAGCATTGTTCTACATAAAATGTTACCCCCGTGACATTATGCACTGACAAATGAGAGAAATAGGGACAACAGGGCTAAAAACGGAAGTAGGGGGAGTTGCAAAATGTGTCTTTAACCAAAAGGGGGACTGCATTGCAAAAGCATTAATGTCCACTGTATATTAAGCTATTAGTCTATTTAAGGCAATCGTGGTCTGACTCACAGCTTCTTCAGCCAAGAGGAGCCCTTCTATTAATTTCAATGTGGTTTGGAAGAGGCCATGAGGACTTATGCATTCATTCACTTTGAGGAGTTTTGAAAATGACATATTGCAAAGTAAAAGACAAACCAAGATATTTTCTCCAAATGTTTGGCAGCCGTCAGTTTTATAGGAGTACGAGAGTAGAGCTCAAATTAACACGCTTGATATAGTGTATCAAGCTGAGGCTTTCCGAGCCACTAATACAAAAGATGAATTCACAAACACCAGACACAGGTGACAAGATAAGAAGCCCAGCACATCATGTATAAGTTATAAATGGATCTATCTGTCAGCAGTTACTTTGTAAGTGAATCGTTCTCAATTATGTTAGAAAGAGCATTTAATGAAATATGATTTTAAAGTACTACATAGAGGAAGAAAATGTGCAAAGTAAATTCCTGATATAATGAAAATTGAAAAGAGTGATAGATTCTGCTATTATAATTGGCAAACAGAATGGAGGGTTTTGATAGAGGTGACAGTAGAACAGCTTTTGGGGTATCATTTGGCTAGGATAGCAATCTTCTAATCATATGTCCAGCCTGCCTTCAGAGGTCATTTTCAAGGTGCACGTTCAGATGAGAAATAGCAGTGTTATATGACAATTTCACTGATGGCTGCAAAGAAATGTTCATTACGTTGCCTTCTTGCCACATGAGAAGGGACCAGTCATGTATCAAATGGTGGAACAGGTATCAATGAAAAACTGGATTTTAGGTATTCTGAATTTAAATCCTTCATACAGTCCACATTCCGTCCTCTCTCTTATGACAGGAAGTCAATGAACCCATATTAAGTGGCAGGCAAACATTTTTTCCCCCCAATTTCTTCTGGGTTTTGGATTTTCTTTTTTTTTTTCCCCTTCAGTATTTATTATCTCAGTCATCATGAGAGAACAGTTGGGAGAGCAAGCCCCAGTTTAGAAGGAAAGCTATAAATATGCCTGGCTGTGAGAGCTGTAACAAGATCTCAAACAAGCAAGGGCCACGGTATTGATGAGAAAAATCTAACATGTCTTTGAGAACCAACAAACAATCTGAGATTAGAAATATTTAAATCACAGGTGTACCTATACTGTATGATCTCATTACAGGTTGGAATTAAGGTTGCTTAGATACCTCAACTGTGACATTCCATATTATGACATATTTGTAGATATGTTTTAACTTACACTATTTAGGAAGTTCCTAGGATTATGTTTGGAGAATAATTAGAATGGTTACATAATGTATTCTACCCTGAATTAACGATGCTATCCTCTCCAAGTTAGTTTCATCCTCATACAGTTTTTGTCTTTGTATAAGAGAGACATGGATTGCACACGTAGCCCCACGCCCGCTGAATACAGATCTGAGGGAGTGTGACATATTTTTGTAGGCTATCTCCTAAAGCTCTTCTGGTGGAGGCACACCACATGTTTTCAGAAAAGCAGGCACCAGTCTTCTAGCCTTAGGGACAGGATATAATAATGCTGAATTTAAAGTCATTAGAAATACCATTGCTTTCACAAGTACACAAATGTTGAATTAATTACTACATCTATTTGAGATCAGCTGAATTATGAGTAGTACTTCATTGACTGATTTATGTTGGAAATTCACATTTACAAATTATATTCACCAATAAACTAGGCTTAGGTATGACATAGAAGTTATTGCTGTTACTTGTGAAATGTTTTCTACTTTGCTTTTTGTTCTTGGGAATGTTATACACAAAACGATATATTTCCCATATGAAATAGCTTTCCTGAAACATCTGCTGCCAGAAAGTTTGTCTGGAACTTGCAATGATGGATGAATTTTTGACAGGTAATTGCAATTCAGATCAGATACAGACAGATTTAGTACCCAGAAGCTCCCAGTTTATTAAAATCACTATTGATTTATTTAAGCACCCCCCTCTCTTTTCACCACCATTCAGAAATTAATCACTTGGGTATGGTGTTCAGGGCTCATCCAGCTGCTCATAATATGAAATACATCAGTTTATCCTAACTTTATCTATCTCTCAGTACTTCTGAAGAACCTATCACCACAGTATCTAGTCACCACCAAAACCGACACGTACAATTAGCGTAAGCCTTTCATGAAAGCTGAAAGAAATGCTAGAATTCATATTAGTTACATGGTTTAAACTCTTCAGGCTTACCAAAGCAAATTAAGTGTCACTACTATCCATCACACCTATGAAAACGATGTTCATCTTTTTCTTAGACAGTAGCTGGAAGGATTGAAAGGCACTATTGGTTTGGTCCTTGTCAGTACAGTTTTTTCCTTTTTGTARCATATAACAAATTCATTACTGAATAGACGTGTGCCACCGAGATAGATATATAAAAAATACACACACAGAGCATATTAAGAAGATTTTTCCAGATCATCACTGAATTTGTGTAAGTGATATGATTACATTAACAATAGCAAAATGGAAGAAGGACTCCATCCAGTCATGAGCAATACAGGACAATTTCATGAGCCACATTAATGCTTCTCAGTTAAATTAAGTGAGATTGTTTGTACTTGCTTTGGATTCCTAGACTACCACACTGAATTGTTGTGTTTGGGGGTTTTTTCCCCTACATTGACTTAGGGGAGATTTTCAAACTTCATTAATATGATTTTCTTCTTTAAAAAATTCCTGTCTAACTTCTAGCACTACAGCTCATTACAGTTTAGTTTTGCTGAAGTTGAGGTAAATGATATCTGCTGTTCTCTCCTTGTCCACAAATCCAGTCATTTTATCATAGAAGCACCCAGGTCAGGCAAGAATTACCCTTGCTACTCTTCCCAGTCACCTTCTCCTTCATGTGCCTCGAAGTATGTTGCCAGGTGACTCACTCCATGATTCTTGCAGGGACTGAAGTGAGGCTGACTGGGCTGTAGTTTCCTGGATTTGGGCCTTTTTAGATGATGGGTGGCCTTTTCTGAAGATGATGGACAGTTTGTTGACCGTCTGAACTTTTGCTGCTTGTTTTATAGCTTTAGTAGTTGAACTACCCAGTCTTTCTTTCAAAGTAACTACATCTCCTTCATATCAATTCCATGTGGAGCCAAACTAGAATGAGTGCTAGCTATTTTATTTGAGAACCAAGATACCACCTCAGTGCTCTCAGAAGATACAGCGCATGAAGGGAGGACCCATGGGGCCCAGGTGTCTGTATCACRTAGAGATATACACCGTAATACAGCTGGTTCAGACTGTGCCAGTTTTAGACAAAGAAAATTTGCATTAGTCTCCTTAGATTCTAGACAGAAAGGACAGATGACACCTAGAGATCAGATTTGATTAAATCCATATTGATTTGAATAATGCTATTGGCATACAGCGCTTCCACCAGTTCGCAGTGAAGTAAGCAAAGATTCACTGTAGATATTTCACTCAGTTCTGGCTGTTTCCAGACAGACTATCATCAAGCCTTTTGGAAAGTTAGACGTTAATTTTCTTTGCAACTCACATCTGTTCTGATAAAGGAGTAGTTATGCGTGGATAGTAGCCCTATGACCTTCAGGTATTTTACTTACACCTTTCCCAGACTAAACAGAGCTGGGCAAGTGTGGGACATGCTTGGAAAAGAGCCACAGAAAGTTGAGGATGCTGTGGTAAAACAAGCATGGCAAATTCAGACAGTTAAAGCATTTTTGTTTGATTTAACCCGGAATTAGCATTACAATCATTCCAGAATAGCCACTGAAGTGACTCTAAAAGAATGGTGGAAGGTAACAGCTTATATACTCCCTTGAATATAATATATATGCCAGTACCTGGTCAGAGATCCCACTAGTCTCCCTCCAGCTGTAGGCACAAGCAGATGTTAAAGGACAAGTAAGAAAAGAGCAAGCGCATGGTACCCCCCGAGTACTATTCCACCTGCCGATTACTTCCAGCTCAAAGGGATTTTCTCAGCCAGATGTAATTTTGTGCATTTACTGTCAAAGGTAAGTATGGTTTGTCTCATCTGGACGTAAGTGCCTGCTCCAATTTGTTTGTCATTTAAAGTCTATTTTGGATGCTGGTCTTGCCTTAAACCATTGAATGTTTCTTTTATTATTCCATATGCCAGTAACTGCACTTCAAGAAGAAACCTAAAGGCATGTCTACTTTTGTACAGATACCATAATCTCTTGCTGAAAACGACAATAAGGCTTGTTTTAATAACGACTTAAACTGGCTTAGCTGTTTTGCTGAAGGGAATGACCACTGCACGTACGTTCTTCTTATACATGCAACAATGAATTATAAAAATGTTAATGCCTGTAGTTTATACCATACTCTTAGAAGAACAGCTATTCTTGCGTTAAAAAAAGCATCTATTAAGAGATTTAGATGAGTTTGTGCTTCTTCAATCRCAATAACTTAGCCAGGTTTTTAGTGCACGTACATAGTATACTATTTCTTCAGTTGACTATGAAGAATGCTCACCTTATGGATAGAAGTGAGTTTAGGCATTCCTCTTCAATCTTACAGGGATATATCACCTTTTTTCTCTACCAGTGGTGACGATATCTGCGGGTTTTATATATATGTCTCACGCAGACAAAGAAGGTCCATATCGTTCCTCCCACCTAGGGAGCCATTACTTGTTTTATGTGATGCCTTTCTCATTCTATCCACGTCCCTCTTGATGACCAATGCTGTCTCATCAGATCTATTTAACTGGTTGAGATTACTCCATCTAACCATCCATAAGCCTTCATTAGCTAATTATTAATCTCATAAGTGTTCGTTCTTCTGTATCTACATTTTCATGCTTTCTTAGCTCCTTTCCAGTCTACTCAACATTAAGCCCACAGGTTCAGTGTTTGGTAGTTTTTAGTGTTAAATCTTAAGTGGTGAGAGGCATAGAATAATCAGAGGTCTAGAAAAGGTAAGTTATGAGGAATGCTTGAAAGAAATAAAGTTATTTAATCCAGATCAGAGAATAGTGAGAAAGGGATATGACAGCATGTTCCCTGTCATGCAAACACATGAAAGGTAGCTCTAAAAAAGAAAAACAGTTATTCTTCATGCCCATGGTGAACAAGGAAGAAACGTTAGAAGGGTGTAAATCCCAGTGAAGGAGATTGATATTAAACGTTTCAAACAATCCCAGAGGAATGACGTGGGCCATTATTAACTGAACAAGAGACCAGGTTATGTTTTCAGGGCTGGTACAGAATAAAGCAGCTGTGATTCAAATGTTTCAGATTAGCTGCTGCTAAGAGGTCAGATGCATCTGACTGAAATGAAGTTTTGGTGGAGCATGGCCAAAGGGAGAAATCTCTGCCACTGCTGGAGAAAGTATTTTTATCCTTTTGCAGGCATCTACCTAAACCTTTCCGGGTGACTGACCCTGTGGTAAGTGCAGAGGTGCACAAACCTATACAAAACCTGTATTTGCCTCCTGATGAAGTGCACCCCTGTGTAGTTACTGCTACTTCAGTCACTGCTAGAGCAAAAGGTGGCTAGAAAATACACCTCCACACCCCGTTCCTATGTGCGAGTACTCAGTTTGACTATTCGAGCCCCGTGGTTTGTGATTTCTTATAATTGACCCGCCTGTCTGTGCCATTACAGGAGAGGGAAATATAGTTCTGTAAACTGTGATCCATCTGAAGTTACTGGAAGAAGAGAGTAAGGAGTAATGTTTTTACCAATATTCATTCACCCCTTAATTACACAGGCTGCTGCAAAGAAATTATTCTTCTGCCAGGATTTTCCAGTTATGAATGGTCATCAATCTTTTAATGATTTTAAATATAATATGCAGATTCTCCCTCTCTTGCTCATAAATAGTTGTTTAAATTTTCAGTAAGCTAATATTTTAAAGAAAAAAGGCCCACAGTGTTTCTGACAAAGCTGATTATAGAACACCAGAATGAGGATACACCTCTATTAAAAAAAATGCTTTATAGGGAGTGAAGATTTATAGAGGTGTTCTGCTGATTCATGAAGACTAGATATGGAAATTAATTTCTGGAAGCCACTCAGTGGTGAAATATGTAACATATAATGCATTTGTCTGTAAGACAAATATGTATGTTGGCTGATTAAAGAAGATATATGAACTTCTAAAAAAAGAGAAAAGGAAATTATTCTCAGGAACAAAAACAGCTAATTATAAAACAACAGGAAATGAAATGTGTATATTGAATAACTATATAATTTTTCCTAAACATGAAACCTCCCATATTAATTTCTAACATACTTCATATGCAACTTCAATACCTAATGACACGTATATACTATTGAATATCTGAAAGGTACCACTCTGCTGGTTCTAGCCTGTTTTCAGACAGATGGTGTTGGACATGTCAACCCACTGCCTGAAAAAATCAAAAGGAGGGGATGCGGGATGAAGAGCAGGARAAACACCCTCGAACGTGGCAAAGGGCTGGCTGTTTCCCCACGCGCAAGAAGGATCGTTTCAGGGCATCAGGACRCAACTATATTCTGGAGCCAGACTATGGCAATAACTGAACCGTGGCAATCAACTCCCCAATTAGAAAGGGAATAAAATAAAACTCAGCTGGGCCAGCCCCTACTGCACAGCATTAGCCGTTGTGGCAGGGATGTATCGCAAGTTAGATCATGGTTAATCCGATATTAAAAATAAATCTTGATTTCATTGTCTACCTTAAATGCTGTTTGTAATATGAGACAAAATATAAAGGCAGTGAAAGGCCTACAAAGAGTTAAAAAAGCACAATTAGAAGTGAATCTAAGACCATAAGCCAACTGATGAAAAGCTACATTTTTATCGTACTTTTGAAGTTTTTATGCAGAAAACGTGTGGCTCTTTGCATAGCAGGCGCAGAAAGATTCGGGGAGGGGTTGGGTTTTTTTCATTAACATAAGAATCTGTCAATCTAAGGAACACTTTTTTGAGAAAAAGCAGTTCAACTTCAAATATTCAACAAGTGATAAATGAGGCTTTTCAAAAATAGAAGTGCCTACATGTGTTGATGAGACAATATGTGAATGCTGATGAATAAATATAATCTGCCTGAGAAGGCTAAATTTCAGCTTGTCCTCACATGTAAGTTATTTGCATTTCTACAGATGTGTTGATTTTACATGCCTTRTGGACAAGAAAATGGAAATGTTAAAAGACAGCTTTTCCCTATTTATGTTTAAAAAAATTACTCAGTTGTTCTGTCAGGTTCAGACACTTGAAGCAATTGATGCTGTTTGAATAAAAAGATTAGGGTCCAAATCATCGAGCTTATAATCTAAAATTTCTCTAGTCCTTTTGCAAAAAATAAGGACAAATTGTGTATTAGGTTCAGGCACACACCCCTGAGAGACGAGGGCTTTGAAAACTGGAGGTTTCCCTGAGACGTAATGGTTCCAAACACATTGTCATAAGTTTCAGCTTTGTTAAAAGAAGAGATAGTAAGCCTATATACGCCTTTTAATTCAAGAAGGAAGATTGTATGACAGCTCAGAATTGACACTTTTTCAGATTTTTTTTCCTTTTTTTGTTCTACTGGGTTCAATAGAATGCATGATGTTCAAAGGATTTTTTGCTATTCATATTTCTTTTCTCCATTTTTTCTTCTATCCCATAAGAAAAAGGAAGAGAGGAGGAAGAGAGGAGGAAGAGAGGAGGAAGAGAGGAGGAAGAGAGGAGG
>JAYKAV010000778.1:3221026-3336871 GCA_035582835.1 Phoebastria nigripes
AGGAAGAGAGGAGGAAGAGAGGAGGAAGAGAGGAGGAAGAGAGGAGGAAGAGAGGAGGCGCACGTTTATTGTTTGTGGCATACAAGATAAAGAGGAGAAAAAAGAAAGAAAAGCAAACAGAAAATTTCTAAAGGTAATAAGAAAAACATTGAAAATAGATGTTATAAATTTCTGTGAACTAGAAGCAACTATGATTATTTAAAGTTTCTAATTTTAACAACTCCTATTTAAAACCTATATATTGTTTTCTTTGCACATCCATACCTTTTTTTTATCACGTTAGGGTGGGATATAAAAACACKCAGTGCTAGCCAAAACTACAGAACTGCAAAGCAGCTGCATTACACCTTTACTTTTAAGTGAAGAAATATGACACATTTGCAGTATATAATCCCTTTTCTTTTCAGGAAAATTCCCAGTGGCAGAGCTGGTAGAAGAACATGTGTGGACAAGACCTCATCCTGCCTGTTGGCCTCACATAATCTGCCTGGAAACCCCTGCAGCCTCTGCAGAGCGGTTTCTGAAGCTCTGTCCTCGTTCAGCTACACGCCGTACCCCGGGAGCACACAGCAGCAGCGGGGGAAAACAGAAGCTTAAAATCCTACAGGTCCATATGAAAAAAAAAAAAAAAAAACAGCTGGGCTCCAGGTGGTCTCTGTAAACATCACAAGAGCTGCCCTCTTGCCAGCCAGGAGATGGGGCAAGGAATGAGCAACCTTCCTTGAAACCAGCCAGGAAAACTGCAGAGGATAATAAAATGAAATGGAAATTGAGTTTTTAGTCTGGTGCTTCTCAGTCTTTGTATTCTCCCTAGCCTTTCCAACAGCTAAGTGCTGGCTGGCACCTCATCTTTAGTTATCAACTTTATCAATCCTCGTGATTTTCTGCTGTCGTTCTTGCACACGAAACAGCTGGGCACATCTGCATCCAACTTTTGGGTTAGAGGTACACCTCTGTCTCTGGGGTCCTGGCCCCCACCACTGAGAGCCCACCCGCACATCCCACAAGTGTCACAGGTCCCAGATCCAGCACTCTCCCCAGTCTAGGAGCTAGAAATCACACTGCAGTTCTGCGGATCAGAGTAGCCAAGAAGAATCATTTTCAGTAAACTTCAGGTAACACATTCACATGAAAATATTTTAAGATTGTTAGATGATGCGTATGCTCTAAGACAAGATGCTTGTGTTTCTCATTTTGTTGTCTCCACTGGTTTTTTCTCATGTTATACACAAAGCACAGCCTGAGGTGGACACCAACTTGTTGATCCAGATACATACAGTGTCAAGGAGGAGAACACCCTCATTTGTTATGTGGATCAGTGGATACTAATAACAAGGAGGTAACAGATTACATTCTTTTGTTATTCTTCTCCTAACAGATTACAGTGAATAATAGTCCAGTCCTTAGATATTAGCTTAGAACCACCCAGGAAAGTCCCTGTGAACTAACCTTCTGATAAGACTGTAAAGTCTCCATTTCTTGCAAGAGCTGCATGCAAATCCATACTATGAATATGCATGGCTATGTTAGTTTCAGCGTAAGATGACATGAATTGAAGTTACRTATTATTTCTAATCTGCTGACATCGCATTCTCCCCGCTTTGCTCGCTTACTTTGGCTCTTCAGATTAGTGGTCTTTGTCTGACCTCTCCCTCAACCATGTGCAGAGGCCGCCCTTTCTGCCTGCATTGGCCTTTGTAGCTGGAGATTACTTCCCCTTAATTTGATCCACCATCTCCATTTTGTAAAGTTCACATTCAATAAACCTGTTTTCTTTTAAAATCATGACAGATTGTTCTCCTGCACAGTTGTTTACTCATGACTTCATTCCTGTCTTGAACTCTTCTCTCTCTGGCTCTCAGGTGTGAGTGATCCTTACGATCAAATCCACTTGGGCACAGTTTAAAGCAACAGTTACTCCACTGCTGCTAGTGCTAGTCAGAGAAGAGACGAGAAGAGGGAAGGGGGGGGGAAGAACAAAACACAAAAAACCCAACTTGTTACATGACTACTCCTACATCAATCTGATAAGCAAGGTCAGAGGCATGGGGCCCAAATACACAAGAACAAGAATTTCTCTCATATTGGAAATTTGCTGGTCAACTGTAATTAGTTTCTAGCTCCTTACATACTTCTTAGTAGTGAGGACAAAGAGGTTGGACCTTTCTAACTGCACAAAACTGTGTTTGTTATACGAAATATTTTAGGTCCTTTATTTCGTAAATTTTTACTATCTTAGCTCACCTACTCCAAGAACATTGTATCTTTTCAATATGCCTTGTTGACACCCTCTGGCTAATATGACAATTCATCATCAGCAATTCCCTATGTCACAGTTATGGTCTCAGTTCAATAGAACATTTAAGACATGCCAGAATCCCAGAGAAGCCTGGAATAAGAGTTAATATGATGTGCAAATATAGATTTACATTTAAGTGGCATGCTTTATTTTTTGCCACTATGGACCCTTGAATCCCCTCATGCTACCGGAATCATTAACAAACATTGCCTAGGATGTACACGCTTGCTCAGTAATTGCACCCTCATTTCTATTTCTTATCTTATTCTTTAGCCTTCCAGTGTTTGGACTGAAATATCCAGCCTAATTATTATGCTTCAGTACAGGAAACCCATCAGATAAAGAAATTGTTTTAACACCATAAAACATTAAACCAGAGCAAAAGACCTGAGCCCAGGGCAGAGGTACAAAGAAAACTGTGCATGTTACTGGGAGTGTTTTGGTTTCTCTACTCTGTTAAAGAATAAACATACTTTTAATAGCTTGAGGGAAGGAGATTTTGATGCCATAGCAAATACGCATCAAAGTTGAATTCGTCATTTGTATTATTCTCTTTGCAAAGATGATAAAAAGAATTAAAATAATGAAATACCAAGTTATAAGGCACTGAGAGAATGCGGTAGGTTTATATGTAATTCCAAATGTTCCTTCTAATCAGTGTGTAATGAATGGTCGATTGAAACTGATACCTACTTACCTACTCAATTCAGAAGAAAAAAAAAACAAAACCTTTTGCCATTTATATTGGAACTAACCATAAGAAGCCATCTAGTGTATAGGTGACAGATTAGCTACAAACTTTTTTTACTTTTCTTCAAAAACTGACAATGTACGGAATATAGCTTTAAAAATTAATGTGACTGATCCTTTTTTCATGTTCTCTCATTAAACTGTACATTAATATAATAAAAGGATCACGTACCTTTGATAAAACATGGCATGCTTTGTGATTATTTTTATATACAATGTCAGAATTATTTGGAGAACGGTAAAAATGATTTAAAAGCTCTAGGCTGAAAATAAATGCACCTGATGTCATTCCTGCAGAAGCTGTCCTTTCCTCTGCTATTGTTAATGCTGCTATTTTGACCAGAATAGTTCACACAGTTCTGATGGCTATCCAAAAAGGACTAGGATATGGAGGTTTAGTAGCCAAGCAAAAAATATTTGTCCATACAGAACAAAAACAGCCAAAGGTATTAAATGTTGAAACCCTCCCCCCCCCATATAAATGAGAAAAAGAATGAACTTCAGATAACCTGTAAAATCGTAATAGATGCAAAGGAATTCAGAGATTGTTAATCACAGGCAGCTAAAAACCATCACCTTTGCCTGGTTACATTTGGGTAAAAAAAAAAACCTACAGAACCTTTTCTCCACTGAGAGTTTACGGAAAAATAGCTAAAGCATATTAATTTTGTTCCTGGGAGCAAACCTTACTTTGGCCAGGGAATAAGATACTGAGTCTGCCTTCTGTGTCTCCCACAACTGCTGCAAGCAGAACAACTTTTGTACGGTGAAACTTCTCGAGGACCTGCTGTCCATCTGTGCATCTCCACACTTGGCACTCTGGAGAAAGATTAGTTCCTTATCCATGTTGTTTTAAGTAAGAAAAAGGCATAAGGTCTCTGGAACTGTGTGAATAGTGCAGACCAGTTAATCAACCTTTTATTCTTTACAGTTTAAGGCCTTCAACTAAAAGGGTTTATTCTCTAGAAATACATCTATATTTAATATGAAGTGATGAGATTTTGTTGACGAAAACACAGACAGAAAAAAGAATTGCTTTTCAATGAAATCCTCAGAGGTAGAATTAAACCCAATAAAAATAATAACTTTTGTCATTTTCACAGGAAATCAGCTCTCGTATTCCGTAAGAAACTTTGCTAAAGCTTTTAAGCAGCTGTGAAACCGAAGCTCAAAATTGTGCAAAAGTTTTTGGTGATACCTGCCTTCAAGGTAGAGGTGTTTCCATGGTCACTGCGAAGAAGAGACAGCAGGGGGTAAAGTACTTTGGTGTATTAATATAAGAAATTTGGAATGTTTCAGGATGAAATTCCTGAACCTTCTGCCTTACGACAAGTATTTAAATAATTGATACTGCGTTGCACTTGAAGTCCAGTGTGCACCGGTATGGCACAAACCAGAGCATTACATTCTTTCACATAATTAACTAACTAAAGACTTCCAGAATCTGAAGTTTGCTTGCTTGCTTGCTTCGTATTCTCTCAGGGTTGCTGATCTCCCGTATCAGTTGGTTATGAGGTATGTCTTTACTGCCTCACCAATGGACTTTGGCATTAAGTCCTAAATGGGAAAGGTTTAAGCATAGATTTAAGATGAATGGTTTGTATGTTGAGGAAGAAAACTTAACCAAGGATTGCAAATAACATTTTTATATCCCTAATTCTATTTTAAATATCACTTCCCTTACAATTCTTACTCAACTGTGAAGAGCTTTTTTCCGAGTAGAAATAAATAATTTAACAAGTATTCTTACTCGAGAAGATGGTTTGACGTCTGTTGAGAAGTCTGGGCTATAATGTTGCAGATCTGATTTACAGAAAATAGGTTCTCTAATAAAAACTCATTACAAAAGTGACAGGATTGGAAGGGAGGAGGATGGGTCATTTCTCATAAGGAAGTGATGCATTACTGATTCTAACGATGTTAAAAAAAAAAATCAATAGTTTTCTTATTTTTGCCTTCATCCTAGGCTGATAGATTAATATCACTGTCTTTGTTCCACCTGTGTTTCCACTTCACAATTAATACTGAAGAACACCCTGTTTCCCTTTTCATTTGTTCCCACTTCTGTGCCACCACCCAGCAGAGATCAATGCATGGGTAACTATAGTGCCTACCTACATCTGAACCCTACTGTTTAGATTCAGTGAAAAGACAGGTTGAATGCACACCTAGACAGTCACGAAGACAGTTCAATACCTGTGTGATTTAAGCAAATGATGCAGGACTGGGTAATTTGCTACTTGTACAGAGTTCTTCGGTTGCTCAGATGCCTAAAGCAAGACAAGATGTTAGGAGCTGGGCCAACTCGACTTCAGCAGAGGTAATATGGGAGTGTAACAGAGGTTCAGTATCACAACTTTTGGTTTTAAAATATGAAATGGACTGTAGATCACCACAAAGTGAATAGTAATCCAGGGTAAGGTGAAAAAATACTCTTATTTCTGTATTTCCTCAATGTTGGGTCTCATTTTATGTACAACAATAACAAATACCTGCCCAGTTGTCAGTAACCCGCAGTCTACGAACCGGATCCTGCCAAGCATTCCCCACTGCTATAGCCAAAAGCCCTGTAAAAACTTAAACTAGAAAGTATCAGCAACTGTGGAAAAATTAAATTACCCTACCACAAATTATACATCTGTGTCTTTAACAAAGGCCTGACTTTCTCCAGCATTTTAATCCACCTGTGGGGATGGAGGTGTTTTAAAGACTCTATACACAGAAGCTGGGAGGGTATTGCCTATGTTTCACAAGCCAGCAACTGTGGGAATTAGGAAAGCAGGCAACCATGAAATGGTATTTGTAGTAAGAACAAATAGAACTAAAAAAGGTAACATGGTTGTACGTAAGACTTAACAAAAAAACCAACAACAAAAACCAGACAAATTTACTGCAATCGGAAAGGTTAGACATGTTAGAAAAATTACATAAAAGGCTACTAGAATATATGATGTCATTTTAGGTCCCTCCCCCAGATCGTGCCTTGTCCTTTAAAATACAGCAGCATTTTAGATTTGGAAGGTCAGGAGAAAAAAAAGATACATTTGTACCATCTCCTGTTTCTTCTCCCATCTCTTTGTTTTCTGTTTTCTTTGCAGTGACCTGATGAGAGATCGCTAGCCTGAAAACTAAACACAAACTTCATAATCAGGATTACAATGGGAAAGAATTACTGGGTAACCTCAGCAGAAGCTGCTCGTTTTTCTTCTTTGCAGTGATACCAAACGAAGACTGAACTTTGGGACTCACGGAAAATTAGAAAGAAAAGAGCACAAGATCATGACTGGAAAATGAACACTTGAAAAAATTGGGCTTTCTTCCTCCGCAAAAAAAAAAAAAAAAATCCCCAAATGATAGAAACGGAGAACTATAGATGAAGTTTCTCTGAAAAAGAGAAACTATACCTGAAGAAGAACAGAGCTGAATCTGAAAGAGGACCATGTGTTTCCTGTGCCTACTTAAAGAAGGAAGGAATGAAACAGAGAAGTTGGGTTGATGGCAAGTGGAGTACAAGTAAATGGTTGAGGGCAAATGGTCGAACACTACTTGAGATGGGGAAAAGCTGCATACTATTTCCCTTTAATAAAGATCCTGTAAATCTAGAGATTCATTTTTCTTTCTCACTATAAACTTGTTCACCAGGCAAGTATTTCTTCTCTAATAAAAATTAATACGTGCTAAATCTCCAGTGAGCGCAGTTAAACATCATATATTACAATTAATGCACCACCCCCCACTCAATAATGTCACTGAAACCAAACTTCAACATTTTATAGTAATGCAACTTAAATAAGCAATCAACAGCATACGGTAATGCTAAATCGAGGAGATGAGTCACCATATAAAAATGATTTTTTTTTTTCCCCCCACACAGAAGGAAGATTAAGCATATCTTTTGTGATAGAATCACGAGAATAATTTAACCGTCAAGTTTAAACAAAGTCCAAATACATTTGAGATGCACAGCTGAACAAGATAAGGCCAGCGGGTGATTCAGAGGACTGTGTATGGGGAAATACTCCAAAATGGGGATACTGCCAAAGAACCAACTGTAAAGGGACTGGATCATCCCTTTATATACAGGTCTGAGTATAAGGTGTTGCACAGCCATACCATTTGCAGAAGTTTGTGGAGATGCTGTAGGTTACAGCTACAGAAGTGTTTTTGGCACAGCCCCAAATGTTTCCTGTTCCAATTAAGTATGACGAACCATTAAGGAAGATCTGCAGCAAGTCACTTGCCTAAGCAGGAGGTCGGGATAGGACCAAGATGTGACTTTTTCTCCTTACGTTTCTTTTCACTTTGAGAAGAGTTGCTGCGGCTACTCTTCTTGATGAAGAAAAAAAGATCCTAATGGGCAAAATGCCTGGAGCTCGTGAATTACAGAGAATTACACTGACTTTCCCAGTCATTAGAGAATGATGATCAGACTGAGGTGGGGGGAAGCTGAAAGGAAAATCCCTATTGTTACCAACCTATCAAAGCAGCGAAGATGGCAGCACCAGTAGGAGAAAAATATTAAAATGTTGCTAAATTTTGATACTAAAATTTGATATAAAAAACCCAACAACAACAAACCCCCCCACCTAAACCCAACAAATAACAGAAGCAGTATTTTACCTGTTTCCCAAGTTTCAGTGCCCTAGGAGCAGATCCCTGGTTTGGTCTTCTCCTATTTGTGCACCTGTGTTTGTGCACCAGTTACTCCCAGGTTTGGTCCATTGCTTAGGGTCCAAGTTTGGTCCATTGCTCCCCTCCTTCTCACCAGGACTGTCCCTGTCTGACCTGTCAGCACCTGACTGTGCCCAACTGGCTGTTAGGTCAATATAATATGCCTGAGCATCTATCCCTTATACCCTTGAATTTTTATATCAACTTGAAATAGAAAAGATTTTAACACAAATATTATACAACAGTTAGAAGCAAACGAGTAATAGGATACCCGTAATGAAATCAACAGTAAGTCAGAGAGCTCAGTAGACATTTATATGATATGTATGCCAGAGAAAGATTTTTGTATAGGGGAAACTGAAAATAGAAAAAAACTATTCATCACCATTAGTATTTTTACAGCAGTTGNAGCAAAAAGCCCCAACAGAAAGCTGTTAATAAGGATAAGAACTATCAGCTCCAGACCTGGAGGTCTGAAAGATTGGAGATGAAGCAAGTATTGCATGCTTCCCTTTCTTACATCATTCCACCACAGCCATATGTTTTGCATTTTTTTTTCTCCTGTCACAGTACGATATGTCATCATAACCAGGCTTTGACAACGCAAAGAGCACACAATGAACAAGTATTCTACAGTCCTTATTTCTTCAGATTTTGTATCATTTAGGTTTTGAAGAATATTCATATATTGCTTCTACGTATTTTCTTTTATCCTGAAAACTCTTGATTAGAGACAATTCAAACCTCTCCAGGTCGGCCAACAAAGTACTCTCCCTCATCATTTAACATAGATTCTGTTACTGAGTAACAGTGTAAATATGGTAGGTAATTTATGAGAGTCTCCAGTATGTTATTCCTCATCTTTTTTTCCTAGATTTTTAAATAAAGTGCTAGCTATAACATCAAAACATTTGACAAATGACCAGGATATAACCAAGTTCTTCTGAGAGCAAGCTAGAAACCTTCATGCTATGAGGAGCCAACAGGTGGCTCCTCAGTACCGAGCCAGGGGGGCCGGAGCATGGGGCAAACCATACATCTTTGGGCTTCACAGCTACCTGAGTCAGCTTGCTGGGAGAGGGAAAAGAAAACCAAGGCATCTCCTATGCTGGTCCTGCAGGCACAGAAAGCAGACTAGAGCCCCTGTTTTGATAATTTCCATCAATTTTCTCCTGAAGAAGGAAATACAGGTGGTCTGAAGGTCTTGACATGAAGTCTAGAAGATGAGAACAAAGGCCTTTCCCTTGTCCTTGTAATTTTTAAATTGTAGTTCCTCTTCATCTTGTGTGATAATGGTTATGCATCCTGGATAGACTAAACCAGCCACTTCAAACTGCCTACACATCGAATCAGTGTGACCTGAGCAGGGGTAGTGCTGCTGCTTCCCCTTGTCCCCCTTCCAAAATGTTCAGATCTCCAAGAGCTCAAATGATATTTAAAAAAAAAAAAAAAAAAAAAAGGGGCAAATTCTGATCTAGTTATAATCAGTATAATTCCACAGAACTATTCCCAAAGCTTTTATAACAATACCTGCATTCAAGGTGGAAAGACTTAAGCAAAACCCACTGTCTTCAGATGCTAAAACCTACACTATTTGATAAATAGGGATTTAGTTCCAATTAACAGGTTCAGAAGCAGGATGATTAAAGAAGGGAAAGCTCAGAGAATAATCAGCACTAATTATACTAATGCTGCTACTGTAATTAATCAGTCTTGCAACCTGCAAAATTGAGATAAAGAGCTATAAGATCTAGAGATGAAAAATCACTATGTAGAAACTGTGGATTGTCATTATCCAAAATAATACATTAACACCAATTGCTSTTGGGGATGGTTTGTCTTTTGTCCTCTTTCTCCTGGCTGCTAGAGGGGGAAAGCTGCTCTGCTCCTCCACACTCCTCGGCCCGTGGCTGGGCGAGCGGCCACGGGAGCCTCTCCAGCACCAGCCACGACTGGTCTTGCCCTGCCACTCTCTCTCCCACTTTCCTCCTGCTGAGATGTGGCCATATCCCTGCCTCGTGGCCAGCAGGTYGAGGAAGGTGATTCTGCCCCTCTGCTCTGCTCTGGTGAGACTCCACCTTGAGTACTGCGTCCAGCTCTAGGGTCCTCAGCACAGGAAAGACATGGACCTGTTGGAGSGGGTCCAGAGGAGGGCCACGAAAATGATCAGGGGGATGGAACACCTCTGCTACGAGGACAGGCTGAGAGTTGGGGTGGTTCAGCCTGGAGAAGAGAAGGCTTCGGGGAGACCTTATTGCAGCCTATCAGTACTTAAAGGGGGCTTATAAGAAAGATGGGGACAGACTTTTTAGCAGGGCCTGTTGCGACAGGACAAGGGAGAATGGCTTTAAACTAATAGAGGGTAGATTCAGACTAGATAGAAGGAAGAAATTTTTTACGATGAGGGTGGTGAAACACTGGCACAGGTTGCCCAGAGAGGTGGTAGATGCCCYATCCCTGGAAACATTCMAGGTCAGGTTGGACGGGGCTCTGAGCAACCTGATCTAGTGGAAGATGTCCCTGCTCATTGCAGGGAGGTTGGACTAGATGACCTTTAATAGTCCCTTCCAACCCAAACCATTCTATGATTCTATGATTCATCTCGAAGCCACCAAGCAGGCTCTTGGCCACGCAGTGAGTCTTGTCTCTCCATGTCTCCCTTTTTTTTTTTTTCTTCTAATAAATGTGCCCATCTATTGTCTATTTTATACTGTTCTCTCTCCAGCTACAAGAGATATCATGCTCCAGGAAAATTCAGATTACCCCAAAACAATGTTTCCATTCCCTAGTTTCACACTTCAGATCGCTATGAGATGTCCTAGCAGAAAAAGTGGGAAGACTGAGAAAGCAGAAAGTCCCACATCAGTCCATAACACATCAAGGGAATATTAAAGAATCCCAGACACTTAAAATGTCTGCGGTGACCTAGAAGGACAAATAATATTAACCTAATATAGGCATTCATACTCCTATCCATGCACTCAAAGAACTCACGTGACAGACTTGTTTTTTATGAAGCTATTTTTCAAGAGCATATAAAGTTCTCTCGCACTATATACTAGTAAAATAAACTATAAAAATAATTTTACAGTGACATGCAAACTATAAATCATAACGAAAGAAATTAATTGATGTATCTTTGTCTAACGTGCTGTCCTTGAGTCCTTCTGTTATGCTTATATAGCAAATACTCTCAAATAATCTGTGATTTTACATATTAGCTGTAAAGTGATGTTTGGCATAATGGATGAGTAAATAAAAACTGTTCATCTCAATTGTGTTTCAACATTAGTTTTATGTTGTCCTGGCCGTGTAAGTTTGAGGAGTATCCTCAGCACCAGTTCAAAGCAGTTTTTGTGATTTAATTTTATATTTATGTCTTTACTCAGATGCAAGAGATTTTTCCAATAAATAAAGARTGGCTATGAATCTTACATTACAGCTGTAAATTCTTGCAGCAGGCTACATTTTTAGTGACGCAAAGGCTGGCGCTTGTGGGCTCTTTCACAATAAATATATCAATGTCCGTCTGAACCAACTGGTGGAAATATGGCTTCAATTTTTTTCTTAAAAACATGGATCAATCATTGTTGTCCTTGCCTATTCTTTTCTGTCAAACGCTTCAAATGTGTTGGAGTATCTGTAAAAAGTTTGAGAAGCGCTTTGGCTACATGTCTTACAATCCTATTGTATAACATTTAACTTCAGTGCAGCTCTTGCTTGCTTTCTTTGGGATATACAAGGAGCTGATCAGCACTTAAAGATGAATGCGATTAATGATAATCCAACAAATTCAATAGACTTTATAAAGCAATGTAAGGGCCTTTCTTGCCTGCAGAATATCCTATGATCAGGATCTAACAGCTCCCTGTGCCATTGGGCTCTAGGTTATATATTCCGTATCCCTGGAAGAAAGCATTGATGTCCTACCAGTACATACAGGGGAGAGAAGAGCTATATGTTTACACATTAAATTGGCTTATTTTTCCATTTAAATTGACGGTCATTTTGTGCTTGGGACTACAGTGTCATTAAGAACATTTTGCAAAATAATTTCAGAAACTTTCTGGTTTACTGCACTGGCTAGAAATATTTTGTCTGTGCTTAATGAATTTATTCAGTCTTTTGTTAAATGAGTAACTCTTCCTTACTAAAAAAAACAAAAGGCAACTCCAGACCAAGGAGACTTGGAAAGCCAGTAAGAATTAAACACTTAATTCTTTAATGCTGTAGTTGGTTCTTGGCCACTAGTAATGAAGGAGAGCCAAAATCTTTTCTGATGTCATATTCCTAAGTCTCTTACCAGAGATATATCAACCCTTGCAGGTAGATTACAATATCTTTTAAAATTCAAGAAGTTTGTGAGTCACTGAAAGAAATTGCAAAGGAGAGAAATACAGGAAGAGTGAGCTTCCCCTCATGTGMAGTTTGCTACTTCAGCTTTTTTGTCAGTGACACACTCACGTCTACCTAAAATGTAACGTGTGGAAATGGCTTTGATCCTTTTCTCTCTAATGATCTGTTCAGTTAGCAACCTTGTCGTGAAAATGTGACACTACTGTCTTGTTAATGCTCACCTTATGGAAGAGGTATTCTTTGAATGAAAGCATCAAAGATGTTCCTTAATCTACTTTATGGGAAAGTYTCTATTTTATGGCCATGTACACTAAAAAATTGCAATATTTCTAGTTATAGTATTGCATAGCTGAAGCCAGCACTATATAACCCGTCAGTGATTGYCTAGACAGCTTCAAAGATCCCAGAAATTAGCAAAACCTATTTGCAAAGCAATATTATCAATATTTGCTTTGACAAGGAAATGCTGCCTTTTTCTCAAGAAAATGCCAGACTGATTTATTAACGAAATTTCTTTGGACTAAAAAAAAAAAAAAAACAACAACAAAAAAACCCCACAACACTGTGAGTAGGAACTGAGCGCCTATGTCATAACACGATCAAAAAAGCCTGTCTGCACTGCAAATGAAGCATCTTCTGAAGGAGAACCGCCCCAAGGCAAGAACCACATCATGTGCAGCTTGGGTAAATAAATGTGCTGCCTGGCATAGGAGAAACACACCCGCTGGGAGCAAGGACCACACGCCCACGYGTGCCAGGACCACGAGAGCTGATGGCCTCACGCACAATCTGCCTGCCAGCCATCGGATGAGGCAGATATTGCAACAGACCGTACAGCCACATCAGAGACAAGTCTTTCAGAGGTAATGGTGACAAATTACGGACTCTGTCCTTAAATAATTCTGCTGAAATCAGTGGATTTCCATCTCAATATAAGCGTGAGTATGCATCAGACCTACCTGAAATTACGCTCACGTACACAATCCTTCTCGATCACGTCACGTGGAGTTTCATCAAAAGAAGTCTGTACGAGACTCGAGCTAATAAATAGCACGGCTTACAAAGAGAGGACGCACTGCTTCCTACAAATAAGAAATTGTTATGGCTTCTTAAATGACTTGTCTATGATACACTACAGTGAAGCAATTCATGTAAGGAAGATTATAATCCTCAAAAGTAATTTGTTTAAGCAGCCTTGTGATGCACAGAGACACAGCAAAAAAACAAAACAAAACAAAAAAACCCAAGAGAAAAAAAAAAAAAAAGCCCTGACAGAAAGCACTACCAGGGCTGCTGGCAGGGCTATACCACACTCCAAAGGGGTAGGGGCTGGGAAAGTGCTGGGCAGTAATTTCCACTGGGAAACAGGGCTAATGCTTTCTCTAACATTTGACAGGAGAAGCTGAGACAGAGCCAGGTGCTGGCTCAGCAGGAGAGCAGGAGCTATTACCCCATCAGTCCCTGCAGAAATGTCCCTTTCCCATTTGTTCCCAAGCCACAGGCTCCAGCCACGCTCAAGGATCTGTATCTAGAAACACAAAAGTAATTGTGACTTTTATTGGGCAATATTGCACAGTACCAGACCAGTCACTCGCATTACTGTGTGGGGACTCATTCTGGTTTCTAAGTGTACCCCTTGCGCGTCCTTGTCCCTGCAGCAAACGCGAGTATTTCAGGCACCCTCATCACTCCTCCTGGCTCAGTGGCAGCAAGTTGCAGAAGGCAAATACAAGCTCCACAGCACCTGCAGCCTCCACAGGTTTTCAACAGGCCAGCAGTGGTGAAGCTCTGGAAAAAAAAAGGCAAGACTTTTGGTAGCTTGCCTGGTCTGAGCCATCCTTGTACAGCCCAAGCTGCCTCGATTCATGCTGCAGCAACAGATGCTAACATCTATCACAGGTGCTTGGCATTTTTTAATGTCAAAACATACCTCAGGTGGCTGCGATCATCAGCTAACAGGACAGCAAGAGCCCCATCTGCAGCCTTTCACAGCCTTCCATCCCTGGCCATCAGCAATGCTGGCTCAGGGTGCAGGAGGGCTCCCCGGCAGCGCCACGTGGGATGATGGGGCAAGCTCGTGCCGCTTGTGAGCAGCTGGTACAGCTGTACTCGGGGACATTTGGCTGGGCAGACAAATGGCACCTTCGTACCCAGTGATGCAGCTGTGGCTGATGGGACACTTGCTGYGACAAAACCAGAGTAAAATTAGGAAGAAGCAATCACAAGGGTTTTAGTGGACTTTTACTATAGTTTTGTTTTACTCAGCATCAGTCTCAAAATGACAATATTGCATTGGTTAAGCGTAGCATAACTTGAAAAATATAATGTAAGCATAGAAGTACTCAGAATTCCGGTTCCAGGCTGTTCATGGGCTAACCAGAAATATTTCTAAAACTATTCAGATTAGCAAAAAGCATACTAAAGATCATAGTCTGTGTGTAGGTATTTTATGAATGATAAAAAGATAAATTAATGGCATGAACTTCTTCCTGTGAACTGCTTGCCCGCTTCTAGCTGCTGACTAGCAGATGTTCATATCTGAACCCACTGTTTTTCACATATTGTCCTTATCCAGTGAGCTAATAATATAAATGAACAACCACAATACAGTAATCTATAGCTGAAATATTAGTTAATTAGTGGCTACCCTAAACGTTATGTGACAACGAGTATAGCCAGAGAAGTAAGATAGCTTCGGAAATCCAGACAGGTATGTCTCATTCTGTGCAAAAAAGAAAACGAATACTCAATAACTAAAATTTAAAATATGGTGAAATTTCAGTTTGTCTGTGCTTTTGATTTTGATAGTACAAAAAATGGGAGATAATATTCCTTATTAATCCACATCATATGTCTATTCTTTTAGGCAAGGTGTTCTCATATGGAGCCTCAAAATCACTACCCAGCCCATTTCCAGGGACTGGATGCCCTGGCTGCAGGAGAGCAGGATTATACAGAAGACATGCTCAGAACTGTTTTTGAAAATAAACCTGATTTTGAATGCTGAAGAAAGGAAAGGTAGTAATTGAATTTCTATTTGCAAATACTCTCAGAGAACAAATGCAGATATGCCAGTTAACGCATAAATATAAATGCCGCTACGTAGATATAAAGAAAATTACTGTTGATATCCCCAGGTGGCTACAATTCAGTGAGATATCTGTATTGAGATGTCTGTATAGAGATGTGAGCAACAGCCAGGTGAGATGACAGGCACTGGCAGACGAAGCGCACAAATTTCAGGTGCTGGCTCCGACCCGCTGGTTTGTTGCCACGAGCCCTTACTGGGAGAGGTCCAACATGCAGCTGCCACGGTTATAGCTCATCCTCYCCCCTCAAGATGACTTGCTCTTTTCTGTGTGAGGTACAGCTATGGGAAATGCACAGACAGGATACAAAATGAGTCTTTTCTTCCCTAAATCCATGTCCTTGAGTACAAAGCAAAGCAAGCTTATGCAGACACCTGACCGTACTGCTGCCTCCTGGCCAGGACTGAGTAAAGCTCATTTTAGCACTAAAATCTTGCCATTCAAAGGATCAAACCATAAAAAGAAATTCGTTATACATGTAATGCTTAAAAAAGTTATACTCCCTCCAGAAATAAAATGGTTTTTGTGGATGGTCACTTTGCACAGGTTTTCCAAGTGTCTTTCACAGCATCTAAGACAACCGCTCACAATTTGAACACTTGCAACACTTGTTCTTATGAACAGGTCAAAAAAACCTCCCAGCAACAAATATGCGCCTTCCAACATAAAAACTGATTTCTTACCAGACAAAATTTACATACATCTCAAAAGCAAACAGTTTAGCGATATACACACAAATAAAAACTTCTAATTAGAAGAAAGATGTCATGAATAACATAACAACTAATTACATTACTAAAACTGTAAGAAATAGAAAAAAGATGCCAGTTTATGTACTCATTGACTTAAAATCTGTCTTCAGTTAGACCTATAAGGAGCACAGCTGCTGTAAGGGTCCATTGAGGGCAGATTTTAGATCATGTAAATTTAGATTTTTTCCTCTTAGCAACTTAATAATCATGAAATTATATAACAAATCTGTAAACCAATTACCAAATGACAGAAAGTGCCCTGACTAAAATACACACATCCCTTGGAACGTGCCATATTCACAAATTAGCCATGTGTTATTTATAGTTCCTTAAGGCACAATAATGAAGAAAGTGGTAATGAAATCTGAAAGCCTGAATATCTCCCTTATGTTTGAAAGCAAATCCCATGAGACCCATCTGTAGTCCAAACTGGGGGAAAAAAAAAATCCTTTCTAAAACAAACAAAAAACCTACAAACAACCTCTCCCGCCTTCGTAGTTTCATATTTAGCATTTCATTTTTAAAATTATTTAAGCTGCAAATTAAAATCCTGCCATCCTCGTTGGTCCCGCACATTCATTTTGTCAAAACGATTCTTTGAAATTCCTTCTTCATTTTTATTTTCCAACATCACAAAGTGCAACCCAAATGCTTAAAAAAGACAGACTCCTTTTTATGGGCACAATTTGCACTTGCAAAAATCTAAGTTACACGGTATGCCTCGTGCTCGCAGCGTGTGGCTCAGCTTCCTTCCCTGCCCAGCTGCCCCTGGCCCTTCACGGGAAGACTAAGGACACCTTTACACCTATTTCTGTCCATGCAAGGCTGAAATGCATACCAATTCCTGCTGCAAGTTCCCACAGTGATATTATTCAGAGTTTTAACTCAAAACTCACTTCAGCTGTCCTCCGAGGCACCGAAATCCCACTGGCACGCAGCTCTGTTTCCATCGCCATAGGTGGTGGCTGGTAGGGTCTTACTGACCCCAGCTCAGGTTCTTAATAAGGCATATTTACACCTACCCTGCAAGACACTTGCTTCCTTCTTCAGGGAGATACACCTGTTCAATGTACCATTTTCAACATCCATATGTTAACATTTGTAAGGCCTTTGCTATGTTATCTCTGCCTCCCTCACTTCCCGCTCTCCCCAACGCTGACTTTTGACTCTCTATATTTTTGTCCCGTATTTTCTCTGTTCATTATTGATCAGAACTCTTATTCTGCTTCTCATGTAAGTTTTTCTTCTTAAAAATCATGTATTAATATTCTTTTTTCATCTTTACTTCTGGTCATATATACATGTACTATATCATATGCAGAAAAGCCTTTTTGAAACATATGGTAATTACTGCACTGAAATATTTTACAGTCATCCAATTTGATGCAGCCAACCTGTAGCATTGTAAGACACGATTAATTCATCATGTTGTAACATGAGTGCATAAGCACAAAACAAGGATAAATGAAGGAGACTGCCTCTTTTTTTGGCACATGAACCAATCCCCAGGAACACATGGTAATTTTGCCTTTTTTTCATGACAGATGCAAACACCGCAGAACTGCCAAAAACATTTGAAGGTACATCAGAATATTTAAATATGTTTCTAACGCTTTATGGGTAAAATAATAAGTATCACTATCTTTCAACCCCCCAACTCGGTAACATCCTCCTCCTACCCCAGGCCTTTCCCCAAGAGCCTCCTCCCATCCATCCTCCCATTTATATTCCAACAACAAAACGAACAGCAACAAACCCTCCCCCCTGGAACTCATCGAGAACACGTTGCCTTCTGCTTTTCTTGTCTCTATCCTCCTTCTCCCTTTGACTGGCTTTTTCCCTCTTTCTTTTAATCTGCCTCTCTCCCCCCTTGCATTCGTTAGCTATTTTCTTGTGTTGTTAGAGAACTTATTTCAGGCAGCTGAAAAGCTCTTGGAGGTATCTGAAGGGGCAAAAAATCATACTTAGAAGCCAGGAGTTGCATCTTTATATTACTTTTGCAGACCTGACTCTTAGCCAGAGGGCTGGCAGAAGGGCATGTGTTGCCAGAACACRTTTTGAATTTCAACAAAATTACATTGGCTCTTGCTGGGCTGCTGCAGTAGCACAGTGACCTCAGGAGCCGTTTCTACCTATGCGCTGTGTCCAAAGGTGAGCTGTGTTAAGATTTAATTTCCTTGATTTAAAACTTCTCTGTATGTAAGAGATGTGGAAAATAGAAACAAGTCTTAAAAAAAAAAAAAAAAATTAAAATAGTTCTCAACTTCCCTAACCTCCTTTTCTGCAATTCTTTTCACCTGTTCTTTATTATTCTGGCTTTTGAAGATCTCTGATACACACATTTTTGAAGTATTTCTAATTCATACAAGCCTCTGACCTTTGCTTTTGAAGATAAATATGTAGCTGTAAATGGCAAAATAACAAAAAGCAACCCCCAAAATATTTCTGTTTCAGTTTACTTCAACCAGAAGTACAAAGCAGGAGACTTCCATGGGAAAAAGTCTCCAGAATATGGTTCCCACAGAGAAGTGGTAGCTGAGCACAAAGACTGGGTTTTGGCTTTTAGAGGCTCATGAATATTTTAAGCTAAAACCAGACTTAAGCCACCACTCCATTTTGGACTGAGTAGCATGCAACTTGTGGGTGCTTTAAGCCTGCGATTATTGTCCTTTACGGATGGACGGTGTCTTAGCAAAAACAACCTCATCAGTGCTAACTACTCAGCAAGCGCATTGACAGACCTCTAGTCAACAGGAGGAGTTTGCTTAGGTCAGATACAAGTTCGATACAGGGGATTTCTGTCACAGGGGAGACCTTTTAGGGCTGTCTCTCCACCCGTTGCCAACAAATGATTTTTCTTGCTTAGTTTCAGAGCTGCAGGAAGGGAGACTCCCAATTCTCCCTCTGGGAAACCTTTGTGCAAGCTAACAGACTGCCCCGTAAAAGAGAATTGCGTTTCCTGCATTTCACTGCCTGCCCCCCAGGACGATTTCTTTTCTAGACTTAAGAGCTGACAGTGCAATCTGCATGTGTTTGTGTTGAGCTTTCACACTGAAACCTGTGACCGGCTCTATCAGCTTCTGCTCTCTGGAAGAAGCTCGTGATAATCTGCAAATGCACTGTCCTACTGCAAAAAGATTTCAGACCGCCTCTGGGTCCGAGAGGCGACATCCACTCTGTGGTTACGTCCTGCCACAGCACTTGCAGAAACCTTCCGAATTTTATTTTCAGCAAGGGATAGGGGAGTCGTTCCAGAAAGGATCCTGCTTTCCAGGAAATCCCTTCATGCCTTTTCTGGCCAGTGATGCCATTGCACAGACGTACCGTATCCTAATGGCTCGCTCTGTGCCGCGTGCCACCGTGCCCCAAAGGGCTCTGCCTGCATCAAGGCAGCCTGCAAGTGTCTTCCCCGAGAATACCCATCGAGTCATAGATGTGAGGACTATAATAAATCAAGAAACATAGTCAGGAACCTATTCTCGACTTCAGGCTGCCTTTGGCATCATTCAACATCGTGGTGTCAGCAGAGGCAGGAAGTCTCTCTTTTTATTGAGAGRTCAGAGTTCAAGTATCTTAACTTCAAATTTTAAATTATCATCGTAAAACCATGCTTTTACTATTTTGTTCATTCCAGAACATAATTACCTTTTCTTTCCAGGACTGAATGGAGATGCTAGGTGGTAAAGATTGTCTTTTGTTAGCAGAAGCAGACTCTGTAAGCTATTGTGTTGTTAATTTTGCAGTTATCTTGGCTTCCTTAGTATCATTTAGCTATTTCTTTTCTTTACGGGTACCTTATTCTACCTGATTCTGTTTCACTTTGAACCTCCATTGATGTTGAGGATTTAATGCATTTTTTATCATACTGTGCAAAATGCTGATGGAATCTTTGTGCAGACTCTTTGGCGACAGAAAAAGGTTATTATTATCCTCCCCTTTGTATCATATCTCCAGAATCTGTGCGCATGCTTTGTAGCCACCCACTTTGCACAGGAGCATGAAGAAATAATTTTGTTTTATTCACTACAAAAGCATTTTTTTAAAGATGTGTCTTTACAATCGTCCTTTTTAAAATTTGTCCATGCATAATGCATTGCTTTTAAAGGGGACTTGAATGAATTGCCCCAATTATACACACCTTACCACTCAGGCTGCTTCTTAGCTCAGAGGTGAAACCGTCTATGGTGAAATCAAAAAGTCTATATTAGATTTGAATGTAGAAGAAAAAGAACTTCATTCACTGAGGGCAGTAACGAAAGAGCCCCATCTGCAGTCTGTACCGGTCATCCAATTACCCTGTTTCTGGCATTTTCAAGGATGCTAAACCCACCCAGACTTTTTATTACCCCAATCCACCCCATACTCGATCTACAAAGGCAGAGAAGAAAGAGTTCCCTTCTGAGCTGAGAAGTGTAATTGTGTATTAGGTCTGCTGAAGCTGGGAAGCACATTTGTAGTAAGGAAAACCTCTACTTTTATAAATTACACACAAATACTACATTCAAAAAACTCATGATGGGTGAAACAGATCACTCCCATCACCAGCCCTGCCTATTCCTGTGTTAGGACTCCTTGGAAATAGTGCTCAGAGCAAAGCTATGACACGAATTAAATAGGGTTTCCATTTTTACACAAGGCCTCAATGACACACTCCGAAATATTTGTCATATTCAGTATGAGCGTTTGAAAAAAACCTCTTTCTTGAGTCCATTACCTTCACTTTTCCAGATGCTTTTAGATTATGTGTTTGAAAAGAGCAACACTTCCTTCCAGCTGCAGCCCAAAAGAACCACAAAATCGTTTCTGAAGAAAAATCATATCTATACAGCCTCTTCACTGCCTTTTTATTCTGTGTATTCTTCCTTTCAGGCAGTGACAACACCTGTAAGTGAAGCAAGTAGAAATTACCTCTTCTGCAGTAAAAACCCACCTCAGCCATCAAAACTGTATTGTCACTTGCTCATATATTGTATACTGTTAGTTTAAAAGTTAGGTAAATATCGTAGTATCTGGATACTACAGAAAAGTATATTTTTAAAACGCACGCAATAATGAAAGACAGTAATAACACTAGGAAATACTTTTAAGGAAACCCAGGCCCTATAAAACTCTCCTGGCTTCAGGTGCTGTTACTGCCTCAGCAGAAATTGGCTCTGACACCGGTGAAAAAGGACTTGGCGTCCCAATTCTTTCAATAAGATCACTAAACAGGACTGTCGCTTTCACTTCAATTGGACTGASTCAGGAGAAAATCCCATATGAGAGAATCTCCCTGGAAAAAGTAAACTAACAGTTTGTAAAATATCAGCTGTAACAGCTACAGTTACTACTTCTATTAAAGATTATCAATATTTCTATTAAAGAGCTGGAAACAAATCAGGATCTAATTTTTAATTATATTTAGACCTGCATGCCTATATATATAGGAAAAAATGCTCACTCAATAGGAATTTTTCCTTAACTCCAGTGGAGCCAGGATTTCCCACTGAATGTTTTAATTTTCAGGATATCAACTGCAAGTACATCACTAGAAATAACATTAATGATTTTCAGTACAGTTTAAAAATAATTAGAGGCAGACCAATTGTCCAAGTTACATGCTTGTACTAAGAAAAGACTGAGAAAAATCACACAAAACTTTATAATGTAGAACCATAGAATGGTTTGGGTTGGAAGGGACCTTAAAGATCACCTAGTTCCAACCCCCCTGCCATGGACAGGGACACCTTCCACTAGACAGGGTTGCTCAAAGCCCCATCCAACCTGCCCTTGAAGACTTCCAAGGATGGGGCATCCACAACTTCTCTGGGCAACCTGTTCCAGTGCCTCACCACCCYTATAGTGAAGAATTTCTTCCTTATATCTAATCTCAGTCTACCCTCTTTCAGTTTAAAGCTGAGGGGARAAAAAGAAAACAAGCATAGGGATGAGATCTAAATCAAATATGAAGCAATCTATATTTTCCATTAAAGCCATTGTGAAATTGGCCATTTTGCAAAGGTCTTGATTGAAAATCATGTGAAAGTTAATGGTTTTGACTCAGAGGATCCTCAGCACTCAAATAAGAAACAAGGAGAAARCAGACCCACAAAAACAGAACTTGAAAAAAAATGCTAGTGCAAAACCACATGACATAAAAAACCCACAATTTAAATAGCTCTAGAAAATAGTATAAATTGCCTTGTTCCCACAACTAGAGGGAGATTCAATAATGCAGATTCTCATTATAATTTCAGCACTATATTTCTTTTTTTATAAACAGCATATCAGTAAGATCTACCAAAATTGTTTCAATATGCTGAAAGCTTTATTATCTATTCTTTGACATTTGGTATTTTTCTAATTCTTTAGTTTTAATAAAAAGCAATAAAGATGTGTACTAAAGACTTCATTTTTTAATGTGGCTGATTTGAAGGCTAATTAGCACATTCATATCTGTCAAAAAATGCAATGTCTTTTGTATTCCCATTTCTGGGTTCTTTTGTGGTCAGTTTAATTAAATTTGTTGATAAAATACTTGACAAATAAAGGAGGAGAGGAAAAAAAAAAAAAAAACATTTAATAGTTTAGGTTAGGTTTTTCAAAGGCAATTAATAGTTAGTGCCCATTAAACTAAAGAAGGAATTGGCCAAATACTTTTCTAGGGTTTTTTTTTTTAATGTTATCCTTAAAATTTTAGCACCTCTYTTAATAAGAGTAGTCAGGAGAGAGCAAGGAGCAGTCATGATCCAAAATGGCTTCTTCTCCCCCAAAGGAAGAGGCAAAAAAAAATTATTGAGATGCTGAAAAACAGGAGTTCACAGTTTAAAAGGCTGCTGACAACCTCTTATGGCTCTCTGTTTCAGAAGCTATGATCTCAAGAGCGAGCAAAGTGGGTCATAAACACTACTGATAGCCGAAAATTAGGAGATGAAGAACACTTCAGAATGTTTAAATGTGGTAGGTATGATTACAGCAATCAAAACGCTATCCCATTTCACTACAGTTTATCTTGAACAGCAAGGTTAAAAAAAGAAAAAAAAAGGAAAAAAAAACCCCAAACTATATGATCCTAAATTGTGCAGTATCCACAAATGTTAGAAACAGTCCTGACAGAAGTCTACACAGGCAGTTGACCCAAAAGGTAACGTGGTATTTGTCTTGTTTTGTACTTTCAAGTGAAAAGATTCCTGCTGCTTTGTTAGGAGAAGTTTCGCTCTTACCTTATGGTCTGAAGTAATCTGTTGTCGGTTTGGTGTTGCGGACTGACATGTTTTGCACGAAATACCTATGCAAAAAAAAAAAAAAAAAAAGCTTCATCCTTAAATATAACACCAGGGTGTTTGCAAGGATGTTTGTATATGTAATTCACTGGCCTGTAATGACTTGTTATACATTATCACACATGACCAGTAAAACGGCATAGCGACGTTTGTCATAAGACCTGAATTTGGTCTCATGACCATGAATATAGTCGCTGTTGCTCCAGAGAGTGAACGTTACTTAGGCACTTGCATATGCTATATAAGTTGTAGTTTTTCCTCTTGTGTCAAGCTATTTTTGACTACTTGGGATGTTTTCTCCTCTCCCCACATTTACTTCCCATGCAGTTTCAGAGCAGATGTTTGTGCTCTTGATCCTTGTTAGGCAATTGCTCCACAGTCTGGGGCCATGGCTCGTACCAAGGGCTCCAGGGTGAAGCTGGCAGTAAACACTATCACCTCTTTCCTCTCCTGTGAAAACTTTTTCCTCGCTGAAGGCGCGACATCTCCAAGGATCATTGCATAAACCTCACTACCTTCTCTACAAAGTGCAAAACAACTCCATAAATACACAGTGACACAAACATTAAAAGCTCCAATCGAGCCATCCACAACAAGACCTCCTCTTTCAGCAGAGGACAAGAGAATAAACAACAGATGACAAATGTTAGGTCATTCTCATCTTAAGCCAACATAACTCCATGCTGCTGCCAAACATGAATCCTTTCTTCCTTCTGTCAGCTGAATCAGCAAACTCATCCCAATTCATCAGGGAGCTGCCCTACCGCTAATGGACAAAGAAGGGGTTAATAATAGTACCCAATGCAGATTAAAAATGCAAATAAACAAAATAGCTTCATGTGTTTTTAATCCTAATACTTAGGGATGAGTTGAGCATGAATGTCCACATGCCTTGTTTACTATCCTGTTACTTTTACTATCCTGTAAGCTGAAAGGATACAGAACTAAAATGAAGTCTTACAGTAAATAATTAAGACAAAAACTACGGACCCAGAAGTTGTAATGAAAAAAACAAATTAAATGAAAAACAGTCCCGTGCGGTTAGGAAGCAACTAAACATCATTCTCAACTTCTTCCAGGAATTGAAGGTAAATCAGCACAGGCGTGTGAAGCTCTCAACTGAAGATCTGTACTCCAAGCACAAAAGTTAATTGGCAGCTAGCTTCTTTGCAATAGATTTAAAGATTTTAAGACTCAAAGGGATCACTGTGATCGACAGATTTGACCTTCCATATAACAGAGGCCAGAAAATGTCGTGCAGTAATTCTTACATCAAATCTAAAAACTTTTAGGCTAAAGTAGAATATATATTCAGCTAAGGTATCCAGACCCAGCTTTCAAGATTTAAAGAGATGGAGTGTTCATTGCCAGCCTTTTAAAAATTGATCTACCTGCCCTTATTGCTAAGAAGGTTTGCCTAATATCCAGTTTCGATAGCTCTTTCTTCAACAGAGGTAGCCACTGCTATTCACCCCCAGCTTGTTATTACAGTCTTCGTTTTCTTTAAGCAGTAAAATATAAAGCGTATTTTCAAAAGGGAAATAAATAATGAGATCAAATTAAACCACAAAAAAAGAGGTACTCAACAGCGTGCATCATGCAGTTTCAGGGTGCTTCTGATTGCCGCTGTCTGGGAGAATCAATGGTAGATATTTGCATTAAAATAGTCATTAAGCACAGAGTGCATTAGTAATTGCTTTAGTCGTCTTTTATACAATAACCATCATTGTTATTCTTTGTGTTCTCCTCTGCTCAGACAGTTTCAGGGACATACTATCATTTGTTTATATTGCACAGTATCCATTGGAGTCAAAGGAAAAACATACGTTAGGTAAGCAAGCAGCCCAGCAGATGGGCTTGCCAAACACCTTGTACAATGCAGATTCCCTGCATTACACACTTGAATCACTTATTGAAACTGTATTTAGAATGAAATTGCTTTCTACTATCTTTGCCCTTACGGGGGACATACAAAGTTTCTAGCAGCTGCCCTGAAGTCACTCAGCTGGTCTCTAAAGCGTGCATGAGACAGCAGCCCTGGGCTCGACCCCATGCGGGTGCTCTCAGTGCCCATGGTATTGCCCGTGATGCTGGAAAACTCCCTTTTTTTTTAAATTGGGCTTCCAAGGAAGTCCCTTGCTGGCTGTTCCTTGTACGCTGGGCTGTCCTGTTCCCTGCCAGGCTGATGAGCTCCTGTGCCCGAGTCCTCCCTTGCAATAATCTTGCAATGTTATCAACAGCAGAGAGAGAATCAAAATCCTGCCCTTGTGTCATCATAAATCAGGATTTACCGATGTGAAAATTTAGGAGCTTACATTTTCAAAAGGTTGCGTGTAGGACTTATTCATAGGACTAAGTACAAATGCAAAGCAAAAACAGTGGGGCTTCTTTAAAGTCCAAGCAAGTGCTCCCACCCAGCAAACTACTTACCAAGCAAATAAAATAATTGCAGTAGTTTCCGCAATAACAATAATAACGTTTGCCAACTAAGTGGAAATTGCCTTATGGTAATACCATGAGCAAATATCAACCCAGCCCCATACTCCCATCCTTTCCAAAGAATAAGAGTAATTTTACGGTCACGTATATATATGATCATATTACAGACAGACAGTTCTCTGCAGCCTTTTTATTGATTAAAATGCACCCAGGGGCTGACATGTTTTGCGGAGCATAGAGACCAAATGCCTGCATCTACAACGGCTAAAATGGAAAGGTCTCCACGTGCAGCTCAGAAAGACATGCTTAATTTTTGTTTTCCTTTTTTGAAAGAAAAACTGTAATTTTAAAAATCATAATAGCAAAATAACAAAGCCTAAATTCCCTACAAACTCTAAGGTTAAATATTCTCAGGAAGAAGTCGGCATCCATTAGCAATACTGTATAATGCTGGACTAGATTGATGAAGGGGGAAAGCTTATTTTTTCATTTGAGAGAAAACGTAGTTGTTAAAAGCACACCAGGTGCATGAATTCAAGTATATTTATTTACATTTAACATATATTTTATTAAATTATCCATAGTGAAGAGGAATGATTGGTAAATTCAGGCTATATATCAGGTCTCTAACATGAATATAGTTCTTGAACTAACTACTCTCCAGCATTCGTAAGCCGTTACTTATCTTTACATCATTATAAACTGGTAACTAGCAAAATACACTGCCTGACGTTAATGGGAAAAATCTTGTTTCTTTTTCTCACCTGCTGGAACAAACTCAATGTACCAGTGATGTACTGGAAGCAAAGAGGATCTAAGATAGGGGTAGAAGGAAAAACCACTGTCCTTTGAAAAGACGCAGTCTGGCAAACCCTCACATGCAGGGTAGTCTCAAAATGGGTGCCRGAGAGTTTCTTCTGTGCTGGATTTCATCAGGAAAAAGACACACATGGACTTTCGTACCACCATCCAGAAACTATTTCTTACCTGGAAATGTTGCATCACTAAACATTTCCTTCAGGTGCACAAGAAGCTGGGAGGGAGGATAGCCAGGACAGCTGACCCAGCTGGCCAACGGGGTATTCCATACCATATGATGTCATGCTCAGTACATAAACTGGGGGGAGTTGGCTGGGGAGCAGTGATCGCTACTCAGGGACTGGCTGGGCATCGGTCAGCGGGTGGTGAGCAATTGCATTGTGCATCGCTCATTTCATATATTCCATCATCATCATTATTATTATTATTTTCCCTTCCTTTTCTGTTCTATTAAACTGTCTTTATCTCAATCCACGAATTTTACTTTTTTTTGTTGTTGTTGTTTTTTTTTTTTTTTTTCTTATTAAACTGTCTTTATCTCAATCCACGAATTTTACTTTTTTTTGTTGTTGTTGTTTTTTTTTTTCTTTTTCAATTCTCTCCCCCATCAGTGTGTGGTTTTTGGCTGCCTGCCGGGTTAAACCACAACACAGGGGACCATGAGTCCCTCTGTGCAGACCACCAGCTGATACCATCACATCCCACCTTGCGGACCTGCCTGTGATGGCGCAGTGCTGCACCAGCCCTAAGCTGCCATTTCCTGCATCCTCCAGAAAGAGCGAGCGTGTCTTGATCCACGTGTCCTGATCCTGCTGGAAGTGTCTAACATGGAGATAGCACCTTCCATCTGCACCACCAACGGCTCCGGCCTCGCGGTCCGCCGTGTTTTCCACAGCTTTTCTCTTCCTCCTTTCCCTTCTAATTCTTTGACTTACTTGCACACTGTTTTTATAATATACACTTTTATGGTATGTTCAATATTATTTTTCCTCCCCCATGTGCTCCCTTCCTTTGTCAGTGCTTTCCAGTACAGTTTTCTTACTCGCATACGTAACCACATTGCTGAATCTTTGTTTTCTTCTAATAAAGCTATCTTGCCATAATTCAGTTTGTGTGAGATGCCTGTCTAACTAGAGCTGTCTCTCTAAACCTGGCAAGTATTTTATCTCCCTGATTATTTTCTCAATCCATACTGGAATTTTCAGAAAGCAGAGAAATGTAGTAACGGAAATTCCTGCTATGTTTCCTTTTCCCCAAAACATTAAAATTTGGCCCTTTCAATATTCTCTTGCTCAATGAAACAGCGATCAAAAATCTATTTTAATTTCTCTCTTAACTTGCTCTTTCCCTCCTCCATGTGAAAGCATGCAGTACGGAGTGTGCTTGCTGGTTTTCAGACTTTTTCTCTAAAGCCAAAAGCCTTCAAGCTCAGCGTAAATATGGATCTAGCAAGAAACCGAGGTTAATTCTCTAAGACAGTTACCTGTGCTGCCGCTTCTGCTGCTGGGCTCGGACAAAGCCCTTTTTTCTTCCTGCTATTGCTTTTGAGGTCTCTCCCTGGATTTCTTCTCCTCCGCAGGTTGCTCTTACAGGATACCGGGGGCTTCTGCTCATGCCTCTATTCCCCGTTCAAAGAGAGAAGTTTCTGACTTTCTGTGCCAGACATGAACAAAAAAGTCAACGTTTCAAGGAATAGAAGCATAGCTGGTCATGCAACTTGTTGGATAGAAACCTCCAAATCTTCTCTCATTATACTATCTATCATTTCTAGCAGTTTTCTGACCACTCTCACCCCAACTCACCTGCGGGCAGGAAAGTCCACTTTTCCAACACATTTTAACCGAAAACACCACACACAGAATAAAGAGGTGGAGGAGAAACCTGTCAAAATACTGTCTTCCTTCTTTTCCTCTTTGGAAAACAGGAGCAGTGCAGGTGTGCCTTTGCAAGGCAATCTGCATTTTAGAAATTCCCATGTTTATTTTCTTCTGCAGGATAGCAAGAGCTTCTCAGGGAGCACATTAACTCCTGTGCAAGTAGCACTTGCTGTACAGCTCTCTGGTTTTTATGAATTATAGTGCTTTGAGAGGAGCCCTGCTAAAAGCTAACTTGATATCTATCACAAAATTTCCCTTAGATGCAGACCAAGCATAGCAAGCAGCGATGTTTTTCATTTTATGCTTTAGGAATTTCTACAGGTTTAGCAGTTTTAAAACAGACGTTAAGCTGTTCTTTCTTGGTTGTTTTTTTTTTTTTAAGCTGTGAAAATGTCTTTAAATCTCCTGAATATGCACCATTTGACCTACTGAGCTCAATAATTTAATGGCGTAAGCCCTCAAATATGAAGCCAACAGACAGTTTAGATGACGTGTCAACGGTGTGTAGGCAAAAAGCTGACATAAATCCTAAAGAATTTAGCTTTTAAAAAAAAACTTAATTTCTTCTTTACTTCAATTTTCTTCCAGGGCATTCTGAAAGATCTCTTTCGAACCTTTTCACAGCTTTATATGGCTCTTTAAGCTATGTCAGCAGGATGAGCGGTAGCTTATAGGTATAGCAATAAAATTATAAGCAAACATATGTAAAAAACACAGTGTAAGAACATTTCCCAAAACGGACTTTTCAGAAAATCAATACATTTTCACTGAGGTAGATCACCCAGCATCATCAGTGAAAGAATTTTACTAAACCAACTATAGCAAAAGAATCAAACCTAACCACCAACACTGAAAGCAATCGTATTCATTACGAACCCATAGGACCTCTTTAAATGACATAGCATTTAACGAAGAGCTATGCAACTCCACGGAGTCCGATTTGGATCTCAGCTCTATCTTTATGCAGTTCCATCTTTGTATACTCAATAATAATAAAAAAATCTAATTCTCGGAAATTCAGGGGATTTTTGTTTTACCCAGACYATGAGTGGCATTGTGGGTGTTTGATTATCTTAAAAACATCCTCAAAGTTGCGTAACCACTGGGAGCTGCTGCAGGTTCTCACAACTGTAGATCCAGAGGAACTGTGGTTTGAAAATGTTCCTGTGCATATAGTTTCATAGCAAACATCCAACCTTCCACATTGTCTTAACTTCAGGTGGAAATACCGATGAATCAACATTTTCTTAATTAACTTTATTTTAATCCTGGTATTACACTGATCCTTGAGGAAGGGAAATCTTTTCTCTCTGTCTTCAGCAGCAGCAGCARGATGGGAGCACCTATCGGTGTTTTTAATGAAGTTGAGAGATACTGACTGCAATTTTTCAAGTAAAGAATTGAGGTCTCCCTTTAAAAACAAGTATTACAGATTAGTATTCTTTGCTTCCGAGGCATACAGCTTTTTACAATGAAACTCAGTGAAGTAGGCTCTAACGTATTTCCTGTAATATATTTCAATAAAAGAAAATATAAGCCAGTAAAGTTGCTCATGTAAGCATTCAGGATTTAAGGAATTACTTAAACAATGAGTGCATGAAATTATTAACCTTCTTGGAGAACTAAAATGTGCCACTACATGATGAATCAAAAGCAGCAGTCATTTCAGGTTTGAAGGATTGATTTTATACATGCAACTGAAACATAATTAAAACAATATGCAATTGTGTTACATCTACAGAAAATTTGACTAGACTTCTAGACCATTAGAACACCTTTGCAACAGCTTTTATTTGGTACATTCATACACCAGTTACGTCTTGGCAATGGCACGGACTCAGGAAGATTATATTCTAGTACTTAGCCTCAAGTAAAGGGACAGTCTAGTGAAATTAGTGATTTTTAGGTTTTACCTCTTTGCAATATTCTGCTGTACTGGGAACATTAAGAGGATCAGCATGACTAAGTAAAATTTTGCTCATGCGCGGCTTATTGCATAAAAGCAATAGCAACAAAAAAAMCCCTGATACCAGACTAATCTGCGTACAGGTTATCCGCATATGTCAGGTATTTAACRGTAAATTTTATAATAGGAAAGGCTTAGAAAATTTATAACATTTTCTCTCTGAGACAGGTCACAGGAATGTTCTCTGTTTAAACCGGCTGGAACACTGATACCGTGAGATTAAATATAACATAGAAAGGATAAAAGAATTACCGTATATTTAAAAAAACAAAACCAAACCCCAAAGAGCAGAAATGAGAACAATGAGAGGTATTTTTTCAACTCACTGAAGTGTCCTACTACTTAAGGTAGTCCTTGCTGGTGCCCTTTTGTGTGTCACAGATTTTGTGTGTCCCCATCAATTCATCTTCCATTGGTATCATGCTTATCTTATTAGTACCAATCTGTCATTGTCTATTAGGGACTCAGGAGATCTTCAGGTTCTCTTAAAGCGGTCACTTGGCCATCAGATAATATCAAAACATCGTTACCATACCATTTATCAAATTTTTTTTTTTTTTTTTAGCTTTTACTAGTTTGTTCAACTCCTGAGTCTTCTAGATGTTTATGAATATAACATGTTCATTATATTGTTAATGATATCATACGTTGCCTATGTACTACCTACACAATTAATTATAAGACCACATGCAGGTACCATTTTTGCTATCTACATGGAGCTGAGAGCTTCTATACAAATGATTATTAAACAACATGTTAAAAAAATGTGCAGCTGCTCACTGGCTGTATTCAAACAATAGTTCATTTGCAGCTTCTTAGTAATTGAAACATAACAAGCTGACCTTTAAAATAAAGTTCAGATCTATTTTGCCTCTTGATGAAAGATCTTTCTGAATGACTAATTTAAAATTTTTTTCAACCCATTCTACCGAACACAAGATAGATGTATCTGAACAGCAGAAAACCTGGGCATCATCTAAGGCACCCATTTAATGAGTGGCTCTCTGTCCCTAATGCCTGTGAAAGCTCTGTTAGGGATGAAGATAAATTATTATTTGGAATCAGCCCTGAGTTCCCACTACTGTTGTGTCCTGTCTCTCAGAGCACCCTGTAACATATGCTTAAAAGGATGCAGGAATAGAGCTCAGCGAAGAAGTTTCCTTCTTCATCCCGCCAGTGCCGCTGTCATTATTTTTCTCTGCTAACAGCAGGGAGAGCTGCCACTATAAATCTCCCATGATTATAGTCGGCAATTTCCTTATCAAAAAATCACTCCCTCTTTATAAAACCCCTTTATTATTTCTGAGGAACAAAACAGTGCTCTGGAAGGATTACCCAAACACATTAGGGGACGGTTGTGAAAGGAACCTACACATTACTTTTGATCCATCTACTCTGCGAGCAGTAACCAATACTGTACTCTTTTGAAACAGGTTATTGGAGAAAAAAACAACAACAAAAAAACCCCAAACAAAAATCCAACCAAACAAAAAAACCCACCTTACAAGGAAGAAAAGCTCTCAGCTGGTCATTGTATCCTTCGCCTGTCTGCTGAGACTTCTCTACCAGTTTTCATGTGGGAGGCAGACTTGAAGAAAATTTATTTTTTTTTTTTTTTTTTTTTTTTTGGAGGAGGGTTTCACAGGAGACCTGAATGTGATGGGGGGAATCCAAAGTACGTATTAAAATACAAGTCAGTTACACGGAGGGTGTACATTGATTCTCCCTTTTTGGTTTGTTTTCTTTCTGCTTCCCCTATGTCCATAAAATAATTTCTTTCTTCAGCTCTTCCTCTTTCTCACTTGGCACTTCCGTCCTGTAAGCCAACTCCTTTATTTTCATATGCTTTTACCTACCTGTCTTCTCACTTTCTCCCCTATCTCTGTTCCCTTTCACACTGAATCCAGAAACAGATATTGCACGAGTAACAGTTAAGCATCTGCAGACTTGTACCCAGTGCCATCTCTGGTTACTGTCCGGCAGACATTTAAGGCATAGTTTACTCCCTTAGCAATAACTGGGTTCAGGCCAGCGCACTTGCCCGTTGCCATTACTGAGATTCCCCGTAGTCTCTAGCTAGCTAAAGGTAATTTTTTTCATTAGCTCAAAAGACAACTGCTAACTCCCTGCGGTTAGGAAGCAACTTTCCTTATGGGTAAATTATTCTAAGTTGTCCAATGTAAGCATAATTAAAACAGGATGGTCACTGCCATGTTAACCACAGATAAGCTGGTCAAATACTAGAATGAAGCAATTTCATTCTCCCAATTTCTAAGTTCATTTTTATTCTGATGAAACATGTCTAATGGGGTGGATGATACACGTAGGTTATACCAAATCTATAACTGAATATACCAAAGCTATAATTTTCTTGGAGGAATGTGACAACAGCACAAACCAATCTACTGATGCAAACAAGCCTGGCCATGATACCACCCACGGACGCATGACAGAGCTATTACCTTGGTGTGAGGTCTTAGAAACTTTTCACTGGTGAAAAGGAGTAAGGGTGCTGGACTTTCAACATGAGAGAGACAGAAAGATTTGACTGTTAATTCACGGAGCAGTGTGCTGTCATCCCAAACAGCCTCTTTTCATACCTGCCTTCTTTTTCTAAAGCCTTTTTGTTTTCCTGTTTACTTCCTTGCCACTATTTCTGAGCTTTTCTGCTTTTAACCCTTTTCCTTAAAGAGTGATAGCTCGATTCTATCATACATTTCCATCACAAACTTTGTGATGTAAATACTTTGAACTTCTCACGCGTTTTTTCTTACCTTGATCTCTGATGTCACTTGCAAAGCAACTCTAATGAGAGAATAATGCAAAAGTAAAGATAATTTTTTTTAATAAGTCAGTTGAAGGTTTCCCTGGCAATCACAGCACAGAGCTGTGCACACCTCACGACGCTAGTTACACTATTATCCTCCAGCACTTATAAATTTGCATGGGCTCCAGCCCTCCAAAATGCATTACAGAGCCTGTGAGAAACGCCTTTCGGCCGGCACAGGGACAGAAAGATGCATCAGCCCTGTCGTTCCTCGAGCCAGCAGATGCAGTGATGCAGAACACCCACATGCCGGCACGGGTGCCCGTTGCAGCCTTTACAGCAAGCAGTTGGAGGAACGATTCAGTCGGCAAGTTTGTTTATAGTTTGAAACACAAGCGCTCCACTTTCCTCTGAAGCCACCAGGGACACTCAAATCCTGTCTAAACGTCTAGCTCTCTTCTCTGCTGCTACTATTTTGAGGGCTGTGTTATCTTTTGCATAAATCCACGTGGAAGCAGAACCTCCTCTATCTGCTTCTTCAGCTCAACCCAGATTAGGTCACTTTTATATTTACATTATTCTCACATTTTTGTGAAGGAAAGCTAGAGAATGAGGACAGTAGATGTGTCTGTTTATTGTTGAAATACACGTGCAGGTGGCCAGAGACAATTMAGGGCTTCTCTTTCCTGCAGAGGAGGACACAGTCCATCTTGCACCGCTTGACATCTCATGGATTTTACTGAAAAGTGTCATCAACACACAATTTCAGAGATGACACAACTCACTACCAATGAGTTGACAGCACCAAGAGATAATCAGGATTTGGGACAGCAGAATGTGTCAGTGACAGCCTCCCCAAATTTCTCTGTTTCAGTCCAGAGAGGCCAAGCTTTAGGAGTGTTAGTGTGCATCCATGAAGCACAATGCTGCAAAGTGAGGTAGCTGCTCTAATAGAGGTCTCAAAAACTTTATATTTGTGTTAGCACAGCTTTATATCCAATTTTATTAGTTCTGCCTTTTAGCAAATCTACCTAGCTCAAGCTGAAACGTTTGTACTAAATCTACCTCTGAGGCCCTTTGTCTCTTTATTAGATGGAGAGAGGAAGAATTAAAAATTATAAATATAAATCTGCAATAATATCAACACAAATCCATTGGTGAGATTATAGCGTTGGCCTATACATAAGGACATGGGGTTTGTACGTGACAGCTTAGGGATGGAAACAGTGAACAGCAGGGTAAAGGGTGATTTAGAATTCTCTACTAAAAATTTGCCTGATGCCAGGGTGAAAAAGGGCTGGTGAAACAAATACTTAACTCCTGAACAGATGTTCTCAGAATAGTATGTTCTGCAGTATATGAGGAAAACTCACGTCCCATATTGAACAGGACTGCGTTCTGCTTAAGAATCAGATTTGTCTGAGCCAACAAAGAATAAAAGGTACCCCTGGACTGGTAGTCTGGCATTAGACCTGAGAAAAGAGGTTTTGCATGAAACTGGGAAAATAAGAATGGAAAATAAGTACAGAAAGACAATCTTTTCTTAGCATAGAGCATTGAGTAATAATGCATATTTTACAAGCATACACCATCATTTGTTTCTTAACTTCCACTGGGTACTCTTGCCTAGAGTTAGCTACACGTATAAACAAAATCCACGAGGAGGAAAAAGTATAAAGAGAAAGAAAGATAAATTAGAATTTTTGTCCCCCCAAATCACACCCCTTCAATTGGAAGGGAAGATTTCAGCATACCTGCACACTGTTAATAGCAAGCTCTTTTGCTGCCTGATGAAGTGGCAGTACAGTCACAAAGCAGAAGCAGTTCACATCCCCCAGACCCGACATCTCTGCCTCGTAGAGCAGGAATAGCATAAGGAAGCTACCTGGAAATCACACACTGAGGTCACCTTCCATTCAGTGGCTATTTTCACACGCTATAAACAAGGGCTCCCAGCTATCTAGGCGCAAACCCTCGCCCCAACCCTCTTCCTGACTGAACACTAAGTACATTTTAATTCCAATATTCCTATTCTCTGTATAGCAATATGTCATTCCTTATATACGTCAGGGATTTGGGCCAACACATACTTCAGGCTTTTGGCTGCAGTAACAGGTAATACACAAACCCAGCTCTTGGCCAAATCTTCCACGCTGAACAAATTTGACAGGGGAACCACTGATGCAGAATGAATGCAAATCAGGATGCCAGTTTATTTTCCAGTCAGTTCTGCACGTAACTAGAATCTAATCCAGTTATGGTAAATATTCAAAATCTTGATGTAAGGGTGAAACATATGTAAATTGTGATTTTTTTAAAGTAAACTAGAATCCAGCAAATCCATCTCGTTTCATTATTCTCTGCAACAGAGAAGAAAATTCAGTTGCCAAGAGCAAATTAAAAATAATAATACTAGCAACACATATTTTATAAATGCATTCTACTTCTTAGAAAATAAGGGTCCCTGGATGCTATAGAAGCCAATGAATTATTGCACAGGCTCTATGCAAAGTATCTCAGCATAAAGTAGATTATCTGCTCACATGTAAAAAAATGAAATCGTGCCACTTCAAATCTGAGTACACCGCTGTGGGTGCGTTCTACGCTTTTAATGAAATTTTAGAAGCAACCATTGATGACTATGCAGAAGTCATGTCTGCTGCCAGAGCTGTCAGTTTACATAAACGCCTAGTGGGGAAACCAATATCAATGGCGTAAGCTCCTCTGTACCCTGGAGCTACGGTTGGTTGTGAAGACAGGATAAGCAGGAATGCCAGGCTCTCCGCCCTGCTCCCCTGCCAGCTTGTGATGCATCTTTCAGAAGATTGCCATAAACAGACACGGGCGCATGTCTGCCTCTTCTGTCAAGGTTTTTAAAAGCAAACTTGTTGACCAGAAATGAAAGCTAAACGGCTGTCTAGCCAAAATTACACTATGCTGCTGAAGGYATTTTTAATAGAGGAAGTGCTGAGAGGTCACTTTTCTTTTTTATAAGCCCTTGCATATTGAGTCAAGCGACAACACAATTTACGCATTCAAATGGAAATACAGAACATGTACTAAATAAAGCCATGTTAAGGCTTTACCAAACCGTGGTTGGTTTTGTGCGTTATTTACTTGAACCAGTTCTTAGCCAAAAAATTATGCAGCTAGACACAGGAGAAGACCGAAAGCAGAAGTTTGCTCTCAGAGAATTTCGTACAAACAGTACAAAATATTTTACCCTAATATAAGTTAGTAGCCATTTGGTTCCAGAAAAAGAAGCCAAGGTTGCTTAACTGAGAAACGTGAATTTAAAATCCTCTCAAATGTTGGTTGCTTTTGTTTTTTAAATTTCACGGCACTTTATCAGCAACTCAGTATTTTGTTAGAGAAAATGAGGTGACATCTAGAAATCTAAATGATTCCAAAAGCATAGCAAGGACAATACAGTGTAGCTCCTGAGCCTTTTCTTGCAGAAAAAAACCCTGGTTTTCTGTGTAACCCTGTTACACTGAAAACAAAAACAGAATTGTGAAACTCTCACTAATATATGCACCTACAGAGCAACCGCCTTTGTCTGATGCATTTTTCTGCATTTCACTCTTCCTCAGTTCTTGTACAAAACCTGCAGAAGCCAAAAGAAAGATTCTCAATAGTTCCACTGGTGCCCCTCGGGCTCCTAACATCGTTTGATTTAGGATCCTACACTGTACACTATTAAACAATGCAAATTATTAACAGTTGAGTTAACATTCAAGAAACTGAGAAATTACTCTGACAATTGATATGTTAAATATATAGAACAAATAACAACACTCACCTTTTTTTAGCTGTGTGCTTATCAGAAGCAGAATATACATCATGGCAGAAAGGAGCTTCTTTGTTTTGAGAAGTGGTACCCAAGTACAATATTTGTGACCATTGTCTTGTGGACTACAGGTAAGCCTCCTTGTTTGTACAGCAAACTTCATCTGCTTTCAACAGTCATAAATTGAAAGGTTACAGGGTTTAAACCATTTCCCAGTTATGATATGTCTACCAGGCAGCAACAGCTGGGCAATAAACTTTTAGCCATAAACGTTTCTGAAAAAGGTAAGTTCATGGCCAAAGCCATAACTACAGTAACATCAATTGATGTCCAAAATGCAATCTAGCTGCAGAGTTCCCTTTAACACGAAACAATATCTTACATTGCAAGGTACTTACCAACAGCCTCCAGGTTAAATAAGACGGGTTAAGGTCAGGTGGGATGGCTCTGAAAGGCTTCGTCAAGTCAACCTGAGATTTGTGGCCTCCTCTGAGCTTCCAGCGTTCCCTGATTTCATCCCCATTCTATCGAACACTCTCAATATCACTTTAGACTGGATATTGAAATCACTTAGCAGCAATAAAAAAGAGGACTGCTGCAGAATTGAATCCCATTTTGCTCAGCACATATCTCTAAACTATTACCAGTGTGAAATGAAATCTAATGTCTCCCTTAGCAATCCCATCTTCTTTGTCCTTTTGTTTTTCTAGGAGCGTTATGATACACTAAATCCATTTGGACACACAATAGTACACAGGTTGTACTGAAGATTTCAAGAAGAGATTTCCAAATTTATGTAGCCACTGCATCAGGTTGCTTTTCAGCCATCACACAGTCACAGAGAAATCCATTAACAAAGGTAGAAAGAGACGATGCAAACACCTTAGATAAAAGACAAACTTAGATAAAATGGTTAGAAAACGGAGAATAGTGAAGTTACCTTGGTAAAATAATTTTATCTTATCTAATCTTCAGAGCACTCATACTAGTTTGACTTTATGGGAAGAAACACAAAACCCTTTGCTATCATTTCACAAGTATTATTATTGTTATTACTTCATACAATATTAAAATGAAGTAACCTTCTGTTAGGCTGAGTATATAAGCCCAACCTACCTTCTCCCTTTCTGTTGCTAGGTGTTTACATTCTCTTTCCCCATCGGATTCTTAATTACTGAAATTTGATTTACCAATGACAATAACAAAGCTATGGGTACCTGCAACACATTTTCTTTTCTTTTCCTTATATTAGGTTTCACGGTAGTAGAAAACGGAAAACGTGACTGAATCTCTGCAGTTTCATCTAATGGCCTTGTTAGGGACGCGAGCTCTACGATGCTACAAACACTGTACAGAAAGCACGACCAGTTGAAATCCAAATGCCTTGACTTTCATGGGGAAAACAGGGCAACTGTTATGGGCCTGTGCTATCTGAGATGCATCTTCTTAGTACTGCTAAATGCTCCCTGATTTTCATAATCTTGTTTTTCTGTTGTTCGTGATGCCCCCTCTTTCTCTCCAATGACATCTTCTCTTCCATAGCATTGGAAGTTTTGTTGAAATAATGTACAAGACAGGTGACTGATCTGCAGAGCCAACCAAGTAAGTGATGAATTTGCAGGGCAAGTGAGGATATAACATGCCCCAAGGAGGAGTTTTGGGGGAGGATTACCAGGTTGTCAATTATTGAGAACAGATGTAGCTTATAGCACTTGGGCAGAAAGCTCATCTGATTGCTCTTGGCCAAGTTTAGATGATGGCTAGTCAACAAAATGCAATGCCCAAGAGACTGTGAAACTAAACCCTCTGGAAACATGTCCAAAGAATAAACCAAGTGTAAGGCAATACTGTACTAATAAATCAACTGAGCCTCTTAACAGTAACAGAGTCAGATATGCGTATAACGATTCTGTTTAAACCATCTGAGGAGCTTGTCAAAGCTGTTCTATCAAAATAATATACATAATTACTTGTATTAAATATGAAGAGATAGTCAGCTTCTAGTTCTCCTCAAATTTAATAAACGCTATCACTTTTTGTATTAATGAAGATAGCAGTCTCTTTAGATAGCTGCATGTTACAGTGTCTTCTTGGATAGCATTTTTAACTCCTCACTATTATTTCTGGAGTGCACTAGTTCCAAAAATGTCACGAAGACAGGATCTGGCATGGTGAGTCCTTGACACAGCTTATCAGAATTACAGACTGACTGGTTATAAAGTAAAAACTCCTAAATAAAAATAAAACAGTGTTGGAAGGGAAGCTTGCTAAATATCTGCACTGGTAATCTTGGGCAGTCAATAGGAATGGTATATAAAATACAGAAGTATACAAAATTAGCAAAATACAAGTTAAAGATGAATGCTCTTTAAAATATGTATCTACTCCATGGAATACAACAGAGTGAATTTGTTGCCTATTACAAGGTAATTAACTATTTCATGGTAGGATCAGTACGTAGGTTTTCTCCGTATGACTTTCAAACAGAACATGTCAATCAGTGCTAGACCAGAATATGAAGCTATTGCTTGCATTAAGTAGCATCTTATGGTGTGGAGTAAGATAACATTTGGCATGAATAAAATTATCACAATTTGTCCTTTCATTCATGTTCGAAGTTCAGCAGAAGCCTACTGGAAATTGTACTTTCACCATTTTATTTTTCATCTGTAAAATATAATTGCTGCTTAAATGAAAGCACTCAACCAGGTTGCCCAAAAATATTTTTGGATGTGGAAAATGGTTAACTTCAAAACCGTGTATTCAATTTCTCCCACTTTTACAATCAACTGGCATAAGGCATGATTTAAGCAAAGAGAAGACATACATTAATGTAGGAAATTGAACATATGGGCCAATTTGAGACTGAACATCCAGAATCACCAGCATTCAGGACTAAAGCTACACCCACAAGGGGGAACTCCTAGCTAAAAACCTGGGGAAGTAACAGCCTACGCCATATATATCCTCTTGCAGAGGCACCCATCTCAGACATGGGAGCCCTTTCTTTGCCCATTTTTCAGCCTGGACTTCACCTTTGATTCTCCATATCCCAGGTGACAACAGAGTTTTTCACTTTCCTGTGATGGCTTTCCTCTTTCCGTTATTTTCTTTAAACAAACAAGAAAGTAAAAAAAATGAAAACCAGTGCCAGAAAAAGAGAAAGGGTCCTTGTTTTCTAGCCCCAACATAGATTGCAGGATGTAAAGTAAATGTTTGTTCTTCCTTTTCCCTGATTAGACTTGAATTACTAGTATTAATAACCACTGCAATTTGCAGTTAGTTCCCTGGAAAGGAATTTCACGCAAAAGTCGTTCATCTTTCTTTAGTTCTTCTGTTTCCACAGGCACTGGAAGCAGTGCAATAAAAGCTCTCAGGATTCCTTGGACGATGAACAGATAGGTGGAAGGACAGGTAGAAGAGTGCCTTTCTAAAGTGCAGGTGTAGGGTTCTTAAAATGGAAAAATATTTTTTCACCAGGTACAAAAGATTACCTCGGCACTAAAAGCAATGGTTATTGATGCTTCCCCCCAGTCAAGGTTCTTGCTATTTGTGTCTCTAAGTCGAGGTATATGGTAGACAACCATTTTATATCATTTACAGGTTATGTAAGTTGTAACAGCATCCTGATGTCAAAATTAAATTTTATTTCATAAGACATTGCCTCTTAAAGTACCTTTTACACATAAATGTAAAGCAAGACTATTAGCATGGCTGTTAGACCATAATAAAGGATGTTCATGATTCGTCTCTTAATTATGCTTTTTCACTATCATACTGTGGCAGTACAATTCCCTTTTCAACCACAAACCATGTTCATGACATACATATAATGCAATAAAATAGACACAGATAAGAGCAATGGGTCACATTATTCTGTGCGATTGAATCAGAAGACAATGCAACTGCAGAGAATTTGTAATTCAGTGAGTCTCTTTCAGAAGATTTTGAAAGATCCCATTGCCACAGATAAATTATAAATCAAACAGCAATAAACTATACAATTACAGAATACATGTTTTCTATAAAACGACAAGTGAGCTTCTCTTTAACTACAGATTAAATAAGACATCACTGGCACTTGTTAACCGGGTCAGTGTCTGTTGCAATTTAGCACATGTGCCTTTTCATGTTATTAATCTGATATAGCAAAAAAAGCATCACGTCTTGGATTAATGATAATATTGGGTGGGTCACCATTAGCCACCTGCTGCTGATACAAATCATAACAAAGGACACAGCATAGCATGGAAGTACCCATTTTACAGAAGAGTTTTGCACCTTAGAAGAAGTTGAGGATCTAAAAGCTTACCTCAAACCCTCCTGACCCCAGTAGCACATCCAGTTGTATTTCGTTAGATGGCAGAATGATGTATGTGCAAGGGTCTCTAGCTCTGGAGAAGGGCAGAAATGTCCTGAAAGACTGAACCGAGAAGCACAAGGCGATTGCCTGAGGAAGGGGGCCATGAAAAAGCTTTAACCTTGGAATGTTAACAACAAAACTTGCGAACATAAGAAAAAAGATACTTGTTGGCATCCCCCCCGCCCCAATAGCTCTTTAACCTTATAATTAGAAACTCTGTAGCCTTGGTGGTGAGAAAACAGGAATTTCTGTAACAGTCACCCCAACTAGGACCCATGAGTCTAACATAAAGGGAATTTTTATAGAGCTTCTCCAATATGGGTTGCAGTCTGGTTAGATGAGATGGAATGGAGCCTCAAAGTTTCTAAAGAAGTTCAGCTTAGTTTTAAGTGTGATTTTTCCTGAATAAAATAAGATCTAAAAGAACAATCAAAAGTTAAAGATTCATGAGATACAAGCATTTAAAAAATAGAAATTTAGGCAAAGTGTAGCCACTGAACAGCTGTATACACATTCAACCTAGTCACAGTGTACATTTTATATATCAAAATGTATTCCCCTATAATGACAAATTAACTGACAGTTCATTATGACTTCATACAATAACTAGTTACACTTCTACAAAAAGTCTTTTTTTTTTTTTTTTTTTTTTTTTTTTTTTTTTNTTTTTTTTTTTTTTTTTTTTTTTTTTTTTTTTTTGTTCAGCCTGTTCTTTACGCTACATGCACAGTAATTTTTATTTGGTGCAACCTTGTTTTCTTTACCAAATCACATTGACATAAAGCTGTTGAAACGGGCACAACCATCAAGATCTTAGTTTTATTGGCTGTGTTTTGCTCTTACATGACAGGCATTTGTGTGCTTAAGTAAGAGAGAACTGTTGATTGAATTCAGTAATATAAATACTTTTTCTTAGAAAAATGGGTCTTCTGGACCAGAGGATATTCTATTAAAGACAGAAATGTGGGGGAAAAAAAATTAGAATTAAAATATATTATATGCTATTGGAATTTTCCTTGTCCTACACGTGTAATTACAATGCAATATTTTGTTCTGTACGCAAATGTTGACAACTTCACTTTTTTCTAGTCTGAATAATTTCACATCGTTCTGAAGAAGTAATATCCACATGGGAATTGGCTTAAAGCAATGAAGGAAGCTTTTACCAAATGTTCTCCAAGAAAAGCTGATGTTTTGAATGTATTTAGGAGACAGGCACAGCACTGAACCAGATATTTCGACTACCACATGGTGCAGTCTACAGAGACAAGCCAGATGTTTAGCACTGCTTCTGAGACCCTAGTATCTATGGGGAATTTTGCTATTTATTTGGAAAACATTTTATTTTGAAAAAACCCAACACATCAGCAGCATATAGCTTGTTATAGCAAACGTACAACCTAAAGTTTTTGAGAACATCAAATTTTTTTAAAAGAAAGAGGGTTTTAAAAAGCACTCACATGCTTCATCTTTAAAAAGCACAGTCTTTGTTGATCTAAAATAGACTGAGCCCCTGTAGCCCAACTATTTCTGAATAATAGCAGGTCATTAGTAAAAAGAGAAGAATGTTAACACCAGACATATTACAAAAGAGATTGTCAGATGTAAGCACCCATAGGAATAATGTGTGGGGTCTTGCACGTTCAAGAATAACTCCCACAGAATAAGATGAGGAATATGGGGTTGGACTTTTTATGCTCTTATGCTTTTTTGTTCTGTGTGAAGACAATAGCTCTCGATTTTTAAAGTGTGGACTTTTTTTTCAGCAGGCTGAAGATACCTGCAGTTTTAAAAGGTCACTGGAGTTGGTTGATCATTAGTCTTCAGCCATCTTTTAAATAGACAAAAGCCAAATCATTGGCATTGTAAATTGGTCTACGATGCCATCAGCATATAAAGATAAAAGCTCTGACTGATACTGGTTGGCCACCATCCAGCAGTTACGCTATTTCCAACGACACTAGAAAAAACAATATTCTTTACACGCATACTACCTGCTGGTTTTTTCCTTCAGTCTAGAAACTTACTACAATTTGCTATAAACTATTAGCCCAGCCTACCTCGCATAAACACCAGGGTGGGAGGGAAGCTCACAGAATTACCACTGCCTTTGGTGTGCTGAATAGTGTAATACTTCCACGGTCTGAAAAAAACAGTGAAAGTGACATCCAGGATCTCCTCAGTTTCTGTTATTTACTCCTAAAATATAGTTCTCTTTAGATAAGATAACATTTTTATTCCAGGCAGAACGAAAGCTTAAAACCGATGACGTGAAGTCAGGGAACAACTGCAATACCGCTTCCAAGTGCCAGGCTGCAAATAAAGCCATACCTGCAGACAACACAGGGCATTTGTGCAGGCTATAAATGAATACAGAATTTGAGCTACTTTTTGCAGATGAAACTGGCTGTAGTCTTCGCTTAAGCAGTCAAATAAAGCAGGCTAACTGAGCCAGTCAAACCCAGCTGAATACACTTACAGCAAGCGGGCGGTTCTTGCTGAACTCAAGCCATGGCACCAGCCATCATTGAAAAATAGAAAAAAAAAAAAAAAAGAAAACCTAAGAAGGGTTGGGACCTGGGGTTTATTTGGAGGGTGGGGAGTGGAAAAGAGAAGGAGGAACAGCTGCTTTGCTATTGGTTTATCATTGCACTGTTATGACTACAAACTTTTCTATACTGGCTATCTATACGGTGCCTTTCAGTCCCCTGACAAACTTAACAGCTGTGGGGTTATTATGGCTAGCACACATCTCTCCACGGGGACTAGATACCACACCACTCTATTTTAAGTATGATATAATGGAAAATGGAGCAGGGATCTCAAAACGGCCTTTAGCTGTTAACCTCAGGAAGCAGCTTTAAAAAGATTATATTTGTTATTGTAGTTGTTAATAGTTTCCAAAAGGATGACTCCTAGGACTGCAAGAGCTCATTGACTTCACGTACATACATCCTTCACCGAGGTCAAACGGGAATCGTTCATGAGCACAGAGTTGAGAAAAGAATTACCTAATGAAGTGCTCTTGCCTGAGCACATCCAGCTCAGACAGCGCTTTCTCGCAAACATAAAAAGGAGCTTTTAATGTGAAAACCTGTTTTTATTTGAAACTCGGAAATGTTTATGGGAAATTCTGCCTCTAGGCTCCGAGACACGCACATGCATAAATGCACAGAGCATTGTTCGCATTTGCATCATTGTGGTCTCAAGGGGGAAAAGGTCTGAAAAACAAATCTGTTTTTACAAAGGGACTGACATGAAATTATCCAAGTTAGAACATCATAGTAACAGTGACAGCCAAAGGTACTTACCAAGGCAGACTCTCTTGAAATCCACTCTGTTGATAAGCTCTTCAAGAAAGAAGATACAAAAGTCAAAAGCATGCATTTCAAAGTCAATACTACAGAACTCTGCACTGAACTTCACCAATATAGTGATGAGAAAAGAGGGCATTAGATAGTGACATTTCTTTTGGGAACTGGATAGAATGGGTGGTGGTGAAATGATTATGTTATGGACAGTGTAACGTCCATGGTAGCTAATTCCATGATAAATTCACTGATCACCACATGACAATTCCACAGCATATGAAGATATTAAATAAGAATTCCCCTGAGAATCTCAACTGAAATTTCAGGTGTGACTCATTTGACAGTGATTTTTCAGACCATATTTTAGAACAAGGCAGACATCATTTTTCTAAAGTTTCGTTAGACTTATGGAATTTGTTTTTGCATATAATGCAAGCTCTCTTTTCTTTTCATAGGTGGTATTTCAATGGAATATCAATCACAGGTAAAAGTTAATTTCATTCATAAGAACCGTTGACAGCTAAAAGTGCTCGCCTCTTACATGAGAGAGTTCCGAAACCTGAAATAACAGCTGATATGACTATATTTTTGAGTTAACTAATTGGCTGATTTATTCTGAAGTGTGCACAAGATGGAACAAGAGGGAATGATAAACAAAGTTACTGACTCGAGAGGAGGAATGAGCAAGAAAAGGTTTGTAAGAAAAGGCAAGCACAAAGACAGATTTATGCTTTTTCTTTTGTTTTAGTCTGTGAGGTTGTCGATAACATTGGGTGTTTGCAGCTTCTGAACCTGTCCTGACCTGGCAACCTCAGGGTCAATGCTCTGGTTCCTGTCAAGATGGGCTGAAGGGCAGGAAGGAGAGTGGCAGATGAAGAGCCAGGATGCAAAGTTTGTACAAATACAAACAAATGTGGTGTCGGGAGTCACCGAGGCACCCAGGTGGGGATGTTCAGAGGGGAAGTGCTGGTGATGGGAGTTTTGAGGGCCCATAGGACATCTGGAGCTGGGTGAGGGACCAAGCAAGTAACTGCTGATGGGGTACGGGGGCAATGAGCAGCAATAAGTCACATGGAAAGGGGAACAGAGCGGGACGCTGGATCCAGAGCAGTAAGGCCAGACTTGTTGGGTAAATAGGCTGGGACTGGGATTTACTACTGGAGATGATGACCACTTAGTGCTGCCACTTATTCCTGTAGCTTGGTGGAGGGAACAGAAGGATGTGGGTGACTCAGAGGTCCACTGTTGCTGATGGTCTATATGCATGGCACTATAAGCTGTTTTACAGTTTGCTCTTCAAAGGCCTAACAAATTTCACACCATGTGTGAAACGACTCATTAAGGTTTTGCTTTCAAAAGTTGGAATATGCTATAATCACAGATGTCTGTGCAGGCTTTTTTCAGACTCCTTATGTATTACTGTTGTCTCTGACTATATGATGATAGGCTGTTTTTCCAATGTTATCTGCCTCAGTGCTAGAACAGTCCTGCTCTGGGATTGCTGTCAGGTGGAAGGGAATTGTCTATAGAACCCCAGTTCCACCTGCAGCAGGGGTTGGAAACTATATAGTGTATAGGAGAGGAAACTGCAGACAGACAATCACAGCTGCCCTGGAGAATAAGATTCATGTTCTGCAACAGATCTCTCACGTGATGCTAAAATACATGTTAAAAAAAAAATTCACAACGGACAACTATTTGTGTGTTTCTCATGCTCTGGGAGCCTGACTCCCAGTCTGACTGACAGATCCTCAAAAATACATCTCAAGAGCATAGTGAACCACTAAGATCTGCTCATCTGCCTTCCTGCATAACATGAGCCACAGAATTTCACCCAGTTATTTCTCTACCCATACAGAACATGGTCTGACTGAACTAACAAAATCCAACATTTTTGATCGTATAACTGCCAGCCTTCACCTTGGAAGCATAATCAGATTGGATTGCCTACCAATATTTAGAAAATTAGCTAGGAAAGATCCTGTTAAGCAATGCTTGCAAATTTAGACTTGTATTTCTGGAACTTTTTATTTCTTATTGTGCTCTTGAGAATATATAAGATATGAACAGGCAAACACATTTTCTTTTGCATCTTTTCCCTACTATGCAACAGGAAAAAAACAATAGCAACATTCTCGCAAACTGTTACAAAATAGAAGATTCATACATGATTGTCCATGTTTAAATCACGAGGGAGCGAAATATAAAAGGCAAAAGAGACATCAAGTCAGTATTATTATTAGATTGAAAAAAAAGCAAGCAAATGCTTCAAACCTGTCTGTTAAAGCAATGTTGTTTGGGAACGCTTTCCTTGCTTTTCTGATTACTTCCCCATTGGGAGGAGGGTGGAATGCATGTGTTGATTTTACTAAAATTTCCTTCTGAAAGGGCTGTTTAACTTTTAAGTAACACTGAAACACAAATAACCTCACTCAATTTACATACAAACTACTCTGACAAGCCAAATGCCTTCCCTTGGCAATAGCTGAAGCAACACAGCCTGCGTCTGAAGCATTTCAGCTGTCCTGCTCATTCAGCGCTGCTCAGACACTTCACGTTCTGCAGTAAATGAGGATATGGTTACTTACAGTAAAGTTGGAGAGAAAACTCAGTAAATTTTAAGCCTTTAAATGTCCAGTCCTAACTTCCTTCTTAACATTTTGCTTCAGCAGAGCACTTAGGTATTGATGACATTGAGGGAATTGATAGTGTTTGTTATTCATCTTCTTTTAGTTGGTCTGTGAACTAAAAAAAGTGAAAATATTTATTGGTGCACAGTCAGTTTCCATCAAAAAGCTGAATCTGATTGTATTTTGTTTTTACTTTTGCTAGGTTTCTCACAGAAAATACCTCCTCTTTTTTTTCTTAATCCATTCAGGCTCCCTAACTCTGCATAGAAGCTCACACTTCTTGCGTAATTACTTTTAAAGCCTTCTCCCGTCATAGCATGGCTGTCTCTTTAAACTACTTATTACGTTTCTTTTCCTCTCTCAGTCTTTGTTGAYGGTAAGTCAGCTTTAGGTGGTGAATACTATAGGCAAGACTGCCTGTTCCCTGGGAATCCCCTCTGCAGAGAGAACAAAACAGCTTCACTCACTTCTCCGAGAGTGGATCTGTGCAATCTAGAAAGGGTTACTGGCTTAATTTGCAGGCAGAAGTGCCTCTCTGTCATTCCTCCCATTGCTCAGCGGCTGTGTGTTTGCCAAGCAGGAGAGTCAAAGCTGTATCAAGAGCATTCCCTAAACACAAGAAGCGGAGGAAAAACTAGCACAACTCTCTGATGCATTAGCTGCGACACTTACTTCAGAACCATTTTATTCAATATTTAATCCTAAGGTTCTTTTAGCAGCTTGTTCAATTACTGGATGAAAGAAAGAAAGGAGGGGAAAAAAAAAAAAAAAAAAATCGCCAGCATAGATACAATTAGCCAAGACTTCCCATCACCACCACCATTCATCACCAGCCTTGAGAAATCAAATCTTTTTATTCTCTCCCACTCATTCCACTCATGTTTAGTACTTCTATATCAAATACGGCAGATTCAAAAGGAGTGATTGGGAAATACTTTTTTTGTCAAGTAGCCCAATGATTAGAGTGCTATTTTGAATGGTGCGAGCTCTCTTTTGCCTCAGCTAAGCTACACACAAGTATTAAAGCAACACACTCAGTGAAGCAGGAGGAAAGCCTCGCTCTTTCTCTGCAGATTCTGAAAAGAAAAAAAAAGGTATAAAGAAAGGGCTTAGATACGTACACTCCAGGAAAGGCTGTTGATCCCACTAACATGGAATTACCAGGAGTTAGGCAGCCTAATGTTGGTCACGGACAGCTTAAATCCTTTTCTTGTGGCCCCAGCCCCACATCTCAAGCATGTTCCTTCAGAGGTACATAATTCATAGTTTCTAGCTCACACAGGTAACAAACATTTGTGTGGCACCATACATTATCATAACACCTTATCAACTCACACTTTTCAAGAGCCTCCCCTGGAGAAACATAAAGGCTGTAAGTGCCACAGTCTCTCCAAGAGTAGCACAAACGTGTCCCCTTCCCAGTGAGAGGTTTTGCTACTGCAGGCAACGTTTCCTCAGGAAAGGAGCTATGGAAAGGAGCAGCTGCCGTTGTCACTGCGTATCATCCGCCTTAACAAATACCAGGGAACCACTGCCAGGATTAATCCCTCTCCTGACTGTCATAACATGTACAATGAGTCTTCTCCTTGAGCAGCTTTTTCTACTTATCTCTATTTTTTGCTACAGAAGCCACGTCTATGCAAGCAGGGGATCATATGGAAGAATGAATAGACTCTGATTTATGCATATCATATCAGAGAGCCTTTCAGAAGCTCCTTCTGGGTCAGCATCCTCCATTATTCTCCAAATGTCACAAAAAGGTATTTAAATCAACAGGCAGGAGAGCATGGATTAACAAGCAGAGAAAGACACAGATATCAGAACGGTTGCTGCAATCATAGTAAATACTGCACACCCCTGTCTCCACTGGCCCTTTTTTTAACAGCGGTTGGGAAGTGTGCAAGCACACCTATTTGGGATGGGAGTTGTGGATGCCAGCTGGACCTAGCTTGCTGTTCCTACCTTGCTCACAACTATTTTTGATGACTTTGAAGCCACCGACAGCCATGGCAGAACCTTGAGGTCTCAGCTCCAAGGCTATCAACGCAGCCTCTTCACCACCAGGCTCAGGATGAAGTTGCACGAGCTGGGACACACCACCCTCACAGCTCGTCCCGTTCCCTCTTTATACCTCTCCCGCGTCCCTCCCTGCCCCTGGATGCCCTCTCTGGGCTGTCTGCACCTCCTGTCTGACCCTGCTGGGGGCTGATTCAACTCACTGACTCGACAGAAAAGCCCTCCAGCAATAGAAAACAAACAAAAAAAAAACCAAAAAAACCCAAAGAAAAACAGGAAAAATGCAGATATATTCTGCCTCAAGCTCACCCTTCAGAGCTGTGCCCTGTGCAGCTCTGGGGCTCTCTGACTCCACGGGTGTCCTTGAGTCCGCCTGTGGCAGCTGCTTATTTTAGTTGTTTTTGGTGGATATAGATTGCAATGTGGTTCCCTGCTTGTGCTTTTATTTCTGCTGTCACAGAGCGCCGCTGCTCTCCCTCATTCCTCCACAAATCCTTACCCTCGACTACATCATCATCTTAATCCAATGCTTTCATCCAATTTTTGCAATATTAAAAAAAAACAACCAAACAAAAAAACCCCACCAAACCAAAACAAAAAAACCCCCACACAACCAAAACCAACCAACTCTTCCAGAGAACATAAAAATATAAAGCAATGTTGCAACAGAAGGCTTGTAGCAATATTTATAGAACGAAATGGCTGTTGTGCCTCTAGGTTAAAATCCAGGATAGCACTCACAATTTGGGTTTCTGTGTGTTCCCACTGACCCGTCCAAATTCTTGCTAGTAGGGGTTGAAAGCAACAGTTAAAGGCACTTGTGGTGCAATTAAAAACATATTGGAGTGGGTAAGCTGGGCAGCTGCTGGGCACTGAAGACCAGCAGGCAGCCGCCTCCTGCATGTCAGTGATGCTCAGTGCCTCCCCACGCGCTGCAGGTCCCATTGCCTTCCACCACCGACCTGCCAGCCGGCAGCATGCCCCAGTCCACAGTAGGAGTGCTCACATTTCATTTCCAGGCATCAGGTTTGTAATTGTTAACTACTATCACTAACTGATTAGACACTGAGCAGTTCCAAAAACACCAGTCTGGGGGTGACAACTTTCTGTCGTGTGAGATCTGACATCTCGAAAAAAAATGATGCATGCACACGTGCAGGCATTTCATAGCTTTTAAATATTAGCACCAACAATTATTTCTGCTTCACTTATGCTTTTTGCGAGTTTTAAATATTTAGAGTTCAGCCTGTTCAAAGATTTATTTTATTTTACTTTTGATATTTACTGTAACTGTCACACCTTCTTTATCACAGCTTCAAACATGCTGCAACTTCTAACCTACTGAGAGTGTATCAAGGGATTTGGTGCTGGTACCAATTCACAGATTCACTCATCCCATAGTCATTTTGTTACCATCAAATGCCATTGAGGTACTCTGATTAGAGTCCTCTCCTCAGCCATTGCTCAGGAAACCTGCCTCCATTTTTCTAGAAAACCCCCCCAACAAACCCAAACCAAAATTATTTTTGCACATTTTTCAGAACAAAGGGACTTTAAGTGTACAAAATTACAGGAGGTGATATTCTCACAGGATTATAGGCAGTCCTGGCACCTTGGATATTCATTCAGGATTGGGGTGACTTGCTCTTTTTTCATATCGAAGTGAGCTACTCAGGTCTTCATAGGATGCTTGTTCTAAGTCCTCACACTGATGCTTGTATTAAATCCTAAAGTGTTTGTTGATATAAAGGAAAGACAGAATTAGTCTTTAAACCTAGTTATAGAGCTTCAACCAGAATCTACATTTTTCAAGGAATTTGCTATCATGCAACAAAGAAAGAAATAAACAATCAAAACCCCAAGCCCCAAACGCACCGCCTTACTATTATGAAAACATGATTTTTGATGAACGGTCTTCTGATCAGGCTAATGGATATTTTTCTCCTTTATTAACAAGGAACCCCTATGACCTCTCTTACACGTATGTGGACTGCGTGCCTATGTCTAGATGGCCGTGACACACAGTTCTTAGGCTCTCTTTCCATTTTCAGGCATGCTAAATTTACATCCACTGCTTACTTCACAGTAAACCTTCTACTAGTAGCTGATTTTCCAGTATTAACCCAACAATTACACTAACTGATATATAGTATATGGCAGTACACCTATATTAATATAAGCCAACCAGCCCTGTCTCTGCTGAGAAGTCAGGACAGACCCCATGGGTCTGTCCATGGAGAACAGATTTTGGAAGCAAAAAATTTTCACATTTTTAAGTTTCATTCTGAATAGGTAGGTGCAGAGAAAACAGCTGTCATGAGTGCCGAAACAAAATGCAGAAAGACTGAAAAGTGCTGGCAGTGCTCTGAAAAAGCTTTGGAGGTGAAATTGGGAATTAGGGTGGTTTTCAGGGTGAGCAGCTGGGAGCTGGTGGGATAGGTCCTCCTCCTCCCAGGAGCAAGAGTCCCCTGAACACAGAAGGCCAGGGTTTCAGCTTTACCACTCTTATATCCTCCTGGATATTAAAATATGGAGGGCTGGGTCTCCGGCCTCGAGGGCTGGCCTGCTTTTCCTGAAGGTCCCTAAATCAGCCTCCAGGACTGAGGCTCTGTGCCAGCGAGATACTATTATTTATGGGTTAGAGACGTGTTTCAGGTGCACAGGGGGAGTCTGAGAGCTGATTAAGCTGTAGACATAGCGATTCTGCAGAAGGAAGCTGCTTGTACAAGTGGTCTTTGGGTACTCAAGGACTGTGCAGACCAGCTTTTAGTTAGGTGTCTGAACACAGATTAAAAGGTGCTCACTTTTGCAAATTTGTCTTTGTTCTAGGTTTCTTTACCGCCGCCGTCATCCAGACAACACGCTGCCCTTAACATATCTACCAAAACTGCTGTTGGGGTTTGAAGCAACAAAGGTGGGGTACTCACAAAAAGTTTTTGATTAAAATAGAAAATAACATCAACTTACATGAAAATATAATTCAGTACTTATTTGATATTTTGTTTTTACTCTAATAAAAGGGTTAATGTAATCTTTCACAAATTGTTATTCACCAGCAAAAAGCATATAACAACATGCACTGACTGCAAATGCTGTATTTAAATATTCAATACAGACGTACTTGTGGAGAACTGACACAGAAAAATCCCCTGCTCTCTCTTCCTCCTCATTCAGCAAATCAGGTGGAGGATTTTGAACGTAAATTCAGAAAGTTTTTTCATAAATAGAATATTCCAGCAGTTAAGACTGCGGTTTTAAGCAGTTCTGAATTTTCTCACATTCTCTTCCTATGCCTTGGTGGAAATAAATCAAACTCTTAAGCTGCTGCAATAATCTCTGAGAGACAAAACAGATGGAAAAAATAATGGGATAAGGTACCTTATGAGTGAGATTTTGGCAACTCACACCTAATGCCTCTGTTCTTTACCTAAATGTTTAGACTTGCAGCTGCCAAAACTGAAATAAAATTGTGTTGTTTTTTTTTTTTTTTTTTTTTTTTTTGTTTTTTTTTTTTTTTTTTTTTTTTTTTTTTTTTTTTTTTTTAAAATATGTGGTACATTTTATATATAGCACACTTTATATATTTAAAAAAAAAAAAAATTTTTCACAGGGGAAAAAAAATACGCCAAGAAGCGAAATACTCCAATACTCTTCACTAGATTTTGTAACGGGGCCCTGGAAAGAAAGAAGGCAGTACATACACACACAGACATCGCAGTCCTTGCTATCTGCAACCACAGATCCACCAGCCTCGTGCAGAGGGTCGTGAAGGGCAGATGATGCTGGGCAGTCCCTGAGTTACTCCCATCCGTGGTCGGTGCTGGGATGAGCTCGTGGGGATCCCCCAAGGGCAGGGAAGACATGCCACCTCCCTCCTGGATGGAGAAGCAAGTCAGACAGGATTATGGTGGGAACAAGTGTGTTGATCAGGCATGGAGCTGCTTGAAAGGAGCCCTGGAGCAGCGCCGATTTTTACTTCTTTTATTACCTTGTTCCCCTTCCCATGTTCATCCCTTTCAAACCCCTTATCTCTCCCAGTTACACAGCTTGCCCTGTGTGCTCTTACCCCAGTGGCCCTGGTTTTGCTGTCCTAATACCCCTTTTTTGGTATTTACTGTACGTTTTTCTTGATAATCTGCCATAGCAATCTGCTAACTCCCCGTTTTATTATTTACAAGAGTTGTCCATTTCTCACACTGTTATCTTGTTATTGCAGCCATGAACCAAGGTTAGCCTGGACAGTATGGACATGACTTTCTCTTTGATTTCTAGAAGGTTCAACAGTTTCTTTTATTTCTATTTCGTTTGCACAACTATATGGCCAGGGTAGGCCACTCGCTTGGCCATTATTTGCTTTTGGTATCAGTAGTTTCTCACGCTGCTGTCTCAAACTACACATTCAGGACAGGTTGTTTGGCTGTGTACCTCGAACACAGCCACGGCTCATCCTTTGCTACTTATGGGCCTTCTTGATTTTTCACAAACAGCCAAGTAATTTTGCCAAGGAAAAGGTATTTTCTTGACATTCACTCTGTTGCAGCATGGGCAAACTCAGCCTCCACAAGCTGCCCCAGTGGAACTTTGCTAATTGCAACCAATTTTAGCTTTATGGGAGGCCCAATAATGTGTCTGCAAAGATTTTTCCAGCAAAGAGCCTGAAAAGAAATAGGTACAACTATCAGATTTCAAATTTAAATACATTAAAAATAACCTGCACCCTGCTGAGTTGTCTTGACTGATACAGAATTATCCTCCCTTACTGGAAAAGCACATCATTTTTTGGATGTTTTTTTGAACCAGTTGATGAAAAACAACTGAGAATACATTTTAAAAATTGTCCAGAACAGAGCTTTCATGCATTTGTATAACTCTAATGCATACTATGAACTTGCAGTGAGCTTTATCAACTTGGATCATTGCCCGTTCTCTAAATGAAGAAAGACTAAAAAACGGCAAGGTACATACCCACGGATCCCTGTGCAACCTTAGACCTATAGACTTAAATTGTTGCAGAAAGTTTAAAGATATGCAGCTAATACCTTGAAAGAAATACATTTTAGGGAACCTATTTTGACTAAGAAGGGGCGAAAAAGAAATTAGAATTAGAGATTAGGGAAATAGAAGCCCGCATTTATATATAAGTAAGAATGTGTGCATATGTTTATGTGTAGAGTCATGCAGCTTAAAAGCGCACACAGCTTTGCGGGTTTTTGGTTACTTGGTTTTAATCTGTTCCAAGTCATGATCCTCAAATTGTGTTTTTCGTAATTGGTTTTAGCTGAGCTATAATGCACTGAATTTAGAAACCCTAAATCTTCTTCATCTTATGTTGGTTTTTGGAGATGAATGTTATAATAAACTTCATATCATACTAGTAACAACCGCAAGAATCAAGCTAAGTATTTACTGTTAGGAAAAATGTAATGCTTTCATTTTTGAAGTGGAGCAGCTACAAAAATGCCTGTAAATGTTTGTCATTTTTATTTCAGTATTAATAACCAAGTTTTTATGACCTCATTCAAGAAACCCACAAGAATCTGGCTGTTCTTTTTATATTATGTTTGTGCCCTTTACATCATTTCCTACTTCTAATAACTAATGATGATAGGTAATTACTTAACAGATGGTAAAAGCTCTTTAATTGCTTTTAAGGACTACTGAGCTTTGCTGTATTTTGGGAGCATTAACTTCTGTGACTTTTCGTCTTCCTCAGCTCATTCCAAGTTTGTTCAGCCATCACTAAATATTCAAGGGCCTGGGCTTTTTTTTTTTCTCCAGCACCACTGAACGGGAGGATAGTAACATGCTGCTTCAGACTGTTGTTATTTCAAATACATTTCTTTTCTGAGGCCACTCTTAACACTGAGAAAGCATCACTCTTTTCTCCCCGGGTCTGATCAGCACATCAGCCCATGCAGCCCATGGCGTCTGACCCTTAGTTACCAGAGATGCATCTCTCTCTCTTTCCTGTAGCAACATACTATCAGATCATTAAGAGGAGGCTAGGGGGGGAAAAAAAAGTCAAACCTCAAAGCTAAGTGGGCTGGTCTCATTAATGTCTTACACTGCATTTACATTATCTCCTGAGTAACGCAGGCAGGAGAAATTTCCAAATCAGAAGGGGCAAAAATGAGGAAGGAAATTCATAGTTTAACACAAACACAGTTAGTGACCCTCTTTATACTTCCCTTGCACTTTGAATAAATTGCACATCAACCACAGCAAATGCTGGCCTAATTAGTCAAGGTACACTATACATTACCGATAACTCTGCTGAATGCTTTTTCAGTTCTAATAGTTGTTTGTCTGGGTTTGTATGTAAATGCATATGAGGATCTGTGGTAAAAGATACAAAATTGACTGAAATAAATTTACTGCATCACAAATTAGCAAAAAGTATGTCTAGAAACAAATAATTCAATTTTATGATTGCCGCTAAAATAAACTATATGGCTCTTGCATTTTGCATGAGACTGTGAAATCTGAAAAAATAAACAAAGTCAGGGTGATTTCTTCATATTTAGGATCAACAGCCCTCCTGGTATATGGCTAAGGTTACAATTGATTAAGTTGCATGTTTTTCATTTGATGCAAAGAGCTGCACACAGAGTACTGGATAGACCATACATGAGTTCTGGTTAAGTGTGCCCAGAAGTCTGATTCATTATTAAAAATAAATGTTTACAACGGATTTGTTACTTGAAATAAAATAGGTACATAATATAACAAATGGATTATAAAGTAGATGTTGTGAAACTTTTATTTGAAGCATACAATGTAAAGGTTTGATTGTTGTTTGGGAGGAATTCTGAGTCAGCTCTGCGTAGAGAGAGGCTGAATATCTCCCTCCCCGCTTTCTTTTGCTGAGGGATGGCTCTTTATCCCCTTCCTACATTAGTGTGTATTTATACCAAGGTAGCTGTCCATGACTACATTGGACTCAGTAGCATTGCCAGCTCTTAGGATGTTTGGTCAGTGTTTTAATATTTAAGTAACAGCTCCTGGAGTCATATAATACATTTATTCTCATCACTAAGAAAAGTACGGGGTGACGTGCTTATTTTCCTCTGTATACCTCTGAATTGCTCAGAGCAGATATCAGCTTCCCATTTGTATGCACTGAATCTGAGTACCTCCTGTAACATTGCAATTTTATTTTTGATTGAGAAGAAAATGATAGTTATTTGCCCAATGAAAACCCAAACATGACCTCAACTTGTATTTTGTTCAATAATCTCTAGTACATTTAGTAAACTGCTGTTCTGAGCGGATTATGTTCAAACATAGAGTGAATACTTATAATCATCACCATAAAAAAAAAATGGACTCACTAGGTATTAATTTTTGATGTACTAATGCAATTTCATTGTCATCTGGCATCATTGTACCATAAATTTAGAGTGTTGCCTGGAACAGCTCTGCATTGTTTTGTAACACGACTCCTTGTGATTTAGCAAGTTTAAGCAGATTCAGCTGGTTGTATAAGCCATCTGCATTTACTACTCTTTAGGAAGATAAGAGATACAATCTAAAAACTTTTAAATTAGAACTATCTTTGCACGGCTTAATAAATTGTTATGAATAAGCAAAATCCACGATTATGTTACACTCTAAATTAGCTTGGGCTTTACATGAGTTTGTAACCGAGAGGGGAAAAAATGAATAAAGCAGAAAACAAACCAACTGTAAGTCTTGGAAGGTGCCATATGAATGAAGCCAGAGAGACGATGGAACAAGGAATGATCACACTTTTGGGGAGAAACTAGGAGGTAATTATTATGCCCCATTTTGCACTGTTTTTCTTACCTACTACCTGAACTATGGATCCTGAGATGCCACACAGGATTCCCTCCTGAAAAGGGGGATTTGGCTCCTGTTTTCCTGAAGATGGATAAAACGCTACACAGTACAACAGAGCGGTGTGCGTGCTTACCGCAATTTTCTAAAAAACAGCATGCGCCGTTATTTAGAAACGGAGGTAAAAATAAAAGTTGAGGAATCGGCTATTTCTGCAGTTTCCCCAACTGGTTGCAGCTGGGGTCTGTGTTTCTCCCTGGCCTGCCAAACTCTGCCACTGGTCATCTTCACTACCCTCTCAAATCACTCAGAAAAGCCTCCTCACTTGAAAGACTGTGTGGCAGAGATAGCAAAACTCTCCTCCACGTGGGCTAACATCCAAGCGTGGCTTTGGAGGGATGAGCCAAGCCTATGTTCACAGCTCCAGGAAGTGCCCCTGCCTGAAATGCAAGGGAGAGAAACACAGAGCATGTGCCTCAAAAACTCTTCCAGGATGCTTCTTTTTCTTCTTCTTTTTTATTGTTTTTTTTTTTAAACTTAATCTCAGAAAGAAATATTTTTACATTTTAATATACTGGTGATTCAAGCAAAATCGTATCATGAGACTCTGCATAAAAAGTAAGTATATGTAATACATAGTATTTACTCTTGCGGCCTGACAGAAGAAATGGTGTTCCTCTTACATACCATATTTTAAAAGCTGAAACAGAAAACAGATCTTTTCCCTGCCTGAAAAAAAAATGTAAAAGGGGTATTGCTGGAAAACTGAGTTCTCTTCTTCAACAACAAGCTGTAACATGCTGTCCATGCTTAGAAAAGCTGACAGGAAACAACGTATTTGCATTAGGATTTGCATATTTTTTCTGTCTYTTTTTTTCCTGCAAACCTCATGTTCTTTGAAGTCCTCCAAGACCCACTAAAAGCAAGCACTTTGCAGGAGGCTCCCTGAACCTTACAGAATTAAACCCGTGAATGGTCTATCGCCTTAGTTACAGTACATGATTTCCAGTCCCAGCAAGTGCACTAAGCTGATTCACAGCAAACCACAGACTTGCCATCATTTTGGGAGTGCCAGGTCAGAGCCATTTCTGAGACAAAGCACAATCCTGAAGCGTTTTAGGCTTTCCATCCTTGATAAAAGCAAAACATACGTAGGAAGGGGAAACAAAGAACTACCTACAGTTTAATTAAGGGCTGAAAAGCCACAGGTATCTTCTGATATTTGAACTAATTGCAATACAAAATTTTCATTTGCTACAGTTTTTTAGATTTGCTGCAATTTCATGGCTCCAGCATAAGGCATGTGCATGAATGTGTTTTGAAGGTTCTTAGCTAACGGGTTTCTTTCTGTCTTTATCATATTTATTTTGATTGAAACAATAATATTAGAACTGCTTCTACAGCCTCTGGGTACCCCAGCACACAAATAGCACTATAGCAAAAACTCCCTCAGTGCTAAAACAATCACATTAGCAGGATCTCTGTGAATTTGTAATTATAAAGAAAACGTATTTTCAGAAAGCAAAGTAAGCATATTGACATTATTAAGCGTGACAGCAGGTCAGTCTAGGGAAAGGACAAAAAAACGAGTTGAAGAAAACATTAGTAAATAATATGTATTCACATCACCTGTCCTGCTAAAATTATTTAAAGCACTGCTAGATGTCATCTCTGAGCCAACGGTCCTTATTCTAGAGAAGACAAGAGGGACATCAACACTGGACTGGCAGAGCCCCCACAGCATGCTCCAGAATCCTCTCCCCACATCAGGCGTCTGCTTGAAGCATACTTTGATTTGCTGTCTTCCTTCCAAGGACATCTGGGAAGGGAGAGGAAAGGAGATCTCACCTTAACAAAGAGCTGACTTGCACCTGGGATCTCTGGATTCAGGGGCCCTCTGGGGTTTGCTGGTGCAGAAGTACCCATGGAGAGCAGGGACAGTCCCTGGGGACCAACTGTATCTTGAGAAGGAAAGATGGAGATAAAATTCAGTAGTCCCGCAGATCCTGGAGTATTTAGTCTGAGACTTCTAATTCAGATTGCATTTACTCTATGGAGATTTCTACTTGGAGCAGGTGCGTGTGGACCTGGTCCATCACTTCAAAAATTTAGTAGAGTCATCAGAAACTAGCTCAAGTGGTTTAACAGAGATTAGAGTACAAGAATGGCTGTTTTTCATCCTTTGGTTGGAACCTAGTAAGTTCCCATGAGTAGAATAATGCACCAAATGGATCAGGACAAAATCAATAGATCTTATTAAAATCTTTATCCTATTGACCACTCGTGAGTCAGTGTAAGGAAATACAATCCACATCAAGCTACCATAAAACAGATGCTTGCAAAGCCCATCCCACACTTTGCTCTTACGCCGTGAGGATATTTCACATTGAGTGTGTCCTGCCTCGGTTCAGCCTTGCAACTGGTCACGTGGGGGATGGAGCACGGTACCTATTCGTGCAGCTTGCTGGGGGAATAAGAAGAGGTGGGCAAAGGAGCATGCAGTGACCTGCTGTCTGTCAGGGCCGGGGTGTCTGGCAGCAGAAAGGGGCAAGAGCGTGGTCTTTCTGTTCTACTGACCAGTTTGATCTATGAGGAACTCTACAGGCATTTTTCATAATGTAATATGTTTGCTTGCACAATGAATGCTTCTGTGGAAAGGTATCTCTTTTGTAGAAAAGTACCAAGCAGTGCTGCCAAAGTACTGTGAAAGTTTGCAAATCCAAATGACTATTTTGAAAGCTCCGACAGAAGACTTGAAGACTGTGAAATAAACTTCATAGCATTTGTTCATCATCCCGATAATCCTCACAAAATAGAAGCTGTGAATCTTCTGCAGACTGGGAGGCTAGGGAGAAGAAAATAACGTTGGTAGTAGTATCCATGTTTCTTCTATATTCTTATACTACTTTTTTTTTTTTTTTTTTTTTTAAATTGTCTCCACTCTAGTGGAAGGAAAAATAATTAGAAAGAGGAAAAAATTAGATTCAATTAAATCAAAACTTGATTGTTAGCTAGCAGCTGGGATTCTGATGGTCTGGTGCTTAAACCTACATGAAGCTTTCAGGAGCTCTATAGTGCAACCACCATCTGTAATTCCAAAGCTAAAACAGCAGCATGATTTGAAATAGATAATATGAAATAAAGATAACTCATGGTATTATGTGTTTACTCTCTTTTCTTTCTCTATTTAATTTTCTATGGGTGAAGTGACCAAAGAAAAGGTTGAAACAGGTGGATATTCCTTCTGTTTTTTTTACAGCTAAAAATTTAAACATTTTTAAAAGGTACAAAATTATTGTGGCTGGCTGTTTATACCAACACCACCTTGATTCTTGAACTATATACACCTGCATTTACATTTAAGGAAGCAATCTCTTTTAATCTTGATGATGTGAAATAACAAGCATTTGGAACGAAATTTTGGAATTAAACACAGACCTGCATATAATATCACACCCCATAGTCTCAGTCTGTACAATTAATATTATCCATCTGATGAAAAGGGAATCCTGTTTTCATTGGCCATAACAAATAATTTTATACCAGAATAATGTAGTATACATTTTGGAGAAAGGGCTCAACTACGGATTAGAATTTCTTACTATAGGAAAAGGTTTCTATAACCCCATGGCTGAAAAAATAGTTATCTTGGAAAAACGGATCAGACAATTTTCTTTAAAGCTCAGCCATTAAGAAGTGTGTTTGGTTTTTTTTGATCCTTGGAAATCCACCTTCTCCTCTAGCAGCTTGGGGATTCTTTCTCTTTATGTTAAGTAAGGATAGATTTTCTTACTTATATAAAATGTCTGTGGAAAGAAAAATCCTGCTTAATTCTTCATAGCAGATCTTTGAGCACAAACTTCCATGTTGCTCTGAAAAATGGGAATGGAGCTCTGCTTACAGCCTACAGACTCGGGCTCTGCTTTATCTGCTTATAATATCTGTCTAAAGATGAATCTTATTAAGCTAAATCTCTTCATTTCCGTCCTCACACTTCAGTACATGTTGAATGTGATTTCAGGAAAGATCATATCTGAGCTTTGGACTGTCAAAGAACTGAGAAAAACGCATGTGCCACTTAAAACCTCTTTTGTTTTGATCTGGGGATACAAACTGTGGCTGGTGCCACAGTGCAAGCAGAGGAAGGGGCACCAGGACACACCTCTGGAAACAGTTGAAGTAATTTGGACTTCCACGCTGCTGACAATAGTAACATTATTTGTCCCATTTAAAGGTGGTTGCTCAATTTTCTTTGAGCAACATTACTGTTAATCAGCTGTCTCTAATGTTCAGTTTAGGAAAATGAACTACTGTGTAGCTGACAGATGTTTGAATCAAATAATGTATTATGATTTGGGGAAAATGATGGATAACATTCTTCACCCATTTACTTAAGGTTCTTTTTCATCATTAAAAATGTATCTCATGTAAACTGAATGCACCATATCATCTTGTAGATCTGCAAGTAAAATTCACTTTTGGATTAAAATTACATCTATTTAGATAGCATGCAGAAGCATGTAGCCACCTATGTTAGTAGTTTTATCTTGTAAAAGAAAGAGGGACCAGAATGAGGAGTGCAAAAATCATTGTATAAGTAGATATGTATGCAATACAGGTGCATTCTAGCTTAACTGGAGACCGGGGTGGACAAGAACACATGCTCTTTAACTTCCTTCCCACTGGTGCCCTAGAGAAATGCTATCTGTGCTGCTTCTTGAAGGTCTTATCAGTAAACCTAGCCAAAGTATCTTGCATTTCAATAATATTTCAAAGTCATTGTTTTGTTGGGGTAACCACCAATCATACCAATCAACAGAGTTTATTTCCTTACCTTCTTGTCTCTGTCCATTGGTGGTACCTTTCTATATACTTGCATTAAACTGGGACTTTGGGGATCTGGAATTATATTTTAGTTCTAGGTGTGGGCAGGCTATAACCCACTGGGGTCTGGCAGTGCTTCATACATTTCAAAGCCTGAAATAGTAATACCAATACATTATTAAATGATAGTTTCAAAATGATATCGCAACAAGTACGTAATTTCATAATAGCACACAAAAATAATTGCCCTAATACATTTCTATCCAGAGAGAATGTAACTTACATATCACGGAAAAACTGGTTCTTTCGGAGAGTGCAACGCAGTTTTGCTAATGCAAGGTTCACAGAGCTTAGATAATACTAAGTGTAAGCTTCCAGCATTTTACAATCCTCTAAACTGAACTAGAAATCTGAAAATATTGGTTTGCCAATTATAAGGCAGTGCATTTCCCCTGACTGCTAACAGAAATGTGTGTCACAAAAATATATCAGTTCAGAATGTTTCTTACTGTAGCATCACTTAAACACTTGCAGAAAGGGAGAAGAAAGAAAACTTTGAATTATAAACAAAAGAATTTAAATAATCATGATCAAGATAAAAAAAACTGTGCTTGCAAAAAAGCACAAAATATTTCCATAGACCCAGGAATTTAAATGATATAGTGTTCAGAAATGTTCTGCCAGAGGGCTACTTTTTCCCTTCAAGAAGTTTTGATACATCAGCAGCCATATGCTTTAGTTTACTGGTTTATGCTGATTTCAGTGACATTTCGCTTCTGATGAGAAAAATCTAAGTGATCTAAAAATCTATGTGATGTTTCAAAACGAGTTTTCACTTAAAATGTATAATACATATGCACAAATCTTTGGAAGAAGATAGATTTTGATTTTGTCAAAACTTCTTCAGCAATACAATGCGAATTGGAAAATTTATACTATAGAAAAATAAGTAGAAATCATGAGAGGAGAAGAATAAATTGTCACTGAAGACGACTGAGGCTTGGTGTTAGGGAAAACCTTCGCTACTGTTAGGCAATTATTATTTKTTTTCCACTGGCCAGGCAACATCATTGCAGAATTTTCTTTTTTGGTCAGGATGTAGGGACCACATTAGATGTACATATTCTTGATTCTGCCTCACTGAAAAAGAATGGATTTGGATGACCTCTTGCGATAACTTCCAACTACAAATTTCTTTAGTTTTATGCTTTCTATAGGAAATGAATACTGCACTCTCCCTCTTGATAACAAAAGGACGTCTCTTCAAGTATGCTTGTGCCCTTTGAAAAGAAGATAGCGTCTAGTAGAATGCTGAGGAGCATGTTAAGAGAATTGTTTCCCAACTCAGGTTCATCTTGATAGGAGTTAGTTACCTGATCCATGTAGGAATTTTTGAAAATTAGACTAAATACATGAATATCTTGAAAATCTGTCCCAAATTCTAGAGTTACTGGTTAAATAGACTAGCTTTTTGGACTTACTCCATTAAAACAATGGTGATTACAGAGTACGTTGAAATTTTGCTTTCATACAAACTGGAGATACTAAAATGGACGTGTTCAAATACAAGATACTATGTTATTAATGAAATTAAGTTGTATTTACAAGAGCGCGATATAATATGCGGATTGGCATTAAGAAAACGTTTGGGGAAATTCCAAAATAAGTAAATCCGCCTGGGATGCAGGAGTTCTTGACTCAAAATTATAGTGCAGGTATCAATAGTCTGTTCGTGAGTGAATATCATGGCCGTTTGATGAGTAACAAGTCTCCAACTAGGTTCCAATAAAAGATTCATAGAGTTGAACTGATCCTTGTTTCTGATCCCTTTTTTGAACCTATGGAGTCTTTCACTTTATGGCTTCCAGCAAACTTGGTGCTGTTTTAAGCAACTTGATATCAATACTTTTGAGAATGAAAGAAAAAAGAGAAATTGTACTTTGACCCTGATTTATGAAATAACTTGCATTCTTTTTAATCCATAAAGAGTGCATTCATTTTTTTCTTACAGAAAAAGCCAATTATGACATTTTTCCAGGTATGTTCTTTTTGATGAGATTCAGCTACTGCCATCTATTGATATATATTGTGAAGGGTCACTATGAAAGTGCACATCTTCACCGTACCTTTTCTAAGAGCACTGCAAAATATCAGGGGTGAGAAAAGGACACTGAAAGAATGCTTCTCCTTCCCAGCAGTGAAAAAACAGTGATTTTGAGAATTAAGAAAATATCAATAGTAGTTTGAGGGTGGGGTAAAGGCATGAGCTGCTTTTATTTTAGAGGTAAATTTTCAAACAAGAAGGGCAACATCCACATATATAGAGGTGGCCTGTCACTAAATGACTTATCTAACAAATACATCTGAGATGCCTAGCTGTGTTATCCTCATTAGCTTGTATTTAGGTGAGTTGGCCAATGTTCAGCTCTTTAACGGCAGCCCAATCTCACTGGACATGCTCATTCTCAAAGCCTTTGGAAAACAGCCTGTTTCCAACCATCTGTGGAAGGAATGCACTGACCTGAATTAATTAACTGAAATCAAGCCAGTTTTATAAAGGAACAAGACCAAAGAAGGAGACTCACTGAATCGGAATAAGCAGCGAGTTGTGACTTTCAGCAAAGCCCTGACTACGCGATAGGGAGCAAACTGTGAACTTGAGGAAACAGCCACTATGGCTGAGGAAAGCAGCCCAAGCACAGCAACCTCATGGGAGTGGAGGAGAAAACAGGGGAGGGTCTGAGGTACAATTTAGTAATTTCTTGTTATTGCATATCACAGCAAAATACTGCCATCCCTCAACACTTCTTTCAGTTTCTCTTGTGCTGAGCAGCAAAAGCAGTCATTATCTCCTCTATTCTAAGACCCAAGGTCTGACAGCTATATAATACACCTAAAGGTTTTTTGAATATTATTGCTCTCCCTTTCGCAAGTGAATAACAAGGCTATTGCCAGGCTTTCATGATGTCGTGGTTTAACCCCAGCCGGCAACTAAGCACCACACAGCCGCTTGCTCACTTCCCCCTGCAGTGGGATGGGGGAGAGAATCAGAAGGGTAAAACTGAGAACGCTTATGGGTGAAATAAGAACAGTTTAATAATTGAAATAAAATAAAATAATAATAATAATAATAATAATAATAATATGTAATGAAAAGGAAGATAACAAAAAGAGAGAGAAATAAAACCTAAGAAATACAAGTGATTCAAATGAAAAACAATTGCTCATCACCAACTGACCGATGCCCAGCCTGTCCCCGAGCAGCAGTCCCCCCCGCCAGCTTTCCCCTAGTTTATATACTGAGCATGACATCATATGGTATGGAATACACCGTTGGCCAGTTTGGGTCAGCTGTCTGGGCTGTGCCCCCTCCCAGCTTCTTGTGTATCTCCAGCTTTCTCAGTCGGTAGAGCATGAGAAGCTGAAAAGGCCTTGACTCTGTGTAAGCACTGCTCAGCAATAACGAAAACATCTCTATTACCAACACCGTTTTCAGCATAAATCCAAAACATAGCCCCATACTAGCTACTGTGAAGAAAATTAACTCTATCCCAGCCAAAACCAGCACACATGAACATTTCTTCTCTCACTGCCTCTTTCATCTTCAATCGATCATACAAAAATAAGAATTTTTCCTTTCTGAAAACAGGCTTAGCTTGTCTATACAGAAATCTGCTTTATTAATTTGTTTTCAGCTGAGATACAAAATATCTACTGCACGCTTCCTGCATTTTGTCAACATCTTGCTAATTACTTAAACGATACTGTTTTCTTCTTTTCTTCTTTTTTTTTTTAAATGAGACATATTGGGGAGAGGGAAAGTCTGTCTTCAGTTACTCATTTCATTTATTCAAATTACAGCTTTCCAATCTAATACTGCAGAAAAAGTGCTCCAGGGTAAATTTGGAAGTCTGTTTCATTATGATCCCTTAAGTATAATGCAATTAGAATCATGCCACGAATAACTAACAGTTTAGAAGCAATTATTTTATGACTAGGTGAATTTCTACCTCACAGCAAATATTTCTCACATTTTTGTGTGCGAGTCTTTTCAGCTGGTGCTAAGAAGATTAGAGAGATTAAATAAGCATTTATAATCATGAAAGGAAACCAAGAGYGATCTTACTTTTGTTTGAGGAAGCTGAACCGGGGAAGTGGAGGACTTGGGCCAGCTGTGTGTCCTGCAGCACAAGGTGGAAGGTGGCGGAGGCCTGAAGACTCACTGTGTCCACTGGATCAGGCTCTTCAGAGGTTGTTGATCCCGTTGTCCGTGGTCAGGCTCTCTTGGATGAATGTAAGGTGGGAGGCTAGTCGCAGCCTCCACCTGAGAGGTGGGGGCTAGAAAGGTGGAAGCACACAATACCATCGCAGTGCAGTTTAGCACGGAAGCATGATGGACACTGAGAAAATGGAAGGGAATTAGCATTAACAAACCAGTTAACTGCTCTATTAATTTTAGTGCTAAAATGCATGGATATCCTAACCGATGCCAGGACTGTTACTCAGGGAATTACAACTACTTACCCTCTACTAGGGATACACAAGTCATAGACATCATTGCCCAGTTTGGATATGTTTTTACTTACAGTATTCCAGTATTTTGACAACACAGGTTGTCCAGAATTATCATTTTCACCAGCACCTCCTGCTGCTTTCTCGGGATCCTGAACAGCTCTGTGGCAATGCCTGGGCTGCACACCTGGCCCACTACCCTCCCCCCATTGAAAAATCCATCGTTCACACAGAAACCATGGATGGAACTATGCATACCATTCCCAAATCTTGTGGCTCACACTAAAGCTGTAAGAGCTGAGTGGACTGAGGACTTCAGGGAGTGGTGCTCAGGGCTTGAGCCCAGGAATCAAGCCCTGAGGGTGCTTTCAGGTTCCTGACTCCCAGGTAGGAATGAAGATTATCGAGTTGAGCCAGCACTCAGCTCCTTGTTCTCAGAGTCTCTGCCTGAGTTACAGCTCCCAAAGCTCCTGGGTTCCCTTGTGTGAATTCAGGGCACTTCTGTTGCAAAAGCCCAGCTACAACAGAGAGCTTTCAGGATTGCCACAGTTTCCAGGTGAGCTGGTTTCCCAATGAGATGTTGAAAAAACTAGAATGATGTCCATCAGAAACTTACCTCTGATTTGACATTTTTTTTTAGAAATTATAGCTGAAACACACCTAAGTGATCCCTTCAGCCATTTGAAGGGATTCTGCCCTTCCTCATTAAGATTGTGTAGTTTACCATTCATTCTTTGCCACGCCACATGAAAAAGAGCAAAATAAAAAGTGCATTGCTAGTTGCTTCTTCACTAAAACATTATGCAAGAATAATGAGTCTTTTCAACTTGAAAATGGAGCTCCACACATCTGTGGTAGAACTCCCATTTTAAGGACTTTAAGCTCACTAGAAATATGTCCCTCCTTTCATTACTACTCTATTTCCCTTTTTAAATAAAAGTTACACTGGTTACTATTGTAACAGTCTGCATATAATCTGCTGAGAATAAATACCCATGTAATGAGCCTGAAATGATATGGTAATTTCTTAATTAAAAATAATTACATGGCTCTAAAATAAGGTATTATTCATTCAGCCCAAACAAATTGCTATTTGCCCAGGTTTTGAACTCTGGTAAACACTAGCACAGCAGTCATCTGAATCCTGAAACAATGTTACGTTAGGTGTTTACTTACACAGAAACAGAAACAAGTATTTGTCAAGACAACAAGCAGATTTTAGTACAACCAAGGGAAAACCAACAAAAAGCCCTTGAAAATGGGACTGAAAACATGGCTAAGTCAGAGTGCTACAAGGTTACCAGCTGGCTCAAAGTCACCTAGGTGCCCTCTAAAATGTCTCACAAGCTTGAAAATTTTAGATAAAAGAACAGGATTTGTTTAGTTTATTTTGGCTTGTCATTTGTGTCTGAGTCAACTGCCTATCTCCCTGCATCACCTGGCAATACAGATAGGAAAGCCACCACAGAGATGAAAACTGGAAAGAAGGAAAGAAGGAACGAGGGCAGACAGATATTCAAGCCATTGATTCCAGCCAGCTTTCCTCCAAGTCAATAAAATGTCTTCCATTGGTTTTAATGGAGGCTGGAGAAGGCCTAGATTTCAGAGCTCTAATAAAAGATTTAAAAGTCACCTCATTCTAAGCAGTAGTAGAAGGCTTTTCATTAACTTGAATAATGTGAGCTAGAGCCATGGATGCTCATGACTATTGACTTCTCAATGGTAATCCTCTGCTTTCTTAGACTGGAAGAATGACTGATAACGAAGGACTTGCAAGTGGACTGATGCTGCTTTGTGGATGAAGGCAGAGCCCTTCAACACCCAGAGTGGAGATCAAGTACTTCACAGACAGGCACGAATGTGCTCCATGCATTGAGTGAACTACATGAGTGGACCAAATTGAGTGCACTACTTTTCATCTGTGATGATTAAATATTTGGGCCTGGAATGGAAATTAAATCCATGCTTGATTTTGTACTCCTGTATTGCACAGCTACTCCTCATTTATTTACCTTGTCATTTAAAGACATTAGATTGAGTTTTATATCTGTATTTATGTTTTTGGAGTTACTGACTTCACTTAAAGAAGTGGACCTATATGCAATATCTGGCATTTTATTTCCCAGTTCCAGGAAAAAAAAAAAAGAAATCAGGTGAAATCTGGTCCATCCCAATTAAGTACCTCTTGGGTGAGAAATAAAGCTCAGTAATCAATTTTTCCACTTAAAAAATAGGCAATCTGAAGAAGCAAGATTTTCAGAGGCTCACAGATTACAGAGAAGAAATAATACAGGCTCTGTTTTTGTAAATGTTTTCAACTTACAACATGGTGATCCAAAACATATGATGAATCAAACTTAATTGCTGCTTTGCATCCAGAGGCATCTCAGATCTGTTGCTAACAAGAGTCACCTGCTGTTCTAAACCTGTAAGAAAGAAAAAGATTGCTTATTTTCTGATAACATATATGCAAAAAAAAAAAAAAAAAGTAAAATTTTGCATGACTTAAGTGGTAACATTCATTTTCATACACAACTTTAAATTTTTGTTTCAGCATTACGTATCTCAACCTATTTGTATATTATAGTTGGACTATTCCAATATTTTCACTTAGCATTCCTGATGCAGAAAAATAAACATTGTACTCCTTGCTTCATTTTCTGAGTATGTTAAAAGTGTAATTTGGAAAACTTGACCTTACAGAAAAATTGCTACTTTTTATAGCATTGATAGAGTTAGCGTTAAAATCCCTCAACACTATGTTTTGCGTTGTTTGAAAATAAGCTGCATGTAAGAGTACAATATAATACTACGCACTATACCATTTAATTAATTAGTTAATGTTTTCCCAGAAACCACATGGTTTTTCTCTCATTATTTATATTTCTTATGGTTCAGGAAGTAGATTACATGCCGTGAAAGGTTGTCTTCCTGGAAGCAGTTTTCTGGTTGTTTTATCTGATACTGTGTCAAGAGGCTTGAAGTGTCCTATACATCTTTCCTATGGCTAAGTGGTTTCAGGCTGCTTTGTGCTCTTTCATGCCAGGTCAATTTAATTCAACCTCGGTTTTTGCTAAGGTTGCCTTGCCATTCTGCATACCAGTATTGTTTTAGGTGTTCTTGATGCTAAATATCTTGTGTATTTTCATGAGAATGTTGCTGAGGCCCTAAGCTAGGCTCCCTACAGTTTTCTATACAGATTCTTTAAAGCACCACAAGAGAAAGAGGAAAAACAACAAGAGGTTTTGGCCCTTTTAGTTGTCAGTTAACATTTTCTTTTTTGTTTTGGCACAAATGGTACCGAGGATGGTAGCTTATGATAGCACAATAGTAAATAGCCCCACTGTTGTTACTTGTAAACAACAGAGAAAATTGCCCGTAACTTATTTGTTCCATCCCACATTTTTTACAGTACAACTGGTGAAGATTTTTAACAACTTTGGCTGCCTACAATATGCTATTCCCTCTAGCTCTAACAGGGTTCAACATTCAGGCACTAGTAGCAGTGCATGCAGGTGCTGTTGCCCATTTTGAGTGATGATGTCCAGATTATCTTAAACAGATCAGTTAAAACTTTGGCTTTTATTCTAATGTAAGTGTCATTATATCCACTCAAATAAATTTATTTATCCATCTCAATGATATTGCTTGTTTCAGCTTGTTTGGTTTTAATTCAGGCCTGAGCTGCTCCATAATCATTGTTCAAGTTTATGACATTACACATTGTTGACTAATAGCTTCATTTTGCTGAGTTTCCATTTATTACTGTCACTATTACAGCTGGATTTGAATTTTTGTAACTTGCCTATCCTAGCATGAATCTAATTTCATTGATGTTTAACACTGATCCTGAGGGCTCCTCTTTGACTCTTTGTCACCTAAAGATCAAATACTTTTGCTGCTGACTTTTAAAATCAATTATAATCTCGCAGGATTTGGCTGAGAGGATAACCCAAAGTGAAAGGCAGTGAGTCTTAAGAAAGCGAGTTTCCCAATGCATTAAATAAGATTGATTTTCTGTGTGCAGAAACAAAAGGTCTGCTAAAGGGAGAAAAACAAACAAACAAACAAACAAAAAACCCCACAAAACACCACACAAAATCCCTGCAACCCAGAGCCAAGTCTTTTCTATGATACCAGGAAAATGTGCATAAATCTGTATTGCAGTTGCTGAATTTTAGGATCTGGTATAAAAGAGAACAACCCCACAAAGTGTTGGAGGAATGCTGTTTCAAAACATGTGCACAAATCCTCTTAAAGGTAGCCTTTCCTCTTCCTTTAAGTGCTTCAGTTTTTCCTGGGACATATTCTATCTTTGGTTCAATTAATAAAAAGAAAGAATCATAGAACAGCCCAGGTTGGGAGGGACCTCAAAAGATCATCTGGTCCAACCTTTTGTGGAAAAGGGAGCCTAGATGAGATTATCCAGCAGCCTGTCCAGTCACGTCTTGAAACCTCCAGTGATGGAGACTCCACCATGTCCCTGGGGAGGTTGTTCCAGTGATTATTCTCACTGTAAAAAAAATTTCTTTCTTATATCAAGATGAAACCTTTCCCAGTGCAACTTGTACTCATTACTCCCTGTCCTCTCCACGTGGCTCCTTCTGAAGAGGGAGCCTCCCCCCTCTTTGTAGCCACCCTTTAAGTACTGGAAAACTGAGTTGCCCGAGCCTTCTCTTCTCCAGCGTGAAAAGACCTAACTCCTTCAGTCTTTCCTCATAGGGCAAATTCTCCAGTCCTTTGATCATCTTCACAGCCTTCCTTTGGACCCTCTCCAGTCTCTCAGTGTCTTTTTTGAATTGTGGGGACTAGAACTGGACACAGTACTCCAGGTGCCACCTGACAAACACTGAGTAGAGTGGGATGATCACATCTCTCTGCTAGTAAAAAAAAAAAAAAAAAAGTTAAATAAATCCCCATCAATTAATCCCTTTGTTTAACTTAATATTAAGAAAATATATTTTAAAAGTCTAATTAAACTACAATTTATCATTTCCACAACAATATTTCTCTCTCTGCTTTCCAATATTCAGTTTCATTAATTGGATCTGAACTAAATCTCCAAGTTCAACAAAAAAATTGAGGCAAACTGAAGTACTGTGCTACGTGATTTTTCATCAATAGGTAAATGCCTTCACTTTCAGAGTCATTCCTTATCTAGATAAATGACAAACAGATTAATGGAATCCTCAAAAAAAAACAAAAACGGTAACTTAATAGAACAAACAAATGTTTTGTTGAAAATACTCTTTCACACTATGAGCAATAATTCTTTAAATACCTAGCAAGTACATATATTTGCTTCACACTTTGAATTAGGTTGAAAAACATTTTAAGGTACTGAATTTGAAAACTGTTAGAGGAATTATTCACATATGGTTAAGCAGGAGGGTCACTAAAAACAGATTCAAAATAAATATATTTTAAAAGCTCATTTTAACAGCATACTGAATAATCACAGGAGAGAGACATAAAAATGTAAGGTCTTTTGTCTAGCAATTCTTAGTGATGAGTTGCTGTTATTTGATCAATAATAGGGAAGAAGCTGGGGGAAAGACAGAGTCAGAAAGTAGAAACACGTGATGGGGAAGATAGAAGAGCTGCAAATAGAAAACTTGTAGAAGAAGTTAAGGAGAAGACCAGATGGGCTGGCAGAAAAAGCTACTCAGAGAAGCCCAAGATAATATAATCGCTTAACTGGCTAGCATGTCTGAGCCAGGATCTGCAGGATTGCCCTTTACTTGTCTTTCCAGGCTGCAGATTGCTACAGGTATCTTCTTCTTCATCCCTTCTGGTTTTCTGTTTCTCCTTCCTGCAGTTGAGAACCTCCCCATTAATGAGAAATAGTCATTGCAGAAGCAATCCAGTGGTTCCTGAAAGACAGAGGGTGACCTTTTCAGATGCATATATTGACATAGAATTCAATTTCAGAACTATTAGGAAATAATTTTACCTAAAAATTATGTTTGGAAATATTTTCCTAGTGCCAAATTTTTCTTCAGAAAATTGAGTCTTGGGTTCGTTTTAACCAAATTGGAACAATTCATTATATTAAACAGGACAACACATTTTGCTTAAAAATCAATGAATGTCAACTGCATTTTCTTAGAATACTGCCTTCTGGGAATTTGAACATTTTTAGCACAAGTGAGCAAGAACTTCAAGTTGCTGCAGATGATTTAGTCTTGTAGGTCATTATCTAGCTACACATATTTCAATTACTTCATCCTGGGAYGAATATTTCTCAGCCCCACAGAGAAAATTGGAGGCCAGGCAATAATGGCAATAGAAAGGCTTATCAGCTCATGAACGAAAGAAAATGAACCACTTCAGTTTCAGGAATGCAGCGCTTTATTTCAGTCAAAAATGCCAAAACAAAATATGTCAACATTTCCAAATGAATGTTCTTTGAAATCTCCATGTTCTGAAGGCAGGTGTTAAAACTTCATCTTCTCTTGAAATAAAAGCAAACACCGAAATATCCTTGGGAAGGAAAATGTACAATTTCTTCTCATCTACTTGTTTCTACTCCCCATTTTCGGGACACAGCCTAAATAATAGAGGCACTTAGCAGTGAGACAAGAGCACATTACAAAATGTCTAAAAAGAGATAATCTGAGCTCCACAGTAAAAGTTAGTAGGAAAGACATGAGTCTAGGGAACCCTACCAGTGCAATGAAAATTTTATTTGGGGTAGAATCTTTGTAATTGAAATCTAAACACAAATAAACACATATATAATATAACTGTTCATGCACATACAAGACGCTAAAAGCAAAATCACAAAGATGTCCTGTTGTCAGAGCTCAGCATTAATTTACTTTCCAATTCCAGTCAATTTGTTATCACAAATGCCCTCAATTAAAATGTTTTATTTGATACAGGGTGAATTAAAACAATCTTTTTATTCTGATGGTAGAGATGCACTTAGCAGCATATAAAATAGTGATTTAATGGGTACTTAATAGTCTGAAGCTTTAAATGAACAAATCATAAATTAAAGCTTTTGTAGCCTTTTATGATTTCCCATTTGGATCCTAAAAAAACAATTTGCATTCATTATGTAGGGCTGATATACAGTACCTTGCCTCCCAATGACATTCAGCTGCATCACAATATTTGCCCCCACAGTATGCTTGACACCGTTGCCTTTTGAAGAGCTTTTAGTTTAAGGTCTGGGTCACAATCCTTCCTTGCCAAAGGCGGACAGAATGATTTCAAACTTCTCTGGGCAGCTTTGAATTTGCTGTAACATCCAGATTCTGAGCAATCGCTGGCCATAAATCCATGTTTTTGTCTTCAGTTCACTTCATAATTTCAAACCAGGCAGTAGGGGTGGATTTTCAAAACACCATATGAAAACTGAGCACAGAACCTTGATAAGTAAATAATAAGTTTGCATGGGCCAGCTGCTTTCAGTGATACTATCTGAAATTCCTTCCCAAAAATAAACCTTAAAAGAAAAAGTAACTTCTTTGTTTTTTCCTAAATATTTTATCTGTGTCCAAGAAGCCCGAAGTGCTTTTCTACATGTCCTTCACATCTGAATATTCGCTGTACGGAACCCAGCAGTCTCAAACCACACCACCTTCGTGCCATACAAAACAAATCAGAAGTAGTATTAAAAAACCCCAACCTATAGAGACCAAAGCAGCAATCTATGTAAGTTCTTAAACACAGCCATACCTGTATTCTAAAACAAATTCAAATGTGTCCTTAGACTCAACTCCAATACCTGTCAGCTGACAGTTTATGTTCTGATCCTTCTTGCCAGGGGAGGGAAGGCAACTCAGTGCTCCCCACTGTCCGCAGCCACAGCTAGATGAAGGAGAGGGTCCTCAGGAAGTTACTGAGAGAGTCTTATATACTCACTTCGGAAAGGAAAGGGGGGCGGGGGGCAGGGCAAGAAAACAAACAAAAACCAAAGCAGATTTCCCTCCAACTTTCATTCAAGATATTTATAAAATTAACAGCGTCTTGTCAAAGTGCATAAGCCCCAAATTGCTCAGTAGCTGCTACCAGATTGTGATACCTTGGTGCTTTAAAAGCAACAAAAACCAGGAGTCCACTGGCTTCACCCCAGCAGGTTCACACCGCTTTGTGCGGAGAGGGTTAAGAGTGCTGCTGCACAGGCATCTTACATAGGAGTGCCTTATAAAAAACAGGGCATAAGGAAAGGCTTTTGCTTGGTTGGTTGATTGGGGTTTTTTAACCTGTAATTATACCTATTGTAAGGCTCTCATGTCCTTTTTTGCTTCAGAATACTCTGTGGTGGGAGGGAATGAGAGTTGCCTTGTTGAGGTGCCATTTTTATATGCTGACAAATATTGCTGCTTGAATAATATACATTAATCAGTCTCCCTTCTGCCTGAGTCACTGTGATTTTCAATACATCAGCAATTGGGAAAAGAAAATTAAAAATAACATAACACACACACTCACACATATTTATTTATGTGAGTATTTAAAGATTCATTTTGGGTTAGAAATATTCTTTTTGGTAAGAATAAAGTATTTACCTAGATAAAAATAATTTCTAAAAAGAAATATTTAAAGCTAAAAAAAAAAAAAAAAAAAAAAAAAAAAAAAAAAAAAAGAAAAAAAGAAAAAAACCTAAGTGTTTTCTCCCTTAATATATTTTGAAGTTCTAAAATAGAATTTGTTCTTTTTTTTTTTTCTTTCCCCCACAATAAGTAACTCAATGAATTCTACAAGCAATGGAAAGAATTTTAATATTACTACAAAAAAAAATTGTTATACCAATTTTAATCAATTTCCTGTTTTTTTTTTCACTTCTGAATTCCTTCTGAACATTCTGTGTCGTTACCCTTCTCTTTACCACTACTATCTGCCAGCAAGGCATTTTCAGATGGTCTCAATGGTGCCGCATAAATGGGGACTGTCTATTCGTTGATCCGTAATGTGGTGTGTTTGCATTTTTCTCTCTGTACTGCATCATTAGCGCTTACCTCATTTTTACAGGCACTGTCATCTCTAGGTCATTTCAGTCATTTCTGCCTTCTGTGCAGTTTCCTCCCATTAATGATCTAGGTTTGCAATAATTCTCTCCTGACCGATTAGTTTTGAAAGTACCATATTGCATTTCCTTTTGTTCTCTCTCTTTTGTCCATTTTCAGCTTCTTCCACGTTGCAAGTCTAACAAGATTATATGATGACAATATTAGCATCTCAAATGATATCCGAGAGCTTACATCCTCATATTTATTTATTGTGATTGCTATCATCAGTTAATGATTCCCCCCCCAAGTATTATAGGCTGTTTTTTAAAAAACTTTATTGTATATTTAGAAATCAAAAACCCCCTTTTAATATCACGCAAATGAAGATGTGGACCTTCTGTCACAAAAAATTTTTTATCTACAGAAAAGAGGTGTGAAATTAAGAAATGGGTAGAAGAATTTAAATGATATTTCTCAATGTACTGTGTCTTTCCAAAATAGATTTCTAGTTCATAATATGTATGATATAGTCAAATCTACTCTGACTCTTTCATCTGCTTCAGGATAGCATTCATCTTAATAAAACAAAAATCACCTTTATAAGTTGTCACGAGATGCCCACTCTTCACCCAGCTGCTTTTAGGACTGCCAGTATAGTATGTCATGTAAATAGCATAAACAAAACAAAAACAAATAAACAAAAAAAAACCCCATTCTCCACTTTTCAGGAAAAAAAAAAAAAAAAANAAAAAAAAAAAAAAAAAGCAGCAGCATCTCCATTCTGCAAATCTACCAAGATTGAAATTTGATTTAAAAAAAACCAAACAAACAAAAAAAACCCCCAAAAAACAACAAAACTTGTAAACCATTATTAGACCTTCAGAAATCCATCTGCTTACACTCTTCGTATTTCTGTCATCTTACAGGGACTTTGGGATATTAAATGCATTGGTCTATGATAGCCTGGCAAAGAAAGGACTTAGCAACATTGCATAAAAATCAAGTGCCCTCAACTTCCCTAATATAAATTCACTATAGTCTACTAAATGTTCTGACTAACATTCATGCACTTTTGTTGAATTTATAGATCACAAACACTGGAACAGACTTAATTAGAGATGTGACAGTCTGAACTATTATTGGGGTGTTAACACATACCAGTCCTGTAATATTAGTTTTCCATAGAGGTTAAAGCTTAACAAACTTTATAATAAGAAAGGCTAACTGCATTTTTTGTGGTTTGCACCTCCATTGCCAGACAGGCTTCCAGATCACAGATCCGTAAGGCATGCTTTTTTATGCATGTAGCCCTTTCTTCTTCTGGTTATGCAGCCAAGCAAATGTTACATTCAAAGCACTGAACACACTTTCAAAAAACTACTGAATATCAGAGGGTGCTTCCTATATGAGCTCCTCAGAACTCCTCACAGGGAGGAGAGGAGTAGGACAAAAAGCACAGTACTCCTTTCTGCAGAGCTTGAGATTCATGTGATAGAGAACTCACTCAAAAAGCAGATTTCCTACCACTATCCTGACACGCCCTCCCCGGTACCAGTATTCCTAAATTAAAATAATGCATGTAGTGGCACCCTAACACACAAGCTTTATTCCACTCAGGAGGAAATTTCATGTAACGATACTGTAGATTGTGTAATAAATGTTTCCTGAGAAGTCAAAATTATAAGGCTCCTTTTTTAAACATCTTAGAAGTATTGTGTTCTCAAAATACAGAGGATTAACTCTAAAGGACCCCAAACTTCGCTTCAGCAGCAGTTGCGCTTTAACAGTGAGTTTCTTCCAAAGCTGCTACTTTCTTTGTAACTTCCTTCTTCTCATTTCCATCTACGTACTCTGCCCTTAATCCCTTCTACCTTTATCATTCCTCCTTGCCTCTGAGTTTGGGTTATCTCAAGATCCAGGTTATATGAAGACTTGGTTTAAAGCACTGGACCCTTTAAAAGGGGTTCAGATTTTTTGACGTGTGGGTTTTATGTGTGCAAGTATTGCAATTATCACAGTAAATGATCCTCTTAGAGTGAGGAGTGTCATGGTGACTGAGAAAAGTCAAAGTCCAGTTAACAGGCAAACAGTCCCATTTACTGATTTACAAGAAAATTACTTGAACGCTCTCACCGATTCATTTTGCACCCTAAATATTACTATGTTTTGAATAGTTTAAAGGGACCATTTTTTCTCTAAAGTTGCTCATGAACTAATAGAAAACCCCACTTCAGTAAGTCTTACCTTAACTTTAGACCAGGTTCTTTCCAAAATGAACGTGCGTCCCGCTCTCAGGGGAATCTGACTTGTCAGACTTGATCTCGTTCCAGCATGGAGTCAGACCATGCCTGGGAAGTCCTCCCTGGTTCCACAAGACAGCCGCAAGCTGCAAAATCCTGGCTTCAGTAGTATTTTGGCAAGAAATTCGAGAAACCAAGCAAACTTTGTACAAGAAAGCTTTTCCATTTGAATCTTCAATATTACTATTTAATTGCAAGTTTTCTGCCAAATGCTCTTTCATGCAAGTCCATTTGCATTTTCTGCTAGATATTGACCCAAAACATGAATAAGAATTTTCTAAGAAGGCTTCAGACATAAGAATGGTAGAAAACCAATGAATACTTTCAAAACTGTCCAGGAATAATTAATATAAACATAAGGAAGAAACAGCAAAATGCTCCAATGTAAAACACTGACCACGAGCTGTATCAACCACATTCTGGATTTACAAGCAGGTATTGAACTGCAAAGAACATTAAAYGCATTTCAGCTCTTATCTAGCTACATGAAAAGAAAAAATGTTTATTCATGGTTTAATCCTTTATTTTGTCAATATTCTATATTTCTGAAATATAGAAGTATATAATACAGTCCATCAAGATGTAATTTTGATACTTAAGGTAACATCAAATCTCAGCTAATCGATGAAAAAAATCATCATCAGTGATGAAAATACTCATTGTTCAATGCATTGAAGACATATCACTGAGAACAGATTATAGCATAGTGGTGTATACGTTACACTATTATAGAGTTCTACAATACTAGGCAAATTTATGAACAAGATAATTTTTACGGGCTATATTTAACATTTACTTCATCACTTATATTGTGCAATTTGGATATTTCATTAAATGCAAAGCATCAAGAAACTGCATGCACAGACATATGAGAGTATAAATACATATGTACCTAAATCATTATCAATGTTTTATATTTTTACATTGTCAATTTTTACATTTTTATATTATCAATGTTTTACATTTACAGTACGAGAGAGAACCAAGATGGCCTCTACTACTCGCTCCCTTTCCTTTTTTATTCTCTAACAGCGACATAAATGCATCTACAGCATCATTCATAATAATATGTTGCTCATATTGACAGAAGAACATGCTTAGGTGGATTTCTTTCCCCTTGCCCTGGGACAAACAAAGGCAAGTTTCACTAACAAAGCAAAACCACCCAACTCACTGACCTAGCTTGGAAAGACCAACCGTCTAGGACAGAAAACTGCAGAGCAAAGCCCCACTCTTACCCTCGCTACGCAAGGCCATCCTAGGAGCTTTACATCAGAAGCTTTAAATTTGGTTAAAAAGGCTGATATGAAATTCTTATACTGTTCTGGTTCTGTGTTACACATAATATTATCATTATTATTTTCCAAGGGAAAACAACATTTGGGCAAACAATAAATAGTTCATAAAAAGTATATGAAAGTCACCAGTTTTCCTGAATATTAGGAAGGATCAATCCGTGTATTTACAAATGTCAATCATATAAATTAACAGCCACTTAAAACAAAAAGCTAATGATACAACTCTTTAAAAGCAGACATGATAAAAAATATCCAAAATATTCAGTGAGCATTTACAAATGATAACTGCTGAAAAACAGTGATCAGTACAAATATTCTTCACATACATGGAAAAGTCAATAAAGAAAATTACTCTTCAGAGTTATGGATGTGTTTCAGTCTTTGAAAGACTGTTGAAGTTCTGTTTAATAACTTTTTTTAAGATAAAACCAGAATCTGACATGAATACTGGATATTTTTTATAAAGTATCTAGGGATTTTGACTGACACAATTTTTGACACTGATTTTAAGATTAATTTTTAGGTCCTGATTTTTAACAATTGCTAATCACATAACTTCTGTAAAGGAGGTCATAAGTTATTCTGAATTGAGTACACAGAAACCAAAGCATCTTTTTAAAAAAAATTATGTGGTCCATTATAATCCATTATTCAATTAGAGTGGGTTAGGCTGCTTTACTTTCACAACCCACTAAATAAGAGGCACGCATTTTATTTCAGCGCCTACTACTTTTCCTTTTACTATTGTGAAATGAACATAACAGAAAGAAAACGTAACTTTTGTTTCAAAAGTTATTGATTACCATTTAAACATGGAAAAAATACAATTATTTTAAAAGTTACATTATCCTGCTCCTGTCTTTCCATAAGGAGTAACTGAATTGAGAGATAGTGACAAAATAAGTTCAAGTAATTGACAATTAAAATAGACAACTAAGGAAAGACCACTGTGCCCTGTCTCCTTCTGGTGGAACAAATGAATCATGTGAACTCATCTGGAGAAAAGAGGATTGCTTTTTCTGTGTAAGGATAGGCTCAGTTGCAAGGTACTGGCCATTTTCTTTAAAATGTATTTAACCTTACGTATATAGCAGCTGTACCAAATGACTCCGTGACGTGGCCTTTTTTTACATACGTGCACAATTAGACATTTTAATGTAAAATTCCCACAAAGTTTTGATATTGCTACTGTTGTTGTATTGTCAGAAAGACAATTGTTCTCTTACAGAACTCTAAAATCTGCACTCAGAGCAAAAGAGAGAATATGCAAAGCAACCTGCAAGAGATACACTAAGCTGGATTTGATTTATTTTGGGAGTTAGACAATCAGATAAAGTATTTGGGATCAGACTAAGTACCTTCTTCAAGAAGCCTGCGCAGTATGCACTTTCATTCGTATCTGCAAGCATTATAAAATGGCATCTGACAAGCATTAGACTCCATTTTTCATAAATATTATTGATAGCTTCTTTCTTGAATGATTACTTCCTGTGAACCTCGAGTGAATGAAAATGACGAGACTTGCAGATAAGTCATGACTGAAATTTTTCATGAGACTTACATAAAACAGGTGCTTAGCAGTGAAAAGATACATTTAATAGAAGTTATAGGACTATTTCTTCATTCACAACATGCTGTGAGACCTTGTACTTCACCAGAAACCGCTGAAGCTCTGGCAGTCTGCACCACCAGTGGCCGTACTCTTTAGGCACCAGCTGAGCAAGCACTTTCCTGTTCAGTAATGCACTGACCTGCACATTTGACTGTCAGTGGTGAACTGGGAAAAAATGCCATGCAATTTCCTTCCATGATTTTAGTAACTTGCCAGATTCCTGTATATTAAATACTGTCAATCACAATTGTCTGTTTTCAAGTCTATTTTTTACACTATGGATTCCTAAAGTTTAATGAGGATTCCCTAATAAGATATCAAAGACTGACTCACAAATCTGCTTGTCCTAGAGGAAAAAAATAATCAAATGTCATGGTTTTCTTTCTTCTCCTCATATTTCACCATAGGTTGAAAATAATCAAGGTGTATAACTCAGCACATGACAGAAAAAACTCAAGTTGTAAATAGCGGGAAACAATATTTCACAAACATGTCCATATCCCTCTTTAGAAATCGTAAGTAAACAGGGCATTATCCAGTTTTTTTAGTTTTTCAGAGACTAATGAGTTTGAACCAAATACTTAAGTCAGGTCAAAAGCTTAAACATTTGTTAGAAAAAGTGGGCTTTTTTTGATCCAACATCAATTTTTGCAAGAATTTTGTAAGGCTAATAGATGGGTTTATGCCACTGAATTCCTTTAAGAACTGATTCTAATCCACCTACAGAAAGTCATACATTAACTCATGGCAAAACGTATTTAACACAAACATGGTTTTTAGACTTGAGAAATACATATTTTTAAATTGATCTTCCATGATCAAATACCAACCTAAAAAAAAAAACCAAACATCAAAAGTTATAGTTCTTCAAATGGATTTCTACAGTTCTATCCTTTGGCAAACCAGGTTTTTGGTAGCTTTTCTTGTTTTGGCTCAAAATATCTGCCAAACTTGGTGAAATAGTGCACAACATCATCAGGATAAAGCTGTTCACTTTGCAGGCCTCAATCGCAAACCATTAACATCAGTGAAAGGTTTTTATTGATTGCAGCGGATGGCAGAACAAGCCGTACCCAGGATTTGTTGCAAATTGCATTTGATGTGCTATGGCTTTTTCCCTTTAGATACTTGTGTGATCATAGAAAGTTGTGATCATGACTTGTGAGTCATAGAAAGTTTAGCTTAATTTGTTACTGATTTAGAAGTAGATTTTTTCAAAGAATTGCCTAAATAGAGTTTCTTTGATATCCAACCAGTTCTAAGAATCAAAATTTTCTCTGTTTTTGTTTCTTTTTCAGTTCATCAGATCTCTCTCAGGGCTTCACAGAATGATGCTTAGTAGAAGCTTGAGAGAATCCAAAGGTCCTGTACTGCTGAGAGATAAGATAAATTAAGGAATGCATTCATGACCTTCGTTGTTTCAAGTTACTAGGAAAAGTTAGTGAATTAAAGTTAAGCATTATATACTCCCAATATATACAGATAATCCTATCGTGAAAGGTTGACCAACTGCGTTTTGTATCTATATACAGTAACACCTATGAGACAGGCATGCCTACAGGTGAAGAGCAATCAGGACTAATGAGCAGAGCAGACAGAAGTTTTCCTTCAGTTGGTCTCATTACCGACTGATATAGATACCACCATATTTCCTTGTCGCTTCCAAAGCCAAAATGTTAGCAAGAAGTTGCTTACAGAAAATGATTTTTAGCTTTCCCAGTGAATAAGTTAATTGCCCTCACACTTTAAAAAGTAATGGGAAATGGGCGAGGTTATTTTGGATCCTGCTGTTGCCTGCATAAACGTGATACTATTAGTGGTAGATACAGGCAACAGCATATTGTATCTTGTGGCGCCAAGGCTTTGCAGTAACAAGCAATTACACGTTCCTGTCCGCTTTGCACCTGTGATAACACCACTTCCAAAGCTATTAAATATGCATCTGTGTCCAGAGTGAGTCCTGCTTGCTTGGATATGATAGATGAGAGCTGAAGTCTTTATTTTTTTTCCTCTTTGGTTGACAGTGATATTCTAAGTAGCTATTTCTCTTGCTCATATCTCATCATAAGGATTGTTTTTCTCAAGCTGAACTCAGTAAGGCTTTATTGGCCTGAAAATACTCTCACTAGTGATGCCAAAATGAATTCTTAACATCCAGATTCTCATAGACATCAAGGGTGGGAGTCACACGTGAAAAGGCAACACGCTTTTTGGGGTAGTCTACAGGGGACATACCCAGGTGGACTTGTAATTTTCCATACTTGCATCCAAAACCAAAAGAGTTTATGGCTATGGTGTACTATTGCTTTACTTTCTCTTCACCTGGAAGTTTTAGGAAGGAAGAATCATTTTTACTTTGTAAACTTTACGTTGGATTTTCCAGTCCTAATCTTATCTTGCCTGAATTTCCCTTTACTGGGCTGAAATTTCAGGGTACGATGCCTGAAAGAGTTCCTCCTGCACTGTTAATCTGCCAAATACTCTTTCCAGGGCCACACAGAGAACAAACTAAAAGTAAATCCTCATGGGGGTCACGTCCCCTCCTCCCACCTCCTGGATTTTTGCTGTTATTTATTTCTGATTTACTCATCCAAGTTTTTTCTCGACTTAAATTAAACTGGCTGCTCTACAATTTTATTGTGTTTCTTATTTACATCTCCCACCCACTAAGCAATATTCCCTGACAAGTCAGAAGACAAATAAGCTGTCTGTTCTGCTGTCTCTTTGCATTTTTTTTACCTTTTGTATCTCTTCTTTTCCTCATATTTTTAAGTATTTCAGCAGCCTCTCTAGCTAGGTTTGTACTTTCTGTCCACTTCAGCCCAGATAAAATATTTTGGTTGCGTTTTACACGCAAAATACATAAATGCTACTTGAAGGTAGTATTTCCAGAAGACTACCTTTTTAAAAAAAATTGTTTATTATGAAAAACAATTTTTTCTAGAAAATATTTTATCTATCATTATAATACTATTTGCTAATTCAGGCTAAATTCATCAATACCTTTGGTTTGGAACAATTTTCAAATGGAAAGGGAAAAACTGGAATGCTGTGGCTGCTTCTTATCATACCGCTCTCTGATCAGAGCACTTAATGCCAAACACATCAGAAATCTGAATCGCAGTTCTCAGCCTGTGAGAATTTTTACCTACCGTCTTCCACCTGCCACTGAAGCGTGCCTCTCATCAGACCGGTGGGCACTCTAAGGCATCGTATTGGAGCTCTTTTACTTCTTTTTCAAAACTTAAATACCCACTGAACACAGATCAGTAATCTGAAGTTCTTAGTTTAAGAGGGACAGCAATAGCAATTGGTTCCCACAAAACTTTGGGAAGTTTGCCACTTCAGTTCTTTAACTTTTTTTCACATCTGAAAATAAAACATTTCTGTTAGACCAAAAATAACAACATACTAGATGACAAAATAATTTTAACGAAGGTTTGTATTTTCCCTTCAGTGAAACAGAAAAATAACAAAACCCAGAAAAAAGTATTAAGACTTCTATTTTCCTTCAGTGAAATGGAAAATAATAACAAAAACCACTGTCTCCGAGTCATACTCAATTAAAATGCTTTAAGTTTTGAGTTTAGTAGCCAAAGGAATAAATCACTTCTGAGCAGCACTAGATAGTAGCAGGAGAAATGTTATGGTACCCTTAATTCTCCAATGTCAGCCATCTTGATTATTTTCTTTTTGCACATGCTTTAACATTTAAACATATACTTTTGTGTTTAAAAACACCTTTGTATTTGATTTTTTTTAAAAAATCATAGCTGGAAGTTTTGAGAACACACAAATAAACAGAATTTTGAATAACAGAACATTTCTGCATACATGTTCATTCCATCTTTTATGTTTGCCTAATATAAACACTGTTTCTGTTTCTTCCAAGGATATCCACTGTGGGCACGTGCGCCTGCACACACACAGATTTTGTGTTGACAAGGTCTATACAAAACAGATAGAGGGGTTTGCCAAAGGTTAAATATTTCTCATTAGGTTCCACCTCTGCTATTGATCTGGAGATTTATGGCTAAAATTGAGTAAATTATGTGACCTTGAACTAGAGCTCCTTGGATTTAAAATGTGACTTGATTCAGCCCTATTTTATATATTATTTACTTAAGCATACATCTTGACTTCTAAACACATGACTTCCCCTGTCTTTTGAGGGAGAGAGAAAAATGGAAACATGATGATTAAAGCTGAAAACTTTCAGCACTTTCTGTCATCCATTTTGAGATCGGTCCTAGACATTTTGGCCTGAAGTTTTTTTAATGCTTTCACAGTTGCGTAGAGGTGCCTGTAGACACTTAGATATTCAACGGCTCTTCTTATACAATACAGTAGGAGTCTGGCAATTCTCCTGCTGAGGTGCTTATTCCCATAATGTGGTGAGCCACTCTGAAAAATCTCAGTGGCCCATAGCTACATTTTTAAGCAAATATATTGTTTTGATTAAAGACAGTTAATATTTTAGAAAAAGAAAAAAAGAAAATTCCTATGGTGCCATTGCAAGTTGCTTTATAACCACTTAACTGTGTAGGGTAATACTATATGATGTGATCATGTATGAGGGGAGAAAGATCAGAAAATATAGCGTTTGCTTTTAGGAGACTGGCTCAACCCAAAATCTCAGCCGTAAACACTTAAATGCTGCCAAAGGGCTTCAGACCAGGACACTAACAGTTCATCTGTCCCTGATTATGACTGCAAACAAGGAGATCATTTGGTCTCAGCAATGCGATACAGATTTCCCCAGGCATCAGGACTGACCCCAACTCACAGCTCCTACCAAGCCTGCCGGCAGCGATGGCTTCCAGTGGAGCTTGGATCAGGCGCTCAGGTGAAAAGCTCTTGAGCTGCTGCTTGGCCTCTTGAGCCATCCAATCCACCAGCCCAGGGTTTCTCTGAAACAGAAGGAAACACATACACTGCTAAAACCCATGTGTATACAGGAACTGTCTGGCTGAAAAATTAAAAATGTATGATGCTGCATTCTCCAGAAGACTTGAAAATAAAGTGTTGTAATAATGAAATATTAATATTTAAAGTAGAGAACTACAACCTCAAAACGTAATATATCAAGCTACAATTTAGTCACTAACAATTTGTATTCTGCACTTTTGGACTGAACGTGCTGACATACAAAAAGGGAAACAGGTAAGGACTTTATTTTTACTTCCCCATATCCAAAATAAAATTAATTAAAGTTTGATTTGTCTATGACAAAGGCTGATTTTTTAACTGTTACTGTTCACCTTGAGTGCAAAACTTACTTATCATATAAAGCAAGCTTAAACAGTTATGCTCACAGAAACTTTTAAAATAAAACAAAAAAGAAATTAGGCCTGGTTTCTTTGGAAAGATATTCAGGTGCTGTTGTATTTTATGTGGCATTCATAGGATTTCAAAAGATACCTCCTCACTTATGTGTGTTATCTCTTAACTCAGGACAATACAGTTTTATAGATAGCAAAAGCTATGGAAGGAGTGACACAGCACAGAGCTCTGGTTAGAAGAATGAGAGCTGGAGGCAATTCTCTTACTTTTCTGTGTACAGGCCAGTGCCTCTGCTCATGCAGATAGAGGAAATTAATCCAGCGGATCCTCAGAAGCAGTATTAAGGTTTGGTTTTCACATAAGAGAGGATTATTGTCAATTTAAATAATTTTACGTTTCAGACTTATCTCAGCAGTGTGATTCCTTGCAAGTTTCCACCTCCCAGCAATATGGAATGAGAGGATAAGACAAAGGCAACTGCTGCAGCCACCCAAAACACAGCATACTAACAACAGTGAAGAAGAGCTAATTCAAAGAGTGGGATGGTGAGCAGGGTAACCAAGGGAAGGGGAATTTCTGTCTTAAAAAAAATTTCTTGCATAATATGATCTGAATGGAAAAGAAAAAACAACCTCCAAATGACTTGGCAGTTTAGCCATCAGATTTGACAACAAGTGCATGGAAATTTCACAGCAACTTGAGATAACAGCAACTAGAGCATCTTGTGGCTCTTAGTAATAACACGTGGATTAGACACATCAAATACTCTTTCGCTGAGTTGGTAGTTTTAATTGTTCTGGTTTGGGCTTCTAGGGAAGCCCAAAAGGCGGGGGATGGGGGGGAAGTCTCATAGTACAGATATACCAAACCAATAGACATGAAAACCAAGCAAAGTGAGGCTCTGAGGAAAATGTACGAGCAGAACATTAGCAGAATGACAGTCTCAGAACATTGTATATTATAGAAGCCGGAAAGTTCGAGTAATGAGGAAGCTATACCCACCAAGATATAAAGTGGCAAAAGTGATAAGGCTAATGGAGGATAGCAATAGGATTAGACAAAAGAGACCAGGATTAAGATTTGGAGTGAGAGACAGATACAGCCTAACTCAGCACAGCAGTGATAAAATCATCATCATAGAGGAAAAGAAGTGTCTGGATTAAAAAAAAAAAAAAAAAAAAAAAAAAAAAAAAAAAAAAAAAAAAAAAAAAAAAAAAAAAAAAAAAAAAAAAAACCAACAAAAAACCAACCAAAAAAAAAACCAACCCACAAAAAAACCCCCAACAAAAACAACAAAACAAAACAACTAGAAGTGTCAGAAATATGCACCCTGAAACAAACAAACAAAAAAAAAAAGCGGGAGGGGAAAATATATAGAATACTTCAAATGCAGCCTTTTGGAAGGTAATAGCTGTTGTTAGAACTGTCAGCTATAAACCAGTCAAAAGACAGATGTACTTGAAATGTCTTGTCCAATAAAGATCCCAAATGTCACTCAAAACGATCAGACTATTTATTACAGAATTTGTAATGGAAACATGAAAGAAAGCATGGAACGATACAACAGAGACAGATGGACTGTTTGCTACATATGTCATTTAATATCAATCAGTGACTAGAATTTATTAACACAGTTGCTGCTTTAATGGATTGAACAAGCTTAAAAACATTCGAAGTGCTAGATGGTAGGTGATAATTAAAATGCAAGACACACGGCTTCAAAAAGTGTAATAGTCTCCTGATAATATCTAGTATAATTTATTTATTAAAAAAAAAACCCAACAAACAAACAAAAAAACCCCCCACAACCAACACTCACTTGGTTTTTGAAGAATTAAGGTTGTTTCACTACCAGTATCCACTGGCAGATGAACTGAACATTGGCATTATATTGATAGTACTGTTTTCTGCTTTTTCTTCACCCAACTCTGCTTGTTCCCTTAACTTTTAAGCACGCTCCTTGCAAGATACCTGATGGAAGCAGGACAGAACGACTACCAGCAGTACAGACAGAGGAGAGCCCTTAGAGAGGAAACACCAAGCTGCTGGAGATATCCCAGCTACTGTGGTTTTTCCCAAACACTAACTACCACGTTTTTATCTTTCCATTTGTGTAGCCTACAAGTTATTTCTCAAAGCAACTCTAATTCTCTGTATTATATTTATATATAATGCTTGTAGGAGAAATTCACGGAACGGTATTTATTACACTGAAAAAGACTGGAGACCTTTTCTCATTCCCTCCACTGGCATAGTCCTTCACCCAGTTTAGAGCTGCCAGCTCTGGTGAGTACTCCTTTTTGGCATTTTCAAAGAGTTATCTGTAAGCCAAGTTATTTATGTAAAAGTACTTTTCTAGGAAAAAAACATATGAAAAACATTCAGAAAAAAATACAATGACCTCACTGTATACATTTAATTTCTAGGCTATTCCAAAATATGAAATCTGAATACAAGTATCCATTTTTACCATAGATGATGAAGAAAAATATATTCATACATGATATATTTTTGTAACTGTTTAAGTTACTTGAAAATACTATGAAAATCCCATTTGGCAATTGAATCAGAGCCCAAATTTCCCTGAAAAGCTCATATTTTCATAAACGTCCAGTGGCAGAAATTCCAATTATTTTAGTAATGAACCCAAAGATAGTTTGGTGTCCAGAGACAATTCCCTTACACTGCTTTGCAAATTCCAGCTCTATTCGCTAGGTTAGTCCCATGTTTTAAGATGAAATTTATTCCTGGTTCATATTTGTATTAGTCTTCCATCTTCCCAGGTACAACAGTAGGAAATATCATTCATATACCATGATTATGAAATTAATTGCATGAATAAAACAACACAAATATCGATCACACTTTCACTTTGGGGTCACACTAGCATTATCTTAACACTGAGTCATGTTTTTTTGACAACAGAGAGAAAATATTCCATAAAAAAGAGAAAAAAGAGGCCTTTTTCCACCCTGCTACTTCCCCCAGTATTCATAGGCTTCTAATGAATCCTTTCGAGCAATGTTTCTATATCGATACCCTTAAAAACTAAAAAGTGGAAAACAAATCATTTCAAACACATATTCCAGCAGGATGCTTGAGAAAGAAAAATCTAAAACCTTTGTAATTTTCCACAAGAAGATATTTTTGTATCGTACTGATGCTTGTCAGAACATTTAATTTTGCGATGTCCGTAAAATCTTTTAATCAGCCAACTTCTGTGTACACAACTAAATCTGCCCGACAGACACACTAACCTGATGCGTATCTTTGAAAAACGTGTGTGTTGGGGGGGTTATATATGCACATATACATAGAAATCTTCCACTTCACACAAACTGAGGATCTGGCCTTTTCTTCAAGCCCAGTTGCTTAGCAACTCATGGATAGTTTTTTTAGAAAATTTTTAGAAAATAAGGCCTAGTTGGTTAACAACAGAGTTTTAAGGTTTTAAATTGTGGGTTTTTTTAGTAGCTGAGACTCAGTAACATAAATCTTAAGGAGAAAATCATACTCTCACTGAAGATTTTTCACTCATTTTAGAAGGTAGGATTTCCTGGTTGTTGCCTTTCCTGTTTCTTTTTGTTTTAAAGCCAATATTGATCACTATCTAGTGCTGTTTCCCCGACTCTCCCCAGCTCTTCCCCTGAGCGCGAAAGGTGCTGAACGTGTTCACGGGCTTCAATTACTCCTTCTCTGAAAATGATCCTTTCACAAGTACTTATGAGAAATGACAAATGACGTTCATAATATGCCATGTCACCGGAGCACTAATCAAATTAGACTTACTACCTTTGCAATCACAAGTGGGTCTTCATGTTTTATATCCAAACACAATTTGAGTCAAGTTAGCTTGCCAGAACATTGCTCCCATCCTCATAAAAGTATATGACAGCTATAACAAGCATTTTGGGATCAGGCAGGTGCCGTACAATACAGCCACAGGAAGTCTAATGAAAATATACACCAGACTGTTTTCCTCACTAAAAGCTATATTTCTATTAGCAATTCAGACAAATATCAATGGCAATCAATTAAGAGTGATTTGGATAAGACATTCTGCAGGTGTATTAGATTAATTACGATCACATTAGTTTACTGATGTGCTAATTCTGTGTATTTATTTAGACAGCATAGTATGGCTTGCCTCTAACATTAATGTCTGTTTTTTATTTCCTACTGCATGGAACGAGAAAGACAAAATGCTACAAAAATTTGTTTTGCCTAATGAAAAGGCTTGTGCTCTAGTGCTTACAAATTGTGATTCAAAAACCAGGAATGAAAGTAGTCTGAGATATACATCGTTTACTGCTTGATTAAAACACTTAAATAAGTCCTGAACCGTTAAGAATAATAAGTAGGTTCTCAGTGCATGATTTCTAATCCAATTATTTTTAAGAACTCCTAGAAATATAGCTAAGCATTATCACCTTTGCCCCAAAATCATTGCAGTAACACAGCAAATGAATAATTCAGGCAAATAGTATTAGGAATTAAATTATAACTATCCCATAAGACTCCACTATCATGCATCACTTAATAAACAGATATAAAAAAAATAAATTTCACAACTGTTTTACCAGGTAGACATTTTGGAATACGGTGTTACATGTAGGGATAAATGTGTTAATATAGGACTCAAATATTTGAAACTCATTGAACAGAAAACATATTTATAGCACATTCGTGCTGTGCCATCTAAAAGAACACTTTATAAATTTCAATGTTTTTGTAAACATTAAAAAATTTAGCTTCAGTCTGTTAGATTTCATTTCCTGTTACTTAATGGGTCTTGCTTTTCACTTTTATGGTTACTGTTTGAGAGTAGTGCCAAGTTGGATCTGATACAAAGCATCCTAGCACATTCCTCACTTACATATTTTGGTTAATTTAGCTATCTTGAGCTCAAGGAAATGCTTTGGTTTAAATTATGTGACATTTCTCCATATTGCATATTGAATGTCATATCCCAGTTTTGCTACCAAAGAGAATAGAGAAAAGGAAGAAAAAGCAGGGTTTGATATTCTGAGCAAAATTAATGTTCTCAGAATCATACAAGTTTTAATCATTTGTGTCCACTGAAATATAGAACAGTTAAGCAAAACCGAGATCATCTATACCCAAAGGGGTAGAGTAGAGGCCATACCAGTAAAAAGGCTCACAATTTCAATTTAAAGTGAAACCTGAGCTGGTAGTGTCAGGGATCTCTAGATTTCTTCCTTCATTTGTCTTTTGCACAAAGAACAGTAACCTGAAGAGAGAAGGTAGATTTTAAAAAAGTCAGCTACACCAGTTGGGTCAGGCAGATACTCAGTCATATCTAGATCATGTCTTGCAGCTAGTTTAGTCACACAGGTATAATAAGACAAGGAAATAGGCCCTTGGAGCAGAAATAGCACATATGCTTTTATTAAAGGGGGGAGGGGAGAAAACTTCATGTGAAAAATCCCATAAAACAAAGCTTTCACCCTACCACTTTGCTTTGTAACCAGTATCTTACTCAACTTCTAATTTTACAGCTAAATTGAAATTAATCGTTGCTGCAAAAAAACGTTCACTACCTTTTCTCTTTACAGACTTGCTCTTTTTTTTGCTCCTTCACAAACAATAAATACGTGGGTATTAGATCCATGTAGAAGACATCAAAATAAGGCCCACCGTATTCCTCCAAACTGACTTGGAAAAGTGACAAGAACTAGATACAGAATGGCTGAACAAACTTCAATGACAAAAAAAAAAAATGTTAACTGTTCTTTGTATTGTTATTACTAAAATTTACTGCTCTGCAATAATTTAAGAATGAAAGGATCAGATCAGAGCAAGGACATCAGAGTTTAAAAATGCAAAGTAATCTTCAATAGAATTAAAAACTGTAATTAAATAAAGTCGTTCAGTGATATACACTCTGCCCCTCAGTGATCTTTTGGAAGTGTGCCAAGTTATGCTTCAAGTTATCATTTAAAGACTCTGTTATACACTTACTTAGCTTGCATCATTTAAAAAATAAATGCAATGAGCTATAGTAATTCACTAGCCGTGGTTTCAAAACCCCGACTAGTTTCAAAATCTCGCTAGAAACTTGTGTGATAGTCTACAAAGACTCCATCTGAAGCACTGAGTACAAGAAATTTAACTGATGGCAGTCTTCAGCAGGTCATTGAGGTCATCATTTAGGCATCAGTTATTTCACACTTTACTCATGTATCAGCATTATTCCCTGTTTTGCCATTACAATATGCAAAATTTTAGAATCCAAACACGTAAAAAGGCTTCCTTTACTTCTAAATACAGCAGGATTAAGAGACCTACCAGGGAAGGAAATAAAATCCCTAAATGATGCTTCCAACTTTTGGCAATCCCAAACACCCAGAACTAGCAGTTGGACCTCCAGAAATCATATTTGGGGAATGCAAACTTATTTCTGTCTCTCAGAACCGGTCCTGGCACTTCCAAGCCTTTCTCTGAATTCACAAGGACTAGAGTTTCCCATAAAAAAAGTCAAGAAAAAGCATGATGTCTGTCACATCCACCTTCTCCAAATACTTACCTTTTTTATTACAATTGTGAGGAAAGGTTGCATCTCTCCCTATTTTAGGCATAGATCAACTGAGAGGCAATGGAATCAAAGACTGGCCTGCCAGGTAATGACTAACATGGGCTAGCGCATGCTCTGCACCAAGCACTTCCACATCATGTGTGATTTTGAGACATACATCACTTGATCAGGTCATATATCACTAATGAATTATCCAGTAGGATACAAAACAGGCCTAATACACATAGATTTTCTAACCATTTCGCAACCCTGCTCAAAAAAATATAGAAATATTTACAAATTGCCAATACATTTTCCCTTTTCTCAGTTTAAGTAGATGAATCATTACAGATGACCATTCTCTCACTTTCAACCATGATTGCTCACAAAAGATGGCCTATGTCAAACAGATGCAGCCTACATAGATACTTTAAGTCTATTTAACCCTGAGCAAGTTAAACGACTGAAAATTTGAATGTCAAACCAGCTGAATAGATACTGTTCCCATTATTTCTTTCGGCTATTTTACAGAAATAGTGCAGTGAACTGACAAAATTTACAGATGACAATTTTTTTCAGGTAGCTCAAGAATGGAAAAGATTTTGAATAAATCCATAGTGATCTAACAAGGCAGAAAACATGAGCATATAAACAATCAAAGAATATGAGCATTGCATATGAGCCACCACATATGAACAATTAATAAGCAATTATTAAAGTTAGCCCACTTAATTTAGAAGCAAATAAAAATATAAACTCAGAAAAAAAAAAAAAGAAAAAGACTATAAAGTCTAATATTCTATAGGTAAAAAAGATTAGCCATTCTCTGCAGAGGAAAAAACAACTGTACCCAGAATTTTTTTCATAAACCTTGCATCTACCATCAAGTTATTTTACTCACTTCCCAATTTCCAATTATTTATGTCAACTTTTAGCAGTGGAACCTTGAACTTGTGCTGGCTAATCATAAATAATCTCTAATATCTGATTCCAGACAAGGATTAGTTCTATAATCATGGTAGTTTTTTGAATACCAATTCATGTCTAGACTTTTTTTTTTTTTTTAGATCAAAACTAGAATCAAATTAATGGCTGTTTTAATTTACTCATTCTGTTCCTTGGCTCCATTTTCTTATTAAAGATGTCAACTACTATTTCAACACTTGTCAGAGAAATGGCAACCTCTTGGGAAAATATATGTAAATCTCTATGTATTTCAGGCTGACAAAGCACCAGCAAGATGAAAAGTTGTAAAGAGACTTCACTGTTCCCAGCCTTCTGGTACTTCACCAAATATGACATTAAAAAAATTAAAAATTAACATAATTCAAAAGTATCTATTTTTGCAAAAATACAGGTTTTTCATTTTTTCACTTTCATAATAATAGAAGTTGCAATTGGTGTTTCCCAAAGAGCAGGGCTCCACATGAGGGTGGCTAAAAAGACTGCCGCCTTTTCCGTTCCCCTTTTAAGCAGAAAGGGCTTCACCGTGTTCTCTGTTAACGTTTGACTTCCAGCGCCACATGCTCCATGTTCTGCAGGCTAAACACAGCAGTATATATCATCTTGGCTGATCTGCTCTTACAGAGGAACAGAGAGACCCTGTCTGCACACCTTTCCTTGCTTCCCCCTTGTTCAAGGGGTGCAAGTTGATATGGGCTGGGCTGAAAAACACCCAAACTAGGCTTAAAAGACCCTCCCTGAATATAGCAGGGCAAGCTGTCACAAAACAGTTCCACACTCCTACACCAGGCCCTAGGACCTGCAAGTTTTCAAAGAACTTGCTTTCTTTTGTTTTGCTTTTTTATCTATGGAAAGCAGAGCCCAGGGTTGGCAAAAAGCTGCAGCGGTGTGGCTGGTGTGCAGACACTCTTATTGACCTAGTATAGCCAAATTATTTCCATTAGTAAGTGATTTCTATAAGCAGACAACGTACATAGTAGATGTGAGTACGTTACAGAATGCAGCACAGAAACTCCAGAATTTTTATCATCTGTACTACGTTCCACACTTACATAACTTCCAGCTTATTTCAACAGTACTGCTAGAAATTCATTGTGCAGTTGAAGATCAAATGCTTTGCCTATTTTTAAGGGAAGATCCTCTTAATGCTTCATGGTATTACACAAAATGAAGCTTGCAGACAACTGCTGGTGATGTGAATGAATAAGAGAGGGGCTAAGCTAGAGACCACCTGGTACATCCCCTATGCCCAAGTCATTCTGCTGACAGACCTACTGTGGGTAAAGAGACTGCGGTTGCTTTGCTCACCCTGTCCTCAGTAAAGGCACGGGAACGTATGAAGGGGAGTTTTCATGCTGTCAGAAGAACTGAAGCGGTACTGCTCTTTAAGAGGAAACAACTAAACAAAGGGTCACAGGCTGTAATTATTTTTCTGATGTATTAAAACTGTTTCTTAGTCTTTGTTCAACTTTCATAGGTGTCAGTAATGCACTTCATAATCAACGACTGGCCTGAAAACTCCATTTTGGCTTGTACTGGTATTTTCTGAACCTGAACTCTTCCTGCAGCCACTTAAGTTCATGGGAGAGTTTTGGCTGCTCCTGGGGCACCCTTGTGGTCCAGTCCCAGGAGCTCTGGAACCCGAGACAGACTCTCAGCAAATCCTCCCTCATGTTCAGGCCTTGTTGCGTGCTGCTAAAACCACCTACTCAACGAGGCATCCTTCCTACGGCACACACCGCATGTCCCAAGCAGCTCCTTTATATTTCCAAGATAACTTCAGAGATGAGACCGACTAGGTAAACTCTTTGAGAAATTTCAACATTTGACCAATAAATTCAAAAAATTATGACTGAAATTTATTCTACTTAATACTTAACATTTTTCTAAGGTTTGTGAGGTGTTCCAGTAATGGGTAGGCATCTAGCCCCAACCTCCAAGTTTTGCCATGGATCTTAGCATCCATTGTACTCAAGTCAGCGTTTGACAGCCTCTGTTACAATCCCTATCTTGAAGCAATATAGCATGCTAGCAAAGAAGTCAAATCTCACGTTTTAAAGATTGTGAATCAAGAGGTAGCCAAGTACCAAGATGACAAAAACGTCTCCTAGGTTTCCCAGTCTTGGATCCTTCTCAGAATGTCCTAAACTGAGGAAAAATTGCTGTATGGATCTGCTAAGGTGAGAGAGATAGATTTAGAAATAGTCTGGGAGTTGTTTCTGGATGAAATTTCCAAGGCGGCTTAGCAGAATAAATGGACTGTTGCAATAACTTATGGTAGCACTGCTGATCTTTTCTATAATTTAAGCAAACTGGGAAACAGTCAAGTACTTTATCATTATTCTCCTCTTTTGCAGCAGGTGAACGCTACTCAGAGTTCACTGTCAGCACCATGCTAGATACACCTGTGCTGAGGGGAAAGGAACTGCATGGCAGCAGGTCGGCAGAGATGATACTGTGACGAGAGACCTTCCTGCCCCACACTACTATGTTTGAACACCAGAAGTAAATCTAGGCATACCTTGAGAATTGCTGTGTCTCTACACAGTGATTTCCTTTCATGGGAAAGAAGAACAGCTGGAGGTATTAAAGATGAGGGAGAATATATAAAGTCTTCACCAGCAACCTGGGCTGAAGAAAGAGCTGTATAATTCAGCAGATGTGATGTTTCCTCCAGGCAAAGTCAGCAGTTCCTTGGAGGGCAGGTGTAGGCAGCTTTCCCTTCCTAGAGTCACCAAAGCAACAAAAGAATATCAATATATCAAAGAAAGAACAGCTGAGTTAAGAGTGTCCGCTTTAATTCTCTTTCCTAGGTTTAATGACCATATCTTTGCCTAAAAACATTAGCATTATGGCACTGAATTTCCTAGGTTTGTTTGTTGGTTTTGGGTTTTTTGTTGGGTTTTTTTGTTGGGTTTTTTTTTTATTGCCCCCTTTTTGGTTTGGTTTTGTGTTGTTTTCTGGGTTTTTTTTGGTTTTTGGGTTTTTTTGGTTTTTTGTTTTTGTTTTTKTTTGTTTTGTTTTGTTTTTTGTTCTCCTCCTCCCCCCCACCTTCTGTTTTCTTTTTTCATTTTTTAAAGGAAAGGAAATGTGCCCTGGAAGATTTAACAAGAAATTTCAATATTGTTAACATGTAAATTTGTAGCTGAAAAAACTACTGGAATCTGGTAATTAAAAAAATGGTACATGTTATGTATTTCCTTCTTACTTTTTTTGGCTAGTGTATATTAGCAACTCCATTGAAATGACTGGAGCGCGTAGTAGCTGACAGGATCAGAATGAGATTTCAGATATGGTGTATGGCATCATGGTGAATTACTGAAATTTTCATATTCATGTTTTATGTTTCTCAGAAAATATCTGTGACAAAAAAAAAAAAAAGATTTTAAAGTCTTCTACTGAAATGTCAAGAATGCAACCTTTATTTTCAGCACTGCTATATTAGCCATCCAGATGACGTTATGACAACAGTCCCATTAGATACATGTGCTTACCAAAAAGCAAATCAATATGATATGGCATATGGCAAATAGCTAATGTGAAAATATGTTGAGCAATTTGTAAATTTTCAATAAACTATATTCCCAAGTTTAATGCTCATTCTAAAAAGAAATCTAAGTTTGTTTATTTTTTAATTTACCTTGAAGTCTGCACACAGATCAATTGTTCACAGAACAATTTCCTTTACAAGGACATTCTGCCCAGTTCCCAGCAACAGCAGATTTATGTCAAAGGCTGCCAACAGATGATGTCATTGAAGGAACAAATTTATATTTATCAGAAAATGAAACAATCTTGCAAACATTTTTACATTTAATCGCAGAAGTTCTATTCTCCTGCCTATGTTCCAAACACCCATGAGGATTAAGAGCATTATAAGAAGAAACACTTTGCCCAAACAAATTATTCTGTTAAAAACATAGAAGAGAAAGAACACCAGATGTTCAAAAAGAATTGGGTATAGATTTAAGAATCAAAAAAGGATGATGAATATGGACCATGAAATAAAGCATTAAGCAATGTGATGAGCATCTGTTGAGTAATAAATCCAGTCTTTGTACGGTTCTCTTTTCAAAGTGAATTTAATGGGAAAGTTTTCCAGCTTGATGAAAATGCTGTCAAGTCAGAGCAAATATTGGTCATTAAGAATGGTATTTCATCTGCTAATACAAACAATCACATACCAATAAATAAAAATTATTTATCTATGAAATAGAAGTCTTGCACTTTTACCAATTGATAAATAAATTGCTGCTTTTCTTTATATGTAATACAGATGGGGAACCATAATTGACTCACCTCATGAGAAAACTAGAAAAGCTAAGGCTAACCATTATGCTTTAGTATCAATGTGTGCAAACAACTGCTATAGTTTAAGGTTATGTACGGCCCTTTTCTAGAATCTCTAAGTTTTAAACAATGTTTGAAATGATGAAATCGGGGTTGGTTTCTGAGGCAAGATAAGTATTTGTTGAGACACTAAAAAAGGTGCCCTGCAATCTCCATACTAAGAGTGAAAAGGAGAAGGAAGAGAAGACCTTTTCTTCCATGCTGTAAAGTTGCTGCTGTGAACTTCTTCCAAAGACATTGGCAGCTGAAATAGCTGGGCTGGAGAGCACAAATTTGGCATGAAAGGACTCCTCGCTGAGAGCTAATTGCCTTTGAACCATCTTATGAACTTTTTATTGGCTTACGCAGAGACAGAACCCTTAAAAAACTCTATGCCACATGTGCACACTGCGTTTTCGTCACAGGTTTTTCCACTGAGCATGTAACATGTACAGTTAGGGAAGGACATACTTGCATCACTGCAGGGACCTTGGCTCAGGCCCAGAAAACTTTGTGCATGACAAATGTGACCTCCTCAGCATTTTAGCAGACATTTATTTCAGTAAAAGGCAAATGAGGTTTGGATAGGGAAGAATTAAAATCTGATCATCTCATCTTGGAAAGGAAGCAAACTCTGAGCTTCTTCCTCAGTTCACCACATAACTTCTCACAAGGAAAGCCGAACCATATGGCACATGCTATTTTAATTGTGTGGCATATTAAATAGGGAATAGTTAATACTTCCCTTTTGTTCCTTCTTTTTTGCATATGAAAAGTAGAGTCAAAACAGTCTGGGAAGCTATACTCTTCAAGTAAGTTGAAAAGCATTTTCAAAGAAATAATGCATTACTTTTAGCCAAAGTGCCCTCTTTTAATATAATGACAGCCAAGATTTGCCCTGGCAGTCTTTGCTGTATGATATAGTATGGCTTCCACAGGGATGATGGAAAGTGCCCCAACCAACCTCCTGATTAGCCAGCTGGACTCTATACATACCATTTCAGAGTAAGGGAATTCAACTTGAGTCCAAGATATAAAACTCCTGTGTGAAAAGCGACACACTGTTCTTTAAGATTCACATCAAAGAGAAAGTAACCACAAATGCCTTTTGAAATAATGTTTATTCTCTTGGTATGTGTTTTATCAGTGCCCTGGTTTCTGGTTTGAAGCGAGAGCTTATTTGCCTAATTGCGCTGGCCAGCTCTGGTCTGTGTGGAAGCTGGCCGCTCTGGAAAATTTCAGATGAATACCAGAATCCCTGCTTTTGTATCTGGCTTCAAGTGTTTGTGCTTTATTCCATCCTTGTCTGCCTAAATGTATACGAGTTCTGTTCTAAAAGCAAAATCGCAGTCTATATTTCCATACTGTTACTTTAGAATAGCTTTTATCTGCAAATGGCTATACTCTGAAGTGAGTCTGCAAGCAACAATGCCTGAGAAGCGTAGGTATTCAGTTCCTCTCTTAGTGTCTAAAGTCATTGCTCAAGTTTTACTAAACCTTTGGTCTGAGCAAACTCTTCCAACCTTACCTTTTATTTTAATGACCGATTAGAATTTCTAACTTAATTACACCAGAATGTGTTGCTGCTTGTCTTTCACCTTCTCCCCTTTGGATGTTCATTCACTATTTATTTAACTTCCCACTTACTTATTAATTTTTATCTGTGCTCTGCAGGTGAATAGACCAGTTTGTTCATCTCTCACTGAATTGTAGATCACCAGCTGTTACATTGCTTGTAACAGTTGCACTAGATTGGGAAAATCATTTTTCATTATTTCTTAGCTTTTGGAAAATTTCCACATCATGTAAACGCCTCAGCGTCTTGACATAAAAACCGTAATCTCTACAAATACAGAATTAAGCTGCAGTATTGTTCTAGGTCAGGCCTCACATATTTTGTATTAATCAGCAACACAGAAACATGTGTATCTGCTACACTCGCGGCATAGCAGTTATATTTTCCGCCCTACCAAATCTAATTTTCCTTACAAAAAAAAAAAAGGCAGAAGATTCAGCGTGCTCTGTGCAGTATACGGCAGGACAGGCAAACAATTTTCTGCTACCACTGGCAAGTGTAAAATTGTTACTCTTTCTTTTAAAAAGTACTAGAGTGCTGATAACCAAAAGTGCTGATTATCAGGGGTTTATCTTGTCTGAGCACAGTACGGGAGTTCCCAGTTCCTGCTAAGAGCAGTAGCATCTTTGCACAGCCAGCTCTGCGAGGCAATAGCTTTCAGGTGTTTGCGAGATTGTACCCAAGCGAGAAGGGAAAATGTCTCATTCAATGAAGGCATAACACCGTTCAAAAAAATTATCTACTGCATCTTACCCTTTAGGACGCAGAGTCATCAGGCTTGAAGGAATTCTTCATAGTACCTGAAATATTTAACTGAGGAATGAAAAACACATTTTGGTAGAAACATTCTCTGAAATGAAAACTTACCAGAATACACCATTTTGAAAACAGAGATACGATTGTTTTTCACTCTTAGGTTAACTCAGTAGTCCAAATTCATCAGACCCTCCCTTTCTCCTCTCTACCAGCTATCATCTTTTCTTCATATGCTTTATCTACTTCAGCCATGGTAACAAGAGCAGAATTTTATTTCTAGAAGATGCAATATTTAATCTTACATAGAAATATTTTAGCTCAGTTACAGGTCTGCTGACACAAATGATTGACTTGCCAAGCTGGAGAGTGTTCTCATATGTGAACAGAGTATTGCAAAGAATGGCATTGCCTCCTTTAAAAATCAATTATATTTAAATGAAGCAAATCAACATATATTGTGATCTAAAAAAATTCCATTTTTCTATATGCAGCCACAACATTACACAGCATTTCTGAGGAAAAAAAAATTAAATCCATAACAAAACACAAAACCGTCTAAGATTTTGCTACAACAGTGAAGAGGTCATGTACCAAGAACTTTTTGCTTGAGCTTGAAGTAATTATCTCCAGAAGTTTAGGAAAAGTTGTTTAGTGCTAGATCTGTCATACTACACCATTGATATTTCCTCCTTTTATGCTTACTACAACGTTACTAAGGGAGTGATTGTAAACTGTTTTGAACCAATTTGCTGTGATACAATTAGCAAAGAGAGCAAGTGAAGTCCCTTCATTTATCCACACTCCAAAATGTCTAAATAGAAACTCTTCTAAAACATGACTTACCTGAATGATTAAAAAAAAAAAAAAAATCAGCCAAAACCCCTGAAACTCAATAGCATATGGAAAGAGATGGAGATGCAGTCTGCAGTGGACTCACGGTTGCCTATAGAACTCTTGTACAACCAGAGCACAGTGAATTTGCTACCTCTTGAAGGCAAATATGTAATTTTGAAGTAAAAGCTGCTGTTTCAGAACTGCATAGAGAAGATAAAACTGCAGTGAAAATTTAGATTTGAGTGCAAACTCTCTCAACTATTTCCTTTTCTTTTCTTTCATAGAACCATTTCAGATCCAGCTTTAGACATCTTTATGCCTTTTGAAAGTACTTTCAAGCAAAATCATTTTTTTGATTTTAATTTTTTTACAAAGTACTTTACGAGTGAAAGGGGGAAAATGCTGGTCAATGAATACTGTATCTCTCTACATTTCCAGGAAATACTGAATTAAGTCTTAAAAAGCTAACGAAATTTTGCTAGAGGGATGTTGCTTTTTACAAGGTCCACATGGATGACCCACCTCCTTTTAATATTTATTAATGTGATTTGAATAAAATTAATCTTTTTCAAAACATTGCTTCATCTTAAGAGAGTGTAAATACTACATGATTTGGAAATATATTTCCTATTATTCTTGCTAGGCCCCAAAGATGTAAATCTTGCACAGAGATGGTAAGTTGTCTGCATGGGTAGAGGCTGGGTCCAGCTTCACTGTATAAAACTCCATGGGAGCCGAAACCGTTTGCTGTCTGAACGCTTGAGACCACGAGATTTAGGAATACGTTGTGTCATAAGGGAGCCCCTGAAGGGGTGAAAAGTGGGAGAAAGGTTGTCTCTGCAGAGCTGTGCCATCGGGCTCCCCCAGCTCCATGAGCAGGGAGCTCTGAAGGGAAGCAGAAGGGCTCTGCCTTCCAGCCCCCCTGCTAAACTGTGAAATCTCCACTTCGACACTACCGGGTCTGAGTTTGTTGTATCCAGGTTAATACTGTTTAAATGATTTGGTCGTTGTGGTAATTCATTGTGCATGAAAAGATAAAGGTTGGTTTATTTTGGTCTTTTAAAGAAAGGCTTCTTATATGATTTTTACAGTGAAATTAGATTCTGTTCACATAGGGACCTAAAAACTGCACTTCTATTTATGTATTCTAGCATAATTATGCAATTTAAAATGTCAGGTGCTGTAGATGTTAATTCTCAAATCGTACACACAGACACACAGTAGAGTTCTCCAAGTGCAGCTTAGGGCAGGCATGGTCCACATTCATTAATCCATTTCTCCCTTAAACAAGAGTTTCACCATAATTTCTGTTGTTAAAATTTTGTATAAATCAAATGAAGGAAAGTGAGAGTCTTTGTTTACAAGAACAGAGGAACAAAAACAACTACTGGCAACTTTTAGAGCTGGAGCTCTGAATGCACATTTATAGTATTCATGAATAAACAGAAGAATCATTGTATTGAATATTAATATTCATAAGAGTGAGACTAAACAACATCAAATTCTTCCTACTGACTACTGCCTTCATCTAGAAGATTAATTAAATTAGGTTCTATAAGGGCAGTGATTTCTTTTCAAAAGTCATTTGTAAAGGAATGGTCTCTTTATTCAAATGTTATCTTTCAGCAATAAATTCAGTAGCGTTACTGCAGGCGACACTACTCATATTAAATTAATGCATTTGAGAGCCTGATACTTCTTAACGAGCTTAATACACAGGGAAATTATTTAAGTCAAGATTTTTGTTTAGTATTAAAATATGCTGATTTCTGTTGGAAAATGAAGATGGTAAAGTTCTTGAACTAGAAAAAATTTATAGATTCCCTACACTATGTTCCACAATGAGAAAAAGGCTGAGAAGTAATGTTTCATGGAAAAATATTAATTTATTAAATGAGATACTTCATCATGTTTTAAGCAAGTTCCTGGACAGGAGTCAAATGCCCTCAGGCTGATAGATGAATTGAACCCAAGTTTCATATTTCTTAACAAGCATAAGTATCAGTACTGGCCTTACAGATAACAATGCAGTGGCACTACCACCTTATTTCAGTTTGGTAAGCAAAAACCTTGCTTATGTGGTTTAAAGAATGAGTGTTTCAAACCATGCAGCAAGTATTTTTTAACTTTTTTTTTTTTTTTTTACTTTATTCGTGTTTTTATCAAATTCTTTATTAGAGGTATGTTCTCAAATTAACCTTTTCCATAAAGGTTTTCTTAAATTGAAATGTAAATTTTCACATTCTTACTCCAAATGCTGACCCAATTCTTCCTATCCTCCCTCCTCTTCCTCTCCTCCAGTTACTTGTTCATCCCTACTTAGGACAAGGCAAATGTCAGGGTCCAGGAACCATTGCTTCAGATAAGCCAATGCCCAAATTACTAGGTGATAAACTTCACAAAAAATTCATTTCCTCCTTACACAAATTAAGAAACTTTTAAAGCCTCCGAAAATGTTCTTCACCTGGGAAAACCATTTCTTGTCATCTTCTGGCATAAGTGCAGGGATGAGACCTTCCTACCTCCTAAGGTAAGGATTACCTTAGGAGAACATAATCTCTGGGGCTTAGACCCTTCAGTAATAATGGAAAGGTAATTTGGTCTTTCTAATACTGATGAAATCTTCCAGTAAAGAGAGGAAATGATTTATGTATAGCTAGACTGACAAATTTATATGCCTCCAAAATGCTATTGTTTTTATGTCATCTTGAACTCATACAGCTCCAGCAGTTATTTCTCCCTACAAAGATCAAACAAGTTGATCTGCCTGGGTCTTAATGGAGATTCATTTAGCATTTTAGGTTGTGAGGCTTTAGCATCTTTAATCCTTGTATTTGTATACATGGAAAGACAACCTATAACATGTTCCATTTCAAGATTAAATAATTTCCAAAGTCTTTAAGTAACCCAGATAAACGTCTAAATCTAATAATCGCTTCTAGCTTAGAATTCTACTCCAGTACACACCCAAGTAACATGTATTTTTTTTTTTCTAACATCATAACTCTATCAGAGAGTGAATCTAGGTCAGCAGGCAAATGGCGGAATACAAGATGGCTCTTCCAGTGTGATTTTTTAGTTTTTTCCCACTCAAGTCATCCCTCCTGTTCAGACTCCCAGGGAGGAGGACCTGCTGACCACATCTAAACAACCCCAGCTGGCTCTGCTGCTATCGAAGCACCTTGTCCCCGAGGAGTGTGCTTATTTTTGCTCTCCTTTTTACCTTGCCTTTTTGGTGAGCAAAACTCCTGAGGAATGGACTTTCTCTTACCAGATGTGGCCAGAAAGTAAAATAAGGCCTTGAACTCAGTTTTGCATCTCCAGGTCACATTGGAGTTAGCCGCTATCTCCTACTGCACATGGGCTTGCAGTGGTTTTAAAGATCCCTAAACAAGCCAACCCATGTAACATTTCCTTCATACATCTTAATGGAGACAAGATGATCATATTATCATGGTTGAATTCATGCTTGTTAAGAATAAAACTTCAAAACTCTGAGCTTCATCTCACTAAAGCAAATCCTAATTTATACTGACCCCTGAGAACTTCATGTTATTTCTCTCTTTTTTTTCTTTTCTTTTTTTAAAATAATGCAGAAAAGATTTCCGAGTTAGGTTCAGCACCCCAGTGCTGGAGCTGTAGTGACTATTTTAAATGGTTGGTTTTCCAGAATTTTCCTAACGCTAATTTCATCTGCAATTATTATGAAGCAGCCATGATGTGCAATGATACCAAAAGTAAATGAAAAATAGTGCCATAAATATATAGATAGATCAGTAATAACTTTTAATAGCAGCTTCCAGTATTTCTCATTCTCCCCAGCAGGACTGATTTTTCAGCACTGTGTACGAAGCAACCTTTCTTAATGCTTTTCTTAATCACACTGGTATCAAAGATTACAATATGAAACTACTTTGTTTGAGGCATTACATATTCATTTCGATTAGTGGGGAAAGAGATGGAGAGCTAAAGCTAAAATCCTACTTAATTCTTGGAAACGCCAGCATTTTTATTCATTTCTGTGACATTACGATGTGCCATTTGTAGTTGAAATGCATTTCATAAATTATTTTTTTCAAATTAAAATCTCTATGTTTGCAAAACAGCGTATTGGAAATACACATCAGCTGTATTTTGTTTTCTAATGTATTGTAATATATGCTTACCTAATTAAAAAGAAAGCTTTAAGTATCTAACCACAAAGATATTGGACACATTTATAAACTTTCAAAATCTGACTATATAGAGAAAAGATATTTTACTTTTGCTTAGTGTTTTGCCACTCCCCCGATGTGAGTTTAATGCTCAAACTTTTTGTGAACCAAATTCTAGGCTTAAATATTCCTTTCAATTCAAATTGACACAGCTAAGTTTATTGATATAAATATATCATATTTTTCCTGTGAGAATTTATCTCAGACTAATATTGTGTTCTATTATGGATAATTAAAGTGGCTCTAAAATATCATTTATATTAAGGGAAAAGTTAATTTACTGTGAATTTTTAACTAAAGGTCGCATTCAATATTACTTATATAAATATGCTAATGGCCTGAAAACTAATTTCTGTTAAAAAAACCCCAACATATCTTCATCTTATTAGAATTCAAAGTCTAATTAAAAAACTACAAACCCAAGACAATAAGCCAATATACAAGATTTGTTGTGGAACTAAGAAATTTGATGGCTGGAACGTTTTGATGTGCTAGCTTTTTAGCATTGCTGCTTTTTTTTTTTTTTTACATGCAAGTCATATTTCTATTTCATAGTTTYTGTTATTTCTTAGTATTAACAAAAGCTTACCAGCACTTTGGAACAATCCAAAAATAAAGATTTTGAATTTCAAAAAAAACCCAACACATACCCGAAGTATATTTTTCAAAAAAATAATACTTTTGGCAGAGACTCCATGCTAACATTATAAATTAAAAATTTCTGCAAAAGCAGTTTACTTAAGTATTATCTACTTGTCACAGTTTTTAGTAGCAATACCATTATACTCTTGATATCTGTCATAGGAAACAACTGCTCAGTTCATGTAGTTTAAACCAAATCAGGACTGAAGTGGTTTATTGATTTACTAATGACTTGTAATTAACCTACATTCAGGATCAATACCAGTCATACTACGTACATACCCCAACACTAGACGCTTGTGAAATGTTAATAAACACCCACACGTTTCTAAACACCTTCTACAGCTAATCCAAGAGGTTGTAGCCCAACACCCCATACCTGCAGGCTGGTGGGATGGACCCAGGAGGTCCACAGGCACACCCCAGGTGTGGGTCCCAACCCACTGTTCCCTGTGCTGACTCACGGTGTCCCACGGGGGGATGCCCTGCCTGGACCCCACTGAGGTCACAGTACAGGTGGGGTCATGCCTCACGGTGTTGACCCAAGTTTTGATCACTGCCATTTCCATCCCAGGGAAATTTTGCTGCTTTGTTTAGACTTAAAAATGATCCAAAATGTAGGATGGCAAATATTAAAATGAATGGATGTATTTGAACCAGAGCGAAATGAACGTCCTGTTGATAATGAATGCCACAGATTTCATTTTAATATCTCAGCAGAGACACTTTTGAAGTCCTGTGCCAGCAAAGGTGCTGAATCACATTCCTTCCTAGTGAGGCAGGATTGCAGGAAAAAATTTCTGTTACTTTTAAGTTTTCTGTATAGGTCTATCCTGTACAAGATTTTTATAGTTTTCTGTACACAAATAAATTACACTGATTTGGCTACAGCATCATAATAATTACTGATGCAAAAGAAACACATGCATACAGGGAGAAATAAGAAAGGGTAGCAGTGATCAGAAAATCTGTCAAGGGTGACAGAGGGAATAAAAAACAACCCACAACTTAAACCAGAGCCCCTTCTTTAAACTCTGGAAATGCTTTTCACTCCATCTTTCCAAGAAGCTCATTAGCTATAAGAATATTTCACCTTCTTTGGCTTAGACAGATCTGTTATTCATTTCCACTGTTCACAATGTGAATGTAGCTTATGATACATAACACAGTTTCAGTATTTGGTGTTATCTGATTTTTTAGCCCTCCCAGAAATGTGTGCATTTATGGATCGTATCTTTATTTGGACATAGTCAAAAAACCTCCCAAAATGTTCAGAACCAGACCTGTCAAACCATAAAATGGCATTTCTCAATAATCTGAACAAATTTAAACTTCATAAGTTTTAAAAAATAAGCTGTAATATTCCATATAGGTATTCTCCCCAATTCTTATTATGGTAAATGAAATTTTTTTTACTCAGTATAGGCTACATGGAAACCTACTGCTTGAGTTTTCTGGATTCTTTGCAGACCACAACTGTCAAAGTCACTTGGAAAGCACAGCAGATTTTCAACACGTTCAAGATAATCTAAAAGTTGTCAGTTATTGAGTGGTAACGTTGATAAGTGGAAAAACAGTCTGATTAGCACTTGATACAAAATCATTCCCAGCATCCTATCAATTAGCATTTATGCTGCTGTCACTGACTCTTGCATATATTTTGTTTGACACACTGAATATTGAATATGAACAATCTAATTTTTTACCCATCTTAAAACTTAGTAGGAAGACTTAGGTTATCTCTACGGCTCAAACCATTTCTTGCCTACTTTTTCATGAGATCTAATGATACTTGATACACTTTCTTTAAAAAAATACTTTATRCTAAAAAACAAATCATTTTCTACTCCTGCTTGGCAATGTTCTCATCAATGTGACATTTATTTGTATTTTGGAGGAAAAATTATCAAGCAAACCTGCTAGAATGAAACAAAACATGAGCTAAAAATGACTGTCACATTTTCCTCTCTTGTTGCTTCGGAAAGCAATTGCATCAGTCTGCACAGGCTTGTGGTGCATTGGTGTGTTTCTCTGCAGATTGCAAGATCCTACTTTTCCTTTTTAGAGGAAAATTAGAACTCAGCACTGTTGTTTCTAAATTGTTTTGAAAATATCAAATTTCACGAACAGAAGTTGGTCATGATTTAAAATACAAGCCATAAAACGCAAGGCAGGATATCATACAATCACACATACCGAACTATTATCAGTTTTATTTACGGACTACATTATGACTTCATTCTGGATATGTCCATAGAAGGACATAAGATACATAATTATTTCTCAGGCTAAATAAGGAAATAAAAAATATCACTTGCAACTATGTTCAGCATTAGAATACGATAGCACGGATGGGGAGAGAGCTGGGACATGCTAGCTTGCCATAATTTTTATTCTATTTTTTTAATTAAGAAATGGTCCCATTGTCTTTAACAGTATTGATTCTGAATTAAGTAGATTTAATARTGATTAGGTTAGTTTAGTTCAGAAAATTGCCAATGCCAGAGGATAAGCAAACTGAGACCCTGAAAGAACTGAGAACATTGCCACAATGTCCTCTCCTCAGATGGCTCTGCCCCTCTGAAACTCAAACTCTGGAGTCGGCACCCAGGTTCACTCCAGTCAATGAGAGGAACAGCTGGCTAAGAAAATACATGCAAAATTAGCTCGCTCTCTGGAAGACACATCAAGTTTGACAACAGAAAATACTAAGGGGAAAAGAGCACCTAAAATCCTTCCTATCTCTGAGTGAAGGCATGTGAATTAGAGATCAGCTGCTTCCACAAGGCATATAACCAAAGTGGCATTCAGGTAGAAACATGCAAGTACCTACTTGGAGAAACCCCGATTCTCTGCCCTCCCTCCTATAGATGCCCCAACACACAAGTCGCTGCTCTCATCACTAGTGCACAGGGGCCACTTGAGGCCCCAGAGCAGCAAGAACACAAGATTCAGAGACCAGGAGAAAAATAAAAAGATGACTGTCACTCTATTTGCCAATGGTAAAAGAACTTACCTCGGGTCCAAGTCCTGTTTCAATCCTTGCAAGGCTCGTTTTTCTCCTTTCAAAGATTTCTAAAATACAGCACGTGAAGGGTTCCCCACAGCACTGTCCTCTTCTGCTCAGCATGGGGCTTCTGGATGGCTCTTCCATCACTGACTCTGGGGGCAGGTAGCTGTAAATTAAATATTTCCAAGCTCAGATCGCTCGTTACACTTAGACCTTAATTCCTGGACATGAACTGAGCTTACAGAGGAGATGAGCCCTTCAGGCCAGCTACATGAAGGTAAAAGAGTTGGTGTCTCCAGGTTTACCCAACCTTACCTCCAACCTCTGCTGACCATCTGCCACCTTCACCTGGCTGGATATTTGCAGCTAACACAAAACAGAGCCTGAAGATTATTTTCACTGTTTGAGTAAGGCCTACTTTTATGCCAGTGGTTACAACAACACAAAAGTTTGCACTGGACTGGTAAACAGCAAAACAACACTCGTAACTAGAGATGGTTTTTTCCTTGCCTACCCTTCTTTCAGCTCATTTTTGCCCCAGAGACAGCCCACTACATCTGCCCCATCCCTGGAAACATTGAAGGTCAGGTTGGACAGGGCTCTGAGCAACCTGATCTAGTTGAAGATGTCCCTGCCCACCGCAGGGGGGTTGGACTAGATGACCGTTAAAGGTCCCTTCCAACCCAAACTGTTCTACGATGCTATTCTATCTTCAAATCCCAGTTAATGATGACCACCCAATGCAGCAGCCAGGGCATGAAACAGAATAGCTGTGTACTGTATCCCAAAATCTGATAACAACCAGGCACACCACTGGAAACACAAGCATCTGCAAGGAAACATTTTCCTCACTTGCAAACACTCACAAGTCCAGATCCCATCAGTTTCTAAAAGGAGGGGCTCTGATTTTTTTCTCGTTCCTGTTCTTTCTTTGTAACAGGATTTAACTTAATCGGTCTTGCTATTGCTAGTGCTCTTTTAGCTCTACTAGTTTATCAATTTGGTTCTCCAACAGAGAGAATAAACAAAAAACTTTTAATTAAATGGTTTCAATGTCTGGATTCTATTTATTTTTCTTTTCCAACRAGTACTGGACGAAGAGACCTCACATCAGTGCACAAGAGGTGTCGCAAGGCCTGAGAGCCATTATGACCTAATCATGCATCACTGAGGTGATACAACTAATCAGAGCATTTTTAAAATATCTCAGGGACCAATATAATCATTCCACTGATAAACAAACTTAAAACAAGTACAACCATACAGACTTTAAATTTTCCTTTCTACTTCTTCAGCTTGGGTTGTTAGTACACAGCTGCATTAGAACATTATTTATATTCATCAGTTAAAGAGCAGGTTTCAATCTATTGGTAAACTTTCTTGTTTTTTAAGAATTACAATTAGTAGCAGTGATTTTTTTTCTATATTAAAAGGTGGATTAATTCGCATTGTAAAACACAATTGCACTGATGTTTTATTCACTGCATTAATACATGACAATCCCAAGTTTTTGCTCAGGTTAAAAAAAAAAAAAAAAAAAAAACAACAGAGAATGGGTCATCATTGTAATTTGTTTTTACAAACTGCTTTAATTTCTCACGAAAGTAAATGAAAGCTGTAATTTCCCGTGTATTTCTCTTTAAAGTCCTGGAAACGTTCACAACATCCTGAATGACATAACATATAAGCAACTGTAGTGTGAGATCTACGGAATCGGCATATGGATGAATATGGGTCACATTAAACTTTAACTGAAAGCCATGAATTTTTGCTCTAAAACTACTGCTTCCTGATGTTATAAGCCATACCATTTCAATAACTATTGCACTGGATCCCAGAAGCTAACAGAATTAAGACATGGCATACTGAAAATACTACACAAGTAACAAAAGACGCAATGGTCACTTATAAGATGTAATATCGTGGCCTAATAACAATAGGTAAAGGAGGAGTTTTATTTTTGATTATGAGTTTCTCTGAAGAGTGAGGAGGGACGATTCCAAGTCTTGGTCTTGCTGTATAGGTTGGTACTACCTGGACATCTTCCATATACATACTGGTACATGGCACCTGGTAACAAGGGAGAAACTTTGGTGGGCTTTTATTTTTCCACTATAATGAGTCTGTACTTCAGATGTCTTGTTCAAATCTGCGGTGTTTTTCTGAGAAGTGTCATTGTTTGCAATTTTGACACATTGGGTGTCAGCGCTTTTAGGTTTGGTTCAGCAGCAAACCAGGCATTGGCAGCATATCAGAGCATTTTTGCTGTATTCAGAGGATGGTTGTTTCCATTCAGATTGACAGCTTCATCCGTGCTGATTTCTGTTGTAATCTGTGGATTCATACCATGTTTCTCACAGCATTTGAAGGGTGGTCAAGGTGCTCAGGTATTCCAGATAAATCAGCCAAAGGGTATTGGCTACTAAATCTGTAGCAAAAATCACTGAAGCAGGCTATGTTTCTGTTCATCTACTGAGGCTGCCACCCATGCATTGCACAGCGTGTGTTGTGATGCCGTTATCTAGAAGCTGTTCCCTCCCTTTCCTTGGGGAAAAGAGACAAGCATATCAGGGAGCAATCTCAAATTGCCAGCAGTGTTACTATTTGTAGGTCCAGCCGAGGGTGAAATTGATGTGGGTGAAGTTGACAAGGATATTTTTGGGCACATATTTGGCTTGGAAGTCTTAAGCATGAATCTAGCTCTTACAGAGACAACCATCACAATATGGGAACTTATGGAGAAATATTTATGGTATTTGGTTTATGGAGAAAGTCTGCTGCGTTTTGAAGGGCTGAACACTCACAAAGATTCTGCTTTTTGAGTAATGAGAGACTCTAGGATGATTTCTATGAGTCTAATAGCTTTCCAGTGAAAGTATCATGAATATGACAGATCTGCCATGGTTCCTCTGTTCATCAATTTTAGTGAAAAGGTAAAGGTTCCTAAAGCGATAGATGCCAAAGTAGGTTGTTCTGCATTTTTCTGAACCTTTTAACAAGAGATTTGATGCTGTGGTTGAGTCATTTTTAAGACCATATGGAATCATTCAATTTACACCTGCCACAAACCTTGACACCTAAACTGTTTTCCCTAACAAGCAAATATTTGTGAGCCATTGAAATTCCTTTTTCTGAAGTTAATGAAAATAGAATGGCAGAAAAATACTTAAAAAGGCTATGCTCAACTGTTTTCTATTGGCTTGTGAAAGTGTAAAACAAAATTATCACTTATGTACAAGTTTAGTACAAACAGTAAACTCCATTACTGTCTTGATGCTGCTCCAAGCTTGTTTAATATCACATGGATAATTATAGAAATAGACTGGGTGTCTTCCAGTAAGAGAGTTTATAGGTTTCTTATACTTACACAGAAGGCCAAAAAATGACCTTACACTACAAAATTCTGGCTATCAGTTTCGGAAAATATAACAATAATTTTCAGTTTATGCAGTGTATGGAATTAGGTATTAAAACACAGCATAGCTTAACAAATGAATCAGATTCAGTTTAAGTCAGGTTTAAACAGGATCTACATTTATATCAAATACTGTAAATTAAAGGAATTGTATATTTGACAACAGACCTCACAAATAAAAGCTGAAATTATGTACTTACTTGATTAGTAGATCAATGTTAATGCAGAGTGCTATTTTGTATTTTATACATTCATTTATTCTTCTCGTGCAAATTCACTTTTTATTATGGGCACATTTACAACCTTTATGCCCATACTTGCAGGTCAAACCTATGCAATTTGCCAAGGGTCAGGTCTTCACATTGCAGGCTGTCAGCAGGAAGAATGCTTGCACATTGCAAAGCAACCTTCATGTGAGAGCTGGTGAAGGCAGATGCCAAGCATCACTCTAGGATGAACAGAAAAACCACCAGTTTACAAATGGATTAGATATTACGATTCACAGATGCTTTCACCTTAATTTTAAAAAGTGTGACTTTAAGATATACAAATATTGTCACATCTTCTTCCAAGACAGATTTCTATGTTTCTTAATAATATATGTGTATATATATCTCTCCAATCTTTACTAAAATCATATGTTGTATTTTCCAGAATTCATGTGGTAATACATTTTAGAGAATTTTTGCATACTTAAGATGAATAAAAGATGTGAAGGCAAATTAATGTCATATCTCACCAAAACAACGAAAAACAAAACTATAAAGTGAACAGCGGGAACTCTGCTGTAAATGGATAAATCACATTCCAAAAAAGTGTAAATTGCTAAGATAACATGTTGAACATTTCCTGGAGATCTTGGCAGACAAAAACAGAACTCAAATATGAAATTAATTTTCCTGACACCTTCCCTAGTATCCTCAGGTTTCTTTAACCCTTCCACTTCTCTAATTGTTGGTTTCTGATGCATATCCCTTGTAGTGGCAGTATAACAGAAAGAAGCTGATGCCTGTGGTGACCAGTGATGAATGTGCTATATTTGAATGAATTTCATAGGGTGATAGATAAGACAGAATGCTGTATTCACTGAATCTTTTTTCCAGATCAGGAGAAGAGAGAGATAAGCTCATAGTTGTAGCCTTAGCAGTATCATTAGCCTTTCATGCCTCTCCATCTTGATGCCACAAGTACTCTAAGAAGGATTCAGAATGAGCCAGGATGGCTGAAATGAAAAAGATTTTTTGCACATGCCTATTTTACCTGTTCTGTTTAAACTAGGATTCCCCAGAAAGATACGGGGTAAAGGTCAGGAGCCCAGATATACTGAATAAGGAATTTAAAGCCTGAAACACAATACTTATTTGAAAACAAAAGGCACAATAGAAACTTTAGAACAGGTTTACTTACAGACAACCTAATCCTGGAAATATTTCACCAGATGTTGGTGTATCTATACTCATGACACAACTAGTCCATTCACTGAATGTAAAGTCCTCCCAAACCCAAATGTTCATCCCAGTTACTGTCAGAGTTTCCAAGTGGGCTAGTACAGGGTATTAACACATACAGTCCGGTTTCCTGAAAGCAGCAGAGCTGTGAGTGAGGACCTGTGCTTCAGTTGACCACCCTTGCTGCCGCCCCACCAGCCTCAACCACCCCTGCAGGGCTGCACTGCAGCCAGCTTGAGACTGGCAAATTCACAGTTAGCTCTGCAGTATGCAGGCATATCTATGATGCCTATCTAAGAGGGATTGGTCTAAGTGTTTAAAATTTGGAATAGGTTTAACTGGTGTTAGAGAAGGTAATTTTTAATGCCAAAGCAACAATCTCTTCTGGTACTATGACATTCTTAGTTAATTGAGGAATATGCTCTGCAACAATGTTTTGGGGTTTTTTTGTGGTGTGGTTTGGGTTTTGGGTTTTTTTGTGTTTACTTGTAAATCTTCTTCCATTTTTGTCTGATGCGTTTCAGTAGTGTCACATAGCGGATATTCTTTTGCTCTCGGCTTAGTACAAGTGCCCTGGTCCATAACATAGACTCCGGTGTGGATGCCACAGCCACAGGATCAGGCCTCCAACTTTACAGAATCACCTGCTAAATCATCTGATTAATTGCTGTTGGAAACATCAGGCTATCAAATAGCATCATTACTGTTTTCCTTAACTTCATACCAAATCTGAGCCTATCCGCGCATTCTTTATTTGGACTAACTCATAAGAATAGAAAGTAATAGGAAATTGCTATAGTCTAAGATCAGGCTCAAGCAAAATCTTCCCCTTAACGGTAGCTATTACTATGGTATAGGCAATATAATGTATTAAATACATTAAATTTTTACTGAATGGTTTGTGATGGGCTATTTTTCTATTTGCTGCCTGAGATCTTATTCACTTACCCCTCACAGCAAAGGTGACTCCAATTATATGGGACCCAGTTCTGTTCTCACAGAAGAAAATAAAGCTATATTCTAAAAAATAGTTAGAATGAATTTTGAAACTTCTAACCGTGTGGCCATTGCTAAAAATAAAACAAGGATATCAATAATATGACTAGCCCCAAACGTTCTGTACAGCAAAGCAATTAAAACAGTTTATATACATCTAAATAAACAAAAGTAATCTTTGTCAGCTGCCTCTCTATCAACTGGAGGCTGTTTCTATAACGCATGCATGAAAAGCAAACAGTCCATGAATTATAAAGCTTTATATCTGAGTGGTAAAATAGAGACAATTGTGTGAAGGCAGCTGCATCACATTTCATCTTAACCTCTTGGGGTCTCTGTCCCATGCAAAACTATGACCTTAATGTTTGTGGAGTAATCCATTTTAAACACGCACTAGCCAAAACCCCAAAGGTATGCTGATAACACAGCAATTTTATGGACCTGAACACAGCTGTTTGGGCAAGCTTATAAGATACACGAAGTAGCTGAATGATCTGAAAGACAACGTTCTTCCGGATACCTTTGCAAAAAACCTTAATTTTAATTAATTTTTCAAAAGAGCATATTCATTTAAGTTCAGATTTGGGTTTAAATAAATTATTTCCTCTGCAAAACAGCTGAAAAAATATTCACTCTATTTGTATTTTCCAAATGTCTGGGTCTTTATAAAGACAGAAGCGTAAAATTTAAAGCCTCACATCTTAGATAATTTCCTGAATAAATAACCTCAAGTCAACAGGAAGTGCTGGATGCTCATGGCCTTTTCCAAGCTAAAACTGAATGTTTAGGAAATGCTTAAACATGGACATAGGAACAAAACTTTCGAGTTTTAATTCTGGCAATTAATTTCAATATTTAAATTTTTTTTGCTTGCTTTCATTTTGCTGTAGCAGACTGATGGATCTTTGGGGCATCTGCTGTATTTATTAAATATTTAGATGCTAATACATATATATATACACATATATATACACCTGTATGTTTTTAAACCAGTGGCTCCATCTCTGAGATATTTCTGGTTCTTCAGCAAGGTCATGTTACTGATACTATGACTTCCTCTTTTCCTCTCTGTTACAGACATAAGAGTGACTGGATTGTTCAGACAGATGCTACACTTTCGTCTAAATTTAAATGGAGCCTGAATTGGGAAGAGCTTAAGTGCCCCTCTAAGAGATAGCAGCCCTTATGGAAAACCTGGGCAAACAAATTGGACCCCAACAATGCACATGAAATATTTCACCTAGAAATCTGCCACTAATTAGCAGCAATTGCGTCTGTCTTGGAAGAAAGAAAAAAAATAAATCAGTCTGGATATAACCTGAAGGTGTTGGTTGGTTGTTTTTTGTTTTTGTTTTTTTTTTTGTTTGTTTTTTGGTTTTTTTTT